>NQVE01000102.1:12500-559579 GCA_003260385.1 Cuscuta australis
AGGAAAAAGACTCAAATACAAGAAAAAATTAGAGAAAGTACCAGAATAGAAGAAATTTTTATTCCCAAATTAAGAATATAATTACAATATAAAAACAATGTGAAATACTAACATATAGTATCAAATTATCACAATGCAAACTCATATTTTGGAATAAAAACATGAAACTCTTGTGGTAATTTCTATTTCCTAATTTTTCTATGTTGTTCTTCTATTTTGGGTGATTTCTTTATTTTAAAACATTAATAAAACAATAATACAAAAGAGTACAATTATTAACCTCAACAAACAAAAAAAGAGTGATGCCGAGTATTTTTCAAAAAAAAATAATAATTTAGTAACATTATTAATTTTTTTGTATGTTTACCGGTTGTAATTGGATAAAATTCATAAGAGTGGCAATTTTAAGAATGCGTGGCCTGTCATGGAATCAGTAGGTCTCTTGCTTTATTCTTGCGTGGTGTGCAGCAGAGGTCTCAAAGGGTATATTCAGTCAGGCTATTTTCTTCATGTTATTTATGATCTTGTTGGCTTTGGTCAAACTATGTGTTGGGAGCTTTTTTCACACTTCGTGTTTTGTTCTTCTTAATATAGGAGTGTGTCCTCCACATGAGGCAATGATCAAGTTATGTGTTGGAATTTTTTTTATTCCTCATTTGGTGTTTTCTTAATTATATCTAAGTGTGTCCTCCACGAGTTATTGTCCCAAAAAAACATATCTTTCACTATTCAAAAAAACAAATTTTAGCTTTTTGTCTATATTTATTACTTCACATATAAAATGATATATTCTTGGCACTTCTTGTTTTATAAAATTCTTGATATTATTTTTAAATATTTAAATTTTATTTTTAAATACTACAAGTACATTATTTTTCATATAAATTGAAATTCAAATGAGTTCAATCGAACATCATAACTCATAACAGAAAAAAAATTTCGAAGACGAAGGGTGTAATAGTAAGCAAAGAACTGGATGGAGAGCATACCTAAAGATTAAGGTTGACAACAATACGACGTATAATGGATCCTCCCAATATCAACAATGCGTACAAGGGTTCAGCTCTCACAAATTAGGAAGATGATGCTGGATTCAGGCTTGCGCATGTACCCAAAAGTAATAATTCAGAAACTGCAAAAGAGGATTATTAGTTCACACATCAAGAACTAAAAATGGTTAATATGTTGACATTTATTATTCTCTATGCATACCACAAGCCTGCCATTTATCTAATCCAAAAAAGTTATGATATGACATTTAGAAAATTTATGATGTTTGAAGTATTCCTGTGTTTTTTTAGATTTCAACTTTAAATCATTACATAAATAAATAAATAAATAAATAAAAGGAGTAAAGAGTTATGGGCTAAAGACTTTCATAAGGTTATGATTTTTCCTCAATAGCTAATTCCTTCGTACAAAGAGTTTTGGAAAAAATAGTTTAATATAATTTACATAAAGTTTTAAATTTTAAACGAACCATATATTTTTAAACAACCAAATATCTCATGAAGGACAAACAAACTAAACACAAATCTCTTAAAATATTCAAACCGAATAAAAATACAACTACCGTATAAAACTAACAAATACGAATAATATTCATCAATATTTGATTTGATTTGATTTGTTTACAAACATACCTGCAAACCAATAAAAAGATCAAATATGTTTATGGGCTTGGGCTTTCATTATGGGCTAAAGACTTTCATAAATATATTTAATTTCTATTTGGGTCAATCAATTTTCAAGGTAATGACTCAAAGATATTATAAGACTTATCAATTTAATTTTTTCATTAAAAAATGTCCTTAATTGAATCAGGACAGCTTCCATATTAGCCTGGAACAAGAATAGATACGGATGTAATGCTAAATTGATGAAATATTGGCAAGAAAATTGGTTCTTGATGATATTTTTTATAAGAAAAAATGTTACATATGAAAGTATAAAACCAAAAAATAAAGATTACCTTTTCGCAAATAAAATAGAGGCAAAAGTATGTTATTTGGATTAACATGATCTGTTAAAATTGTGAATTAACATAATGATTTCTACTGATACTTTTTTTCAAATGCAAAAAAAGAATAACTTCTCAAGATTATTCTGGAGTTATTATTAAAATTCAAATGCTAAGTTGCTGAATTAAAAATATCTACTACTAGTATATCCCATGTTCTATCTTCACTCAAACGTTGCACGGTGTAAATGTTTCCCTTGAAACATTGTTATCCAACCAAAGAATTATTTTACTCCATAATATATTTATTAAAAAACCATAATTACCTCCACTCAATCGCTACTGCCAAGAGTCGCTGGAGGGACACAGATGCTTCCAAACAGGCGTCTCCATCATTGTTCTCGTAAATCACGCCGACTCTGGGGGCGCCAGGAGGTTTCTGCCACTTCTGTGGTCGTCGCCAGCAGGTTGGTCCGCTGAGTTCGCCGGAGGAAGGGAGATGCGTCGGTGGTTCTCATGTACCACGTCGTTGCTGTGAGGGGACACCGGCACAGTTGGGGGACGCCGGGAGGTTTCCCCCTCCGCTTTTCTAGTTGTTGCCGGTGGGTTCGCCGGAGAAAGGGAGACGTAGCAGTTGTTCTCGTGTGTCACGCCGTTGCTGTGAGGGGACACCGATGCTCCCAATAGGACGTCGCCACTGCCAGTAGCTGAGGTTGTCGCCCGCTTTCGTTGATGTCGCCCCCATGTTCGGGCGTGGCGCTGAGTCGGAGGGGGAGGAATGTAGGGCACCCTCTTCGTCAAGGTCGTCGTGGTTGGCGGCGTTGCCGCCATCGAAGAAGAAGAGGAGGGGATGAGAATCTAAGAAGAGAACTAGGCAAGCCTTATTTAAGGTCTAGGTTTTTCCATTCTTGGGCCATCTAAGTGGGCTCTAATTTGGAATTCAAATTACCCTTTTTATTTATGAAAAAAGATTAAAATGTGTGTAAAATATAGATGTAGTAACAAAGAGTAATTCCATGGTAAACCTAAAGTTGACATAAATCTTCTCACATATTTCTTTTTTATTTTAAAAATAATTATTTCAACACTTAAAAATGTTTATTTAGCATATATGAAGGTTCATCAAAATGGATCTTTAAACTGTCTGCGCTTCTTTAATTAATGAAGTAGCAGTTAGTCAAGCAATGCAACTTTCGACGTTGAACCGGGGGTCTCTTTGGAAACAACCTCTCTACTTTCGAGTAGGGGTAAGGTCTGCGTACACACACCCTCCCCAGACCCTACTCTTGTGGGATTTAACTGGGTTGTTGTTGTTGTTGTTGTTGAAGGTTCATCATAAACCTTGGATGCATGTAATAATTTGCCAGTAACAAAATATGAGTTTTATATTTTTATTTATCAAAAAAAGAGTTAAAATATCAATAATATCAATATATAATCCTAAAAAACAATGTAGAATGCCAATTTACAGTGTCACATTGTCACAGTGTAAATTTTTATTTCATGGATAAAAAAATATAATGGTGTTAATTGTTTCGATCGGTTTTATCATTTTTACTATGTCAAAATGATAAACGAGCCTAACAATCACCAAAAATATGAACAAGCTATTTTTGACGTGTAAACTCAAATCAAGAGAAAACCACAGGCATTTTCCGGCAGTACCATGCCAATGGAGAGATTTTATTAATGTCGGAGATAGTACATAGTACATAATCTTGGCATTATAGCTATTGATGGAGCGTTTTAGATCCATAAAGAATAAATAATACAATGAGTATTTTCTAAGAAATGTGAGAGAGTGTAATTACATGGTAGTGTGAGAAAAAATTTGGAAATTGCCCCCCGACCCCCCATACTGAGGTGAAGTATTTCTTTTATAGTTAGAGATGAGGGAGTACGTAGTTATGGAGATAAATATAGTAGAGAGTGAATGGTGGGAGTCATTATGGTAGGGAGTGATGAGTGGAGATAGTTATGGTAATGAGTAAATGCTGGATGCAATAAAAGGGAGTGAGTTGACTATGAATATAGTTATGGTAGGAGGAGTAATTTGTGGCCAATGTTTGGTGATGATAATTATGGTAATATTAATTGAGAAATTCGGATAGAGATGTCGAGGCCAAATAATATCTCCCATCATGAAGTCCTCCATTTTTTTGTGAGAATCATCAATTCAAGAAAGTAAATAATTCCTTTGAGTTTTATCTTCAATTTTCACATATTGTATTTTTGACGGGTTGGTAATATCCTTTGTAACTAAAAAACTAATAATGGAGACGTTATTGACAAGTCTTTTGATACTCCGTATTAAATTTTTACAAAGGATTTTACATGCAAATAGAAATATCAATTTAAAATTAGGCAACTTTTTTTGATGAATTTAAAATTTGGACAAGAAATGTGATGATACCTTTAGGGCTCGAATCAAAAACTAAAAAAATTTAATTTTGACACTATTGAAAACTCTTTTTGACATTGAACTTTTACAAAGCATTTTTCAAACAAATAGAAACATTCAAGTCAAATTTTGCAACATTTTTTATTGATTTGAAATTTGACCAAAAATGTGATGGTGCCCTTTGAGCTCGAGACCAAACCAAAAAAAATAATGATTAAGATGTTATTGCCAAGTCTTTTTTACATAAAACTTTTTACAAATAATTTTACATTGCAAATAGAATTATCCATGTAAAATATTGCAACTTTTTTTGTGGATTTAAAATTAGGTCAAAAATGTGATTGTACCCCTTAGAGATTGAGACAAAAACTAAAAAAATATTAATTAAGACGTTGACGACAAGCCTCTTTGACATGAATCTTTTACAAAGGATTTTACTTAAAAAAATAGAAACATCTGTGTCAAATTTTGCAACTTTTTGGATGAATTTAAAATTTGGTAAAAAAATGTGATGGTACCTCTAGAACTCGAGGCCAAAACTAAAAAAATAATAATTTAAAAAGTTTTTTGATGGATTTAAAATATGCCAAAAAATGTGATGGTACCCCTAAGAGCTCGACACCAAAACTAAAAAAAATAATTAAGACGTTATTGATAAGTCTTTTTGACATAAAACTTTTACAAAGGATATTACATGAAAATAGAAACATCCATGTCAAACTTTGCAACTTTTTTGATAAATTTAAAATTTGGCCAAAAAATGTGATGATACCCCTAGAGTTCGAGGCCAAAACTAAAAAAATAATAATTTAGACATTATTAATAAATCCTTTTGGCGTGAAACTTTTACAAATGACTTTACATTACAAATAGAAACATCCATGTAAAATTTTGCAACTATTTTGATTGATTTAAAATTTGCCAAAAAAATATGATAGTACCTAAAAGTTCGAGCCCAAAACTAAAATATAATAATTAAGTCCTTATTGATAAGTTTTTTTACATGAAACTTTTATAAAAGGTTTTACATGCAAGTAGAAAATCCATGTCAAATTTTGCAATTTTTTGATAGAATTAAAATTTGGCAAAAACATATGATGTTACCACTAGAGCTCGAGGCCAGAACTAAAAAATAATAATTTCGACATTATTGACAAGTCTTTTTGAATTGAAAGTTTTACAAACGATTTTACATGAAAATGGACATTCATGTCAAATTTTGCAACTCTTTTGATAAATTTAAAATTTGGCAAAAAAAAATATGATAGTACCCCTAGAGCTCGAGGCCAAAACTAAAAAATTATAATTAGAACATTATTGACAAGTCTTTTTGACATAAAACTTTTAAAAATGATTTTCCATTGAAAATAGAAACATCCGTGTAAAAGTTTGCAACTTTTATGATCGATGGATTTAAAATTTGCCAAAAAAATTTAATGGTACTCCTAAGAGCTCGAGCCCAAAACTAAAAAAATAATAATTAAGTCATTATTCACAAATATTTTTGACATGAAGCTCTTAGAAAGAATTTTACATTGCAAATATTAACAACCATGTAAAATGAATGTACTTCTAGAGTTCGAGGCCAAAACTAAAAAATAATAATTTAGACATTAATGACAAGTTCTTTTAACGTGAAACTTTTACAAAGGATTTTATAAGAAAGTAGAAGATCCATGTCAAAATTTGGTAAAAAAAATGTGATGCTACCCCTAGAGTTCAAGGCCAAAACTAAAAAAATAATAATTAAGACGTTATTGACAAGCCCTTTTGACGTAAAACTTTTAAAAATGTTTTTATATTGCAAATAGAAACATCCATGTAAAATTTTGCAACTTTTTTTATGGATTTAATATTTGCCAAAAAAATGCGATGGTACCTTTAAAAGCTCGATGCCAAAACTAAAAGAATAATAATTAAGACGTACGTTATTGACAAGTCTTTTTGACATGAAACATTTACAAATGATTTTACATTGCAAATAGAAACATCCGTGTCATATTTTGAAACTTTTTTCTTAATTTAAAATTTGGCAAAAAAAATGTGATGTTACCCCTAGAGTTCGAGGCCAAAACTAAAAAAATAATAATATAGACATTATTGACAAGTTCTTCTGGCGTGAAACTTTTACAAATGATTTTATATTGTAAATAGAAACATCCATGTAAAATTTTGCAACTTTTTTGATAGATTTAAAATTTGGCCAAAAAAAATGTGAAGATACCCCTAGAGTTCGTGGCCAAAACTAAAAAAATAATAATTAAGACGTTATTGACAAGTCCTTTTGACGTGAAACTTTACAAATGATTTTACATTGCAAATAGAAACGTACATGTAAAATTTCGCAACTTTTTTGATTGATTTAAACTTTGCCAAAAAAAATGTGATGGTACCCTT
The DNA here is from genome assembly GCA_003260385.1 of Cuscuta australis. Lineage (NCBI taxonomy): Eukaryota > Viridiplantae > Streptophyta > Magnoliopsida > Solanales > Convolvulaceae > Cuscuta > Cuscuta australis. Next base: position 19,259 of record NQVE01000102.1, read on the forward strand.
AAGAGCTCGATGCCAAAACTAAAAAAATAATAATTAAGACGTTATTGACAAGTCTTTTTGACATGAAACTTTTACAAATTATTTTACATTGCAAATATAAACATCCATGTCAAATTTTGAACCTTTTTTTCTGAATTTAAAATTTGGCAAAAAAAATGATATGGTACCCTTAGAGTTCGAGACCAAAACTAAAAAAAATAATAATTTAGACATTATTGACAAGTTCTTTTGGCGTGAAACTTTTACAAATGATTGTACATTGCAAATAGAAACATCCATGTAACATTTTGCAACTTTTTTATGGATTTAAAATTTGCCAAAAAAACGTGATGGTACTCCTAAGAGCTCGAGGCCAAAACGAAAAAAATAATAATTAAGACGTTATTGAGAAGTCTTTTTGTCATGAAACTTTTACAAATGATTTTACATTACAACTAGAAACATCCATGTCAAATTTTTCCAACTTTTTAGATGATTTTAAAATTTGGCAAAAAAATGTGATGGCACCCCAAAGTTCGAGGCCAAAACTAAAAAAATAATAATTAAAACGTTATTGATAAGTCTTTTTGACATGAAACTTTTAAAAAGGGTTTTACATGCAAGTAGAAACATCCATGTCAAAAATTTCAACTTTTTTAATTAATTTAAAATTTGGTAAAAAAATGTGATGGTACCTCTAGAGTTCGAGGCCAAAACTAAATAATACTCGTAATAATTTATATATTATTGACATGTCCTTTTGACGTGAAACTTTTACAAATGATTTTAAATTGCAAATAGATACATCCCTGTAAAATTTTGCAACATTTTTGTATGGATTTAAAAATTTGGATAAAGACCAAAGTAGAACTAAAACATTGAAAATATACCAAAATAAGACTTCCATGTTTTTATTCCGGAAATAGGACTTAAAATGTATTTTCATTACCAATCATGGTCATGTACATTAGCAAAAAGTATAGTAATGTGCACATGTACAGTGTCACATTAAAACAGTGTAAAGTCCTATTTTGGGAAATAAACATAAAAGTCCTATTTTAATATTTTTCTCTCTGTTTTAGTCTTATTTAAAGTGATTTCTATTTAAAATTTTCCACAAAAATTTAATGATACCCCTAAGAGCTCGAAGCCAAAACTAAAAAATAATAATTCAAACGTTATTGACACGTCTTTTTGACATGATACTTTTACAAAGAATTTTACATGTAAATAGAAACATTCATGTCAAATTTTGCAATTTTTGATGAATTTAAAATTTGGCAAAAAAAGTGATGGTTACCCCTAGAGTTCGAGACCAAAACTAGAAAAATAATAATTTAGACATTATTAACAAGTCATTTTGACGTGAAGCTTTCACAATTGATTTTATATTGTAAATAGAAACATCAATGTAAAATTTTGCAACTTTTTTTATAGATTAAAATTTGCCAAAAAAATGTGTTGGTACCCCTAAAACCTTGAGGCCAAAACTAAAAAAAAATAATTAAGAAGTCTATTTGGCCAAATTCAGCAAATTCGGCAATTTTTCAGATTAATTTAAAATTTGGCCAAAAAACGTGATGACAAGTCTATAAAAAATACTCTGTAATAATTAAGACATTATTGACAAGTCTATTTGGCATGAAACTATTAGCCTTGGTTTGTTAAGTCTCATGTTTTGATGTTAACAAACAATATAAGAGCTTAACGTTTGTTTAAGTGTTTCAGGAAAACAAGAATCCATTAAGATTCGGTACTCAAGAATGAAGTCGAAACACTAAAACTAGAGTAGAATATAGGTAGAAACCAATGTAAGGATATGACTTTATATACCTATATTCACAAGCTCAAAAGCACTCACAAAATATGTTTAAAACCATCTCATAAACATTTTCAAATATCCAAAAGGTTTTAAACTCAAACACGAAGGATTACGGGAATTTTGGAAAAATCAGGACAGTGGCACGGTACCCCCAGACGGTAGGGTATACTGCCTACACGGTACCCCTATACCGTGAGACGGTACCCAGGTACCGTACGGTAGGCCGGAACGGATGGCCACACCCGTCCTAACCAGGTGCCGCCAGAATCGAATGGAGATTTTGTGCTACACGGTACCGAGGTACCGCCACTCACGGTACCCCCTACCGTACGCACGGTACCATGCTACCGTGTGGACGGCACCTGCCGACCGGATCCGTTACAGCACTGTAGCAAAATTGTCAATTTGAATTAAATCAACCCTAATCACCTCCCAACGGCTAATTAACATCTTCCACTATAAATACAAGCCTAATCCTTCATATTTCTTCAAGAAACAAAGATCTAAACATCCTCCCTTTATATTCTAAGTGTGTTCATTCTTTTATTAATTATTTTCAATATTTTGGCTATTTCAAGAGCCTTAAATTCCTGATTTTTATACACACACTTTGAGCTTGTGTTTCTAGTTATATACTCTCATATTCATAAGTTTGAATTGTATTTTTGAGAGAGTATACATTCTTTCTACATCGGCTAAGTTTTGTTCTTCATTTTTATATTCTAGCCGTTGTGTAGAATCCTCTTTTGTGTTTTTCAAACACTTCTTTATACGGTCGAGAATAGCCGTTAAATTCTCATATTGTATCGGTCGAGGATAGCCGTATAAATCCTTGGGTAAAAGGTTCAAGGATAGCCTTTGAAATCCTTGGGGGAACGGTAGAAGATAGCCGTTAAATCTTCGTTGTAAACGTTTCGAGATAGCCGTGGTGAAATATCGGAGTGAATCCTATTGGCAAGGGTTGTTTGCCAAACTAGTGTGGTGCTTTGACGGAGTTCAAGAGACCGGGACTTAGTGGATTCGGAAATCCTTGAGGAGGAGCCTCGAGGTACTGGAGTAGGGAGTTCCTGAACCAGTATAAAATCGGTGTGCATTTTATTTACGCTTTTATTTCTGCGTTTTATATATTGCTTCCACATTTGCCAACACCGTTTTTATTAAACTCCGAAAAGATTTTAAAACGCCTTATTCACCCCCCCTCTAAGGCGTGGACACAACGACTAAACCGATTAACAATAACTTTTAAAAAGTATTTTACATGTAAATAGAAACAATCATGTTAATTTTTGCACCTTTGTTGATGGATATAAAATTTAGCCAAAAAACGTGATGGTACACCTTAGTGCTCGAGGGCAAAACTAAAAATTTAATAATTTAGACATTATTGACAAGTCTTTTTTACATGAAACGTTTAGAAATGATTTTACATGAAAATAGAAATATCCATGTCAAATTCGGCAAATTTTTTTTATGAATTTAAAAATTGGCCAAAAAACGTGATGGTACCCAGAGCTCGAGGGCAAAACTAAAAAAATAATAATTTAAACATAATTGACAAGCATTTTTGGCATGAAACTTTTACAAAGGATTTTACATGTAAATAGAAGCATCCGTGTCAATTTCGGCAACTTCCTTGATGAATTTAAAATTTGGCCAAAAAACGTGATGATACCTTAAGACGTCGAGGCGAAAACTAAAAAATAATATTTAAACGTTATTGACAAGTCTATTTGACATGAAAATTTTACAAAGGATTTTACATGTAAATAGAAACATCCATGTAAAATTTTACAACTTTTTTTATGAATTTAAAATTTAACCAAAAAATGTGATGGTACCCCTTAGACTCGAGGGCAAACTAAAAAAATAATAATTTTGACATTATTGACAAGTATTTTTGGCATGAAAATTTTACAAAGGATTTTATATGTAAATAGAAACATCCATGTCAATTTCGGCAAGTTCCTTGATAAATTTAAAATTTGGCCAAAAAACGTGATGATACCTTTAGAGGTCGAGGCCAAAACTAAAAAATAATATTTAAAAAGTTATTGACAAGTCTATTTGACATGATAGTTTTACAAAGGATTTTACATGTAAATAGAAACATCCATGTAAAATTTTACAACTTTTTTTATGAATTTAAAATTCAACCAAAAAATGTGATGATACCCCTTAGAACTCGAACGGCAAAACTAAAAAAATAATAATTTAGACATTATTGACAAGTATTTTTTGCATGAAACTTTTACAAAGGATTTTACATGCAAATAAAAACATCGATGTCAAATTCGGCAGCTTTTCTGATGAACTTAAAATTTAGCCAAGAAACGTGATGGTACCCCTAGAACTCGAGACCAAAACAAAAAAATAATAACTTAGGCATTATTCAAAAGACTTTTTGACATGAAACCTTTACAAAGTATTTGACATGTAAATAGAAAAATCCATGTCAAATTTTGCAACTTTTGTGATGGATTTAAAATTTGGCCAAAAAATGTGATGCTACCCTAGAGCTCGAGGCCAAATACTAAAAATAATAATTTAGACATTCTTGACAAGTCTTTTTTGAAATAAACTTTTAGAAAAGATTTTACATGCAAATAGAATTATCCATGTCTAATTCGACAACTTTTTTGATAAAGTTAAAATTTTGCCAAAAAAATGTGATGGTACTTCTAAAGCTCGAAGCCAAATCTAAAAAAATAATAATTAAGACATTTTTGACAAGTCTATTTGGCATGAAACTTTTACAAAGGGATTTACGTGTAAATAGAAACATCCATGACAATTTCGGCAACTTCCTTGATGAATTTAAAATTTAGCCAAAAAACGTGATGATACCTTTAGAGGTCGAGGCCAAAACTAAAAAATAATATTTAAACTTTATTGACAAGTCTATTTGACATGAAAATTTTACAAAGTATTTTACATGTAAATAGAAACATCCGTGTAAAATTTTACAACTTTTTTTATGAATTTAAAATTTAACCAAAAAATGTGATGGTACCCCTTAGAGCTCGAGGGCAAAACTAAAAAAATAATAACTTAGACATTATTGACAAGTATTTTTGGCATAAAACTTTTACAAAGGATTTAACATTTAAATAGAAACATCCATGTCAATTTCGGCAACTTTCTTGATGAATTTAAAATTTGGCCAAAAAACGTGATGATAACTTTAGAGGTCGAGGCCAAAACTAAAAAATAATATTTAAAAAGTTATTGACAAGTCTATTTGACATGAAAATTTTACAAAGGATTTTACATGTAAATAGAAACATCCATGTAAAATTTTACAACTTTTTTTATGAATTTAAAATTTAACCAAAAAATGTGATGGTACCGCTTAGAGCTCGAGGGCAAAACTAAAAAAATAATAATTTAGACATTACTGACAAGTATTTTTGGCATGAAACTTTTACAAAGGATTTTACATGCAAATAAAAACATCCATGTCAAATTCGGCAACTTTTCTGATGAACTTAAAATTTGGCCAAAAAACGTGATGGTACCCCTAGAATTCGAGACCAAAACTAAAAAATAATAATTTAGACATTATTGACAAGACTTTTTGACATGAAACTTTTGCAAAGGATTTAACATGCAAATAGATACATCGATGTCAAATTCAGCAACATTTTTGATGAATTTAAAATTTGGCCAAAAAACGTGATGGTACCCATAGAGCTCGAGGCCAATACTAAAAAAACAATTAAGACATTATTGACAACTCTATTTGGCATCAAACTTTTACAAAGGATTTTACATGTAAATAGAAACATCCATGTTAAATTTTGCAACTTTTTAGATGATTTAAAATTTAGCCAAATATTGTGGCTGTACCCCTTAGAGCTCGAGGACAAGTCTAGAAAAATAATAATTTAGACATTATTGAAAGGTCGTTCTGGAATTAAACTTTTATAAAGGATTTTACATGCAAATAGAAACATCCATTTCGAATTCGGCAACTTTTTTTAATGATTTAAAATTTGAACAAAAAATGTGATGGTACCCCTAGAGCTCGAGGCCAAAAATAAAAAATACTCCTTAATAATTAAGACATTATTGACAAGTCTATTTGGCATGAAACTTTTAAAAAGTATTTTACCTGTAAATAGAAACAATCATGTCAATTTTTGCACCTTTGTTGATGGATATAAAATTTAGCCAAAAAGCGTGATGGTATCCCTTAGTGCTCGAGGGCAAAACTAAAAAATTAATAATTTACACATTATTGACAAGTTTTTTTACATGAAACTTTTAGAAAGGATTTTACATGCAAATAGAAATATACATGTCAAATTCGGCAAATTTTTTTATGAATTTAAAATTTGGCCAAAAAACGTGATGGTACCTTTAGAGCTCGAGGCCAAAACTAAAAAAAATAATTTAGAAATTATTGAAAAGTATATTTGACATGAAACTTTTACAAAAGATTTTACATGCAAATAGAAACATCCATGTCAAAATCGGCAACTTTTCGGATGAATTTAAAATTTGGCCAAAAAACGTGATGGTACCCCTAGAGCTCGAGCCCAATACTAAAAATAATAATTAAGACATTATTGACAAGTCTATTTGGCATGAAACTTTTACAAAGTATTTTACATGTAAATAGAAACATCCTTGTTAAATTTTGCAACGTTTTAGATGATTTAAAATTTAGCTAAATATTGTGATTGTACCCCTTAGAGCTCGAGGACAAGTCTAAAAAACTTATAATTTAGACATTATTGACAAGTCTTTTTGAAATGAAATTTTTACAAAGGATTTTACATGCAAATATAAACATCCATGTCAAATTCGGAACCTTTTCTGATGAATTTAAAATTTGTCCAAAAAACGTAATAGTACCCCGAGAACTTGAGGCCAAAAATAAAAAAATACTCCGTAATAATTAAGACATTATTGACAAGTCTATTTGGCAAGAAACTTTTAAAAAGTATTTTACATGTAAATAGAATCAATCATGTCAATTTTTGCACCTTTGTTGATGGATATAAAATTTAGCCAAAAAACGTGAAGGTATGCTTTAGTGCTTGAGGGCAAAACTAAAAAATTAATAATTTACACATTATTGACAAGTCTTTTTTACATGAAACTTTTAGAAAGGATTTTACATGCAAATAGAAATATACATGTCAAATTCGGCAAATTTTTTTTTGAATTTAAAATTTGGCCAAAAAACGTGATGGTACCTTTAGAGCTCGAGGCCAAAACTAAAAAAAATAATTTAGAAATTATTGAAAAGTATATTTGACATGAAACTTTTACAAAAGATTTTACATGCAAATAGAAACATCCATGTCAAAATCGGCAACTTTTCGGATGAATTTAAACTTTGGCCAAAAAACGTGATGGTACCCCTAGAGCTCGAGCCCAATCCTAAAAATAATAATTAAGACATTATTGACAAGTCTATTTGGCATGAAACTTTTACAAAGTATTTTACATGTAAATAGAAACATCCTTGTTAAATTTTGCAACGTTTTAGATGATTTAAAATTTAGCTAAATATTGTGATTGTACCCCTTAGAGCTCGAGGACAAGTCTAAAAAACTTATAATTTAGACATTATTGACAAGTCTTTTTGAAATGAAATTTTTACAAAGGATTTTACATGCAAATATAAACATCCATGTCAAATTCGGAACCTTTTCTGATGAATTTAAAATTTGTCCAAAAAACGTAATAGTACCCCAAGAACTTGAGGCCAAAAATAAAAAAATACTCCGTAATAATTAAGACATTATTGACAAGTCTATTTGGCAAGAAACTTTTAAAAAGTATTTTACATGTAAATAGAATCAATCATGTCAATTTTTGCACCTTTGTTGATGGATATAAAATTTAGCCAAAAAACGTGAAGGTATGCTTTAGTGCTTGAGGGCAAAACTAAAAAATTAATAATTTACACATTATTGACAAGCCTTTTTTACATGAAACTTTTAGAAAGGATTTTACATGCAAATAGAAATATACATGTCAAATTCGGCAAATTTTTTTATGAATTTAAAATTTGGCAAAAAAACGTGATAGTACCCCTGGAACTCGAGGCCAAAACTAAAAAAATAATTTAGAAATTATTGAAAAATATATTTGACATGAAACTTTTACAAAAGATTTTACATGCAAATAGAAACATCCATGTCAAATTCGGCAACTTTTTTGATGAATTTAAAATTTGGCCAAAAAACGTGATTGATACCCCTTAGAGCTCGAGGGCAAAACTAAAAAAATAATAATATAGACATTATAGACAAGTATTTTTTGCATGAAACTTTTACAAAGGATTTTACATGAAAATAAAAACATCGATGTCAAATTCGGTAATTTTTCTGATGAACTTAAAATTTGGCCAAAAAACGTGATGGTACCCCTAGAACTCGAGACCAAAACTAAAAAATAATAATTTAGACATTATTGACAAGACTTTTTGACATGAAACCTTTACAAAGTATTTGACATATAAATAGAAACATCCATGTCAAATTTTTCAACTTTTGTGATGGATTTAAAATTTGGCCAAAAAATGTGATGGTACCCTAGAGCTCGAGGCCAAAAACTAAAAATAATAATTTAGACATTCTTGACAAGTCTTTTTTGAAATAAACTTTTACAAAGGATTTTACATGCAAATATAATTATCCATGTCCAATTCGACAACTTTTTTTATACAGTTGAAATTTTGCCAAAAAAATGTGATGTTACTTCTAAAGCTCAAAGCCAAAACTAAAAAATAATAATTAAGACTTTTTTAACAAATCTATTTGGCATGAAACTTTTGCAAAGGGATTTACATGTAAATAAAAAAATCCATGTCAATTTCGGCAACTTCCTTGATGAATTTAAAATTTCGCCAAACGAGGTGATGATACCTGTAGAGGTCGAGGCCAAAACTAAAAAATAATATTTAAAACGTTATTGACAAGTCTATTTGACATGAAAATTTTACAAAGGATTTTACATGTAAATAGAAACATCCATGTAAAATTTTACAACTTTTTTTATGAATTTAAAATTTAACCAAAAAATGTGATGGTATCCCTTAGAGCTCGAGGGCAAAAACTAAAAAAATAATAATGTAGACATTACTGACAAGTATTTTTGGCATGAAACTTTTACAAATAATTTTACATGCAAATAAAAACATCCATGTCAAATTCGGCAACTTTTCTGATGAACTTAAAATTTGGCCAAAAAACGTGATGGTACCCCTAGAATTCGAGACCAAAACTAAAAAATAATAATTTAGACATTATTGACAAGACTTTTTGACATGAAACTTTTGCAAAGGATTTTACATGCAAATAGATACATCGATGTCAAATTCAGCAACATTTTTGATAAATTTAAAATTTGGCCAAAAAAACGTTATGGTACCCATAGGCCATAGAGCTCGAGGCCAATACTAAAAAAGCAATTAAGACATTATTGACAACTCTATTTGGCATGAAACTTTTACAAAGGATTTTACATGTAAATAGAAACATCCATGTTAAATTTTGCAACTTTTTAGATGATTTAAAATTTAGCCAAATATTGGGACTGTACCCCTTAGAGCTCGAGGACAAGTCTAGAAAAATAATAATTTAGACATTATTGACAAGCCGTTCTAAAATTAAACTTTTACAAAGGATTTTACATGCAAATAGAACAATCCATGTCGAATTCGGAAACTTTTTTTAATGATTAAAAATTTGAACAAAAAACGTGATGGTACCCCTAGAGAGCTCGAGGCCAAAAATAAAAGAATACTCCGTAATAATTAAGACATTATTGACAAGTCTATTTGGCATGAAACTTTTAAAAAGTATTTTACATGTAAATAGAAACAATCATGTCAATTTTTGCACCTTTGTTGAAGGATATAAAATTTAGCCAAAAAGCGTGATGGTATCCCTTAGTGCTCGAGGGCAAAACTAAAAAATTAATAATTTACACATTATTGACAAGTCTTTTTTACATGAAACTTTTAGAAAGGATTTTACATGCAAATAGAAATATACATGTCAAATTCGGCAAATTTTTTTATGAATTTAAAATTTGGCCAAAAAACGTTATGGTACCCTTAGAGCTCGAGGCCAAAACTAAAAAAAATAATTTAGAAATTATTGAAAAGTATATTTCACATGAAACTTTTACAAAAGACTTTACATGCAAATAGAAACATCCATGTCAAATTCGGCAACTTTTCTGATGAATTTAAAATTTGGCCAAAAAACGTGATGGGTACCCCTAGAGCTCGAGCCCAATACTAAAACTAATAATTAAGACATTATTGACAAGTCTATTTGGCATGAAACTTTTACAAAGGATTTTACATGTTAATAGAAACATCCATGTTAAATTTTGCAACTTTTTAAATGATTTAAAATTTAGCCAAATATTTTGATTGTACCCCTTAGAGCTCGAGGACAAGTCTAAAAAAATTATAATTTAGACATTATTGACAAGTCTTTTTAAAATGAAATTTTTACAAAGGATTTTACATGCAAATATAAACATCCATGTCAAATTCGGAACCTTTTCTGATGAATTTAAAATTTGGCCAAAAAACGTGATAGTACCCCGAGAGCTCGAGGCCAAAAATAAAAAAATACTTCGTAATATTTAAGATGTTATTGACAAGTCTATTTGGCATGAAACTTTTAAAAAGTATTTTACATGTAAATAGCAACAATCATGTCAATTTTTGCACCTTTGCTGATGAATATAAAATTTATCTAAAAAACGTGATGGTATCCCTTAGTGCTCGAGGGCAAAACTAAAAAATTAATAATTTACACATTATTGACAAGTCTTTTTTACATGAAACTATTAGAAAGGATTTTACATGCAAATAGAAATATACATGTGAAATTCGGCAAATTTTTTTATGAATTTAAAATTTGGCCAAAAAACGTGATGGTACCCCTAGAGCCTGAGGCCAAAACTAAAAAATATAATTTAGAAATTATTGAAAAATATATTTGACATGAAACTTTTACAAAAGATTTTACATGCAAATAGAAATATACATGTCAAATTCGGCAACTTTTTTTATGAATTTAAAATTTGGCCAAACCCTAGAGCTCGAGGCCAAAACTAAAAAAAATAATTTAGAAATTATTGAAAAGTATATTTGACATTAAAATTTTACAAAGGATTTTATATGCAAATAGAAATATCCATGTCAAATTCGGCAACTTTTTTGATGAATTTATAATTTGGCCAAAAAACATGATGGTACCTCTAGAACTCGAGCCCAATACTAAAAATTAAAATTAAGACATTATTGACAATTCTATTTGGCATGAAACTTTTACAAAGGATTTTACATATAAATAGAAACATCCATGTTAAATTTTGCAACTTTTTAGATGATTTAAAATTTAGCCAAATAATGTGATTGTACCCCTTAGAGCTCGAGGACAAGTCTAGAAAAATAATAATCTAGACATTATTGACAAGTCATTCTCGAATTAAACTTTTACAAAGGATTTTACATGCAAATAGAAACATCCATGTCGAATTCGGCAACTTTTTTTAAAGATTTAAAATTTGAACAAAAAACGTGATGGTACCCCTAGAGCTCGAGGCCAAAAATAAAAAAAAATACTCCGTAATAATTAAGACATTATTGACAAGTCTATTTGGCATGAATCTTTTAAAAAGTATTTTACATGTAAATAGAAACAATGATGGTACACCTTAGTGCTCGAGGGCAAAACTCAAAAATTAATAATTTAGACATTATTGAAAATTCTTTTTTACATGAAACTTTTAGAAATGATTTTACATGCAAATAGAAATATCCATGTCAAATTCGGCAAATTTTTTTATTAATTGAAAATTTGGCCAAAAAACGTGATGGTACTTCTAGAGCTCGAGGCCAAAACTAAAAATAACAATTTAGAAATTATTGAAAAGTATTTTTGACATGAAACTTTTACAAAGGATTTTACATGCGAATGGAAACATCCATGTCAAACTCGACAACTTTTTTGATGAACTTAAAATTTGGCCAAAAAACGTGATGGTACCCCTAGAGCTCGAGGCCAAACCAAAAAATAATAATTAAGACATTATTGACATGTCTATTTGGAATGAATTGTTTACAGATGATTTTACATGCAAATAGAAATATCGATGTCAAATTCGGCAACTTTTTTGATGAATTTATAATTTGGCCAAAAAACTTGATGGTATCCCTAGAGCTCAAAGCCAAAACCAAAAAAATAATAATTAACACATTATTGACAATTTTATTTGGCATGAAACCTTTACAAAGTATTTGACATGTAAATAGAAACATCCATGTCAAATTTTGCATCTTTTTTGATGGATTTTAAATTTGGCCAAAAAATGTGATGGTACCCCTAGAGCTCGAGGCCAAAACTAAAAAATAATAATTTAGACATTTTTTACAAGTCTTTTTTGAAATAAATTTTTACAAAGGATTTTACATGCAAATAGAATTATCCATGTCTAATTCGACAACTTTTTTGATAAATTTAAAATTTTGCCAAAAAAATGTGATGGTACTTCTAGAGCTCGAAGACAAAACTAAAAAAATAATAATTAAGACATTTTTGACAAGTCTATTTGGAATGAAACTTTTACAAAGGGACTTACATGTAAATAGAAACATCCATGTCAATTTCGGCAACTTCCTTGATAAATTTAAAATTTGGCCAAAAAACGTGATGATACCTTTAGAGGTCGAGGCCAAAACTAAAAAATAATATTTAAAACATTATTGAAAAGTCTATTTGACATGAAAATTTTACAAAGGAGTTTACATGTATATAGAAACATCCATGTAAAAATTTACAACTTTTTTTATGAATTTAAAATTCAACCAAAAAATGTGATGATACCCCTTAGAGCTCGAGGGCAAAACTAAAAAAATAATAATTTAGACATTATTGACAAGTATTTTTTGCATGAAACTTTTACAAAAGATTTTACATTTAAATAGAAACATCCATGTCAATTTCGGCAACTTTCTTGACAAATTTAAAATTTGGCCAAAAAACGTGATGATACCTTTAGAGGTCGAGGCCAAAACTAAAAAATAATATTTAAGAAGTTATTGACAAGTCTATTTGACATGAAATTTTTTCAAAGGATTTTACATGTAAATAGAAACATCCATGTAAAATTTTAAAACTTTTTTTATGAATTTAAAATTTAACCAAAAAATGTGATGGTACCCTTTAGAGCTCGAGGGCAAAACTAAAAAAATAATAATGTAGACATTACTGACAAGTATTTTTGGCATGAAATTTTTACAAAGGATTTTACATGCAAATAAAAACATCCATGTCAAATTCGGCAACTTTTCTGATGAACTTAAAAATGTGATGGTACCCCTAGAATTCGAGACCAAAACTAAAAAATAATAATTTAGACATTATTCACAAGACTTTTTGACATGAAACTTTTGCAAAGGATTTTACATGCAAATAGATACATCGATGTCAAATTCAGCATCATTTTTGATGAATTTAAAATTTGGCCAAAAAAACGTGATGGTACCCATAGAGCTCGAGGCTAATACTAAAAAAACAATTAAGACATTATTGACAACTCTATTTGGCATGAAACTTTTACAAAGGATTTTACATATAAATAGAAACATCCATGTTAAATTTTGCAACTTTTTAGATGATTTAAAATTTAGCAAAATATTGGGACTGTACCCCTTAGAGCTCGAGAACAAGTCTAGAAAAATAATAATTTAGACATTATTGACAAGTCGTTCTGGAATTAAACTTTTACAAAGGATTATACATGCAAATAGAAACATCCATGTCGAATTCGGCAACTTTTTTTAATGATTAAAAATTTGAACAAAAAACGTGATGGTACCCCTAGAGCTCGAGGCCAAAAATAAAAAAATACTCCGTAATAATTAAGACATTATTGACAAGTCTATTTGGCATGAAACTTTTAAAAAGTATTTTACATGTAAATAGAAACAATCATGTCAATTTTTGCACCTTTGTTGATGGATATAAAATTTAGCCAAAAAGCGTGATGGTATCCCTTAGTGCTCGAGGGCAAAACTAAAAAATTAATAATTTACACATTATTGACAAGTTTTTTTACATGAAACTTTTAGAAAGGATTTTACATGCACATAGAAATATACATGTCAAATTCGGCAAATTTTTTTATGAATTTAAAATTTGGCCAAAAAACGTGATGGTACCCCTAGAGCTCGAGCCCAATACTAAAACTAATAATTTAGAAATTATTGAAAAGTATATTTGCATGAAACTTTTACAAAGGATTTTACATGCAAATAGAAACATCCATGTCAATTTCGGAAATTGTTTTGATGAATTTAAAATTTGGCCAAAAAACGTGATGGTACCCCTAGAGCTCGAGACCAAAACTAAAAAAATACTCCGTAATGATTAGGACATTATTGACAATTCTATTTGGCATTAATATTTTAAAAGGATTTTACATGTAATTAGAAACATCTGTGTCAATTTTTGCAACTTTGTTGATAGATATAAAATTTAGCCAAAAAACGTGATGGTACCTCTTAGTGCTCGAGCGCAAAACTAAAAAAACTAATAATTTAGACATTATTGACAAGTCTTTTTTACATGAAACTTTTACAAAGGATTTTACATGCAAATAGAAACATCAATGTCAAATTTGGCAACTTTTTGATGAATTAAAAATTTAGCCAAAAAGCGAGATGGTACCACTATAGCTCGAAGCCAAAACTAAGAAATAATAATTAGCATATTATTGACAAGTCTATTTGGCATGAAACTTTTACATGCAAATAGATACATCGATGTCAAATTCAGCAACTTTTTTGATGAATTTAAAATTTGGCCAAGAAAACGTTTTGGTACCCCTAGAGGTCGAGGCCAAAAAAATTAATAATTAAGACATTATTGACATGTCTATTTGGAATGAATTGTTTACAAAGGATTTTACATGCAAATAGAAACATCGATATCAAATTCGGTAACTTTTTTGATTAATTTATAATTTGGCTAAAAATTTGATGCTACCCCTAGAGCTCGAAGCCAAAACTAAAAAATAATAATTAACACATTATTGACAAGTTTATTTGGCGTGAAAGTTTTACAAAGTATTTGACATGTAAATAGAAACATCCATGTCAAATTTTGCTTCTTTTTTTATGGATTTAAAATTTGGCCAAAAAATGTGATGGTACCCCTAGAGCTCGAGACCAAAACTAAAAAATAATAATTTAGACATTATTGACAAGTCTTTTTTGACATAAACTTTTACAAATGATTTTACATGCAAATAGAATTATCAATGTCAAATTTGACAACTTTTTTGATAAATTTAAAATTTTGCCAAAAAAATGTGATGGTACTTCTAGAGCTCGAAGCCAAAACGAAAAAAAATAATAATTAAGACATTTTTGACAAGTCTATTTGGCATGAAACTTTTACAAGGGATTTACATGTAAATAGAAACATCCATGTCAAATTCGACAACTTCCTTGATAAATTTAAGATTTGGCCAAAAAAACGTGATGATACCCTTAGAGGTCGAGGCCAAAACTAAAAAATAATAATTAAGATGTTATTGACAAGTCTATTTGACATGAAACTTTTACAAAGGGTTTTACATGGAAATAGAAACATCCATGTCAAGTTTTGCAACTTTTTTGATAAATTTAAAATTTAGCCAAAAAATGGGATATTACCACTTAGAGCTTGAGGGCAAAACTAAAAAAATAATAATTTAGACATTATTGACAAATATTTTTTATATGAATCTTTTACAAAATATTTTACATTTAAATAGAAACATCCATGTCAATTTCGGCAACTTTCTTGATGAATTTAAAATTTGGCCAAAAAACGTGATGATACCTTTAGAGGTCGAGGCCAAAACTAAAAAATAATATATAAAACGTTATTGACAAGTATATTTGACATGAAAATTTTACAAAAGATTTTACATGTAAATAGAAACATCCATGTAAAAATATACAACTTTTTTTATGAATTTAAAATTCAACCAAAAATGTGATGATACCCCTTAGAGCTCGAGGGCAAAACTAAAAAAATAATAATTTAGACATAATTGACAAGTATTTTTTGCATGAAACTTTTACAAAAGATTTTACATTTAAATAGAAACATCCATGTCAATTTCGGCAACTTTCTTGATAAATTTAAAATTTGGCCAAAAAACGTGATGATACCTTTAAAGGTCGAGGCCAAAACTAAAAAATAATATTTAAAACGTTATTGACAAGTCTATTTGACATGAAAATTTTACAAAAGATTTTACATGTAAATAGAAACATCCATGTAAAATTTTACAATTTTTTTATGAATTTAAAATTCAACCCAAAAATGTGATGATACCCCTTAGAGCTCGAGGGCAAAACTAAAAAAATAATAATATAGACATTATTGACAAGTATTTTTTGCATGAAACTTTTACAAAGGATTTTACATGAAAATAAAAACATCGATGTCAAATTCGGCAACTTTTCTGATGAACTTAAAATTTGGCCAAAAAACGTGATGGTACCCCTAGAACTCGAGACCAAAACTAAAAAATAATAATTTAGACATTATTGACAAGACGTTTTGACATGAAACCTTTACAAAGTATTTGACATGTAAATAGAAACATCCATGTCAAATTTTGCAACTTTTGTGATGGATTTAAAATTTGGCCAAAAAATGTGATGGTACCCTAGAGTTCGAGGCCAAAAACTAAAAATAATAATCTAGACATTCTTGACAAGTCTTTTTTGAAATAAACTTTTACAAAGGATTTTACATGCAAATAGAATTATCCATGTCTAATTCGACAATTTTTTTGATACAGTTGAAATTTTGCCAAAAAAATGTGATGGTACTTCTCAAGCTCGAAGCCAAATTTAAAAAATAATAATTAAGACATTTTTAACAAGTCTATTTGGCATGAAACTTTTGCAAAGGGGTTTACATGTAAATAGAAAAATCCATGTCAATTTCGGCAACTTCCTTGATGAATTCAAAATTTAGCCAAAAAACGTGATGATACCTTTAGAGATCGAGACCAAAACTAAAAAATAATATTTAAAACGTTATTGACAAGTCTATTTGACATGAAAATTTTATAAAGGATTTCACATGTAAATAGAAACATCCATGTAAAATTTTACAATTGTTTTTATGAATTTAAAATTCAACCCAAAAATGTGATGGTACCCCTTAGAGCTCGAGGGCAAAACTAAAAAATAATAATTTAGACATTATTGACAAATATTTTTGATATGAATCTATTACAAAGATTTTACATGCAAATATAAACATCCATGTCAAACTCGACAACTTTTTTTAATAAATTCAAAATTTGGCCAAAATACGTGATGCTACCCCTAGAGCTCGAGGCCAAAAACTAAAAATAATAATTTAGGTATTATAGACAAATCTTTTTTACATGAAATAATAATTAAGACATTATTGACAAGTCTATTTGGCATGAAACGTTTAAAAAGGATTTTGCATGTAAATAGAAACATCTATGTCAATTTTTGCAACTTTGTTGATGGATATAAAATTTAGCCAAAAAACGTGATGGTATCCCTTTGTGCTTGAGGGCAAAACTAAAAAATTAATAATTTAGATAGTATTGAAAAATATTTTTTACATGAAACTTTTACAAAGGATTTTACATGCAAATATAAACATCCATGTCAAATTCGGCAACTTTTTTTATGAATTTAAAATTTGGCCAAAATACGTGATTGTACCCCTAGAGCTCGAGACCAAAACTAAAAAAACTAATTTAGACATTATTGACAAGTATTTTTGACATGAATTTTTTACAAAGGATTTTACATGCAAATATAAACATCCATGTCAAACTCGACGACTTTTTTGATGAATTTAAAATTTGGCCAAAATACGTGATGGTACCCCTAGAGCTCGAGGCCAAAACTAAAAAATAATAATTTAGGTATTATTGACAAGTCTTTTTGACATGAAACTTTTACAAAGGATTTTACATGCAAATAGAAACATCGATATCAAATTCGGTAACTTTTTTGATTAATTTAAAATTTGGCCAAAAAACATGATGGTACCCCTAGAGCTCGAGACCAAAAATAAAAAAATACTCCGTAATAATTAAGACATTATTGACAAGTCTATTTGGCATAAAACTTTTAAAAATGGTTTCACATGTAAATAGAAACATCCATGTCAATTTTTGCACCTTTTTTGTTGCATATAAAATTTGGCCAAAAAACGTGATGGTACTCCTAGAGCTCGAGGCCATAAATAAAAAATACTCCGTAATAATTAGGAAATTATTGACATGTCTTACGGAATGAAACTTTTAAAAAATATTTCACATGTATATAGAAACATCCATGTCAATTTTTGCAACTTTTTTGATGGATATAAAATTTAGCCAAAAAACATGATGGTACCCCTTAATGCTCGAAGGCAAAACTAAAAAATTAATAATTTAGACATTATTGACAAGTCTTTTTTACATGAAACTCTTGCAAAGAATTTTACATGCAAATAGAAACATCAATGTCAAATTCGGCAACTTTTTGATGAATTTAAAATTTAGCCAAAAAACGTGATGGTACCACTAGAGCTCGAAGCCAAAACTAAAAATTAATAATTAACACATTATTGACAAGTCTATTTGGCATGAAAATTTCACAAAGTATTTGACATGTAAATAGAAACATCCATGTCAAATTTTGCAACTTTTTACAACTTTTTTGATGAATTTAAAATTTAATAAAAAAATGTGATGGTACCACTTAGAGCTCGAGGGAAAAACTAAAAAAATAATAATTTAGACATTATTGACAAGACTTTTTGACATGAAACTTTTACAAAAGATTTTACATGCAAATAGAAATATCAATGTCAAATTTGGAAACTTTTTTGATTAATTTAAAATTTGGCCAAAAAACGTGATGGTACCCCTAGAGCTCGAGGCCAAAAATAAAAAAATACTTCGTAATAATTAAGACAATATTGACAAGTCTATTTGGCATGAAACTTTTAAAAACAATTTTACTTGTAAATAGAAACATCCATGTCAATTTTTGCAACTTTTTTATGGATATAAAATTTAGCCAAAAAAACGTGATGGTACCCCTTAATGCTCGAAGGCAAAACTAAAAAATTAATAACTTAGACATTATTGACAAGTCATTTCTACATGAAACTTTTACAAATGATTTTACATGCAAATAGAAACATCAATGTCAAATTCGGCAACTTTTTGATGAATTTAAAATTTAACCAAAAAACGTGATGGTACCACTAGAGCTCGAAGCCAAAACTAAAAATTAATAATTAACACATTATTGACAAGTCTATTTGGCATGAAAATTTCACAAAGTATTTGACATGTAAATAGAAACATCCATGTCAAATTTTGCAACTTTTTTGATGGATTTAAAATTTGGCCAAAAAATGTGATGGTGTTACAATTCTCGTACGGATTACAACATACGGGGAAGATGAACGGTCCCGGAAATAAAAATAAATAAAATTCTGAATTTATAATTTATTCAGAATATTACAAAATAAATAAAATATGAAAAATAGATTTCTATATCTTCAAACGGTCTTGTTGTACGAGGACATTAAGCACTGGACATCGAGGTCTTTAAGAACTTAACAGCGAGGTCTTTAAGCACTGGACAACAATTCAAGGACGTTATGCACAGGGCTGCGAGGACATTATGCACTGGGCTGCGAAGACATTATGCACTAGGACAGAATGCATCGAGGTCTTTATGAACTAATCCTGCAAAGAAAACACCACGGAAGGACAACGGAGTCGCCGGAGATGTCCTTAAGGTAGTAGTTCCCGCCTACCGTACCAGAAAACGTGGGCACTCTCCTCCCAGGATAAAACCGCTATCGTGTGTGGAGATTGTACGGACCAACCACACACCAACGAACAAGAACAACGTAGGAACGTTGACGACAAAAAACTTTAAGGGAGATGGCCGGAAAATCAAGAGCTCTCTCTAAATATTTGACAAGAAAGTTTTCCCTTTCTTTTCCCTTTCTTTCTCACGTATGGCACACAAGAAAAGAGAAGAGAGCCTTTGATTTTTATAGCTAAGCTATTTTAAAAAGTGTAACCTATACACAATAAAAGCTTAGTAATAATGATGGCATTTGTGTCACACTAATGGTGTGTTAATGGTGATTAATTAGCCATTAACACGTCCGTTACGCTACGCTCCGTTTAAAATTTATCCCGAATAATTGAAGATTAATGGCTAGTTAACTCCGTAAAAATGGACTAATTTTAAACAATACGTAAAATTAATAAAGGAAGATTGGTTCAGAAAAATTGCAAAAATGCAATCCTTACCATATTCTTTTATTAACAGGTTAACTCTGAGAATCAATTTCTCATTCACCCTCTACCATTTTTTTGGCGCATAAATTGTCAAAACATTTATCTCATTTAAGAGAACACACGTCACTTAACGGTAAAAACCGTTAGTGGACCTATTGACAAATATACCCAAGTTGGTCCATTTAATGCCTATTAAAAATGCCAAAAATTCCAACAGATAGTAACCTAGAACTCGAGGCCAAAACTAAAAATAATAATTTAGACATTATTGACAAGTCTTTTTTGACATAAACTTTTACAAAGGATTTTACATGCAAATAGATTTATTCATGTCAAATTCGACAACTTTTTTGATAAATTTAAAATTTTGCCAAAAAACGTGATGGTACTTCTAGTTCTAGTTCTAGAGCTCGAAGCCTAAACTAAAAAAAATAATTAAGCCATTGTTGACAAGTCTATTTGGCATGAAACTTTTACAAAGGGATTTACATGTAAATAGAAACATCTATGTCAAATTCGACAACTTCCTTGATGAATTTAAAATTTGGCCAAAAAACGTTATGACACCCTTAGGGGTCGAGGTTAAAACTAAAAAATAATAATTAAGACGTTATTGACAAGTCTATTTGACATGAAACTTTTACAAAGGATTTTACATGTAAATAGAAACATTCATGTCAAATTTTCGACTTTTTTGATGAATTTATAATTTAGTCAAAAAATGTGATGGTACCCCTTAGAGCTCAAGGCAAAACTAAAAAAATAATAATTTAGACATTATTCACAAGTCTTTTTGACATGAATTTTTTACAAAGCATTTTACATGCAAATATAAACATCCATGTCAAACTCGACGACTTTTTTGATGAATTTAAAATTTGGCCAAAATACGCGATGGTACCCCTAGAGCTCGAGGCCAAAACTAAAAAATATTCCCTCTGTCCTAAAATTAACTTCTCAGTTTGACTTTTGTGGTCAAACTTTTTAAACTTGGACCGTATATTACGGAAAAAATACATTGAATTTTCATATAATTTATTAGTAATAGATTCATTTTTAAACATAGTTTTGAAATATATAATTTTTATAAAATATATTTATATAAAAGTTGAGATATTGATGATCAAAGTCTCATATTGGAGACCGTGAAAAGTCAAATGGGAAGTCAATAATTTAGGTATTATTGACAAGTCTTTTTGACATGAAACTTTTACAAAGGATTTTACATGCAAATAGAAACATCCATGTCAAATTCGGCAACATTTTTATGAATTTAAAATTTGGCCAAAAAACGTGATGATACCCCTAGAGCTCAAGACCAATACTAAAAATAAAAATTAAGACATTATTGACAAGTCTATTTGGCATGAAACTTTTACAAAGGATTTTACATGTAAATAGAAACATCCATGTTAAATTTTGCAACTTTTTTGATAATTTAAAATTTAGCCAAATATTGTGATTGTACCCCTTAGAGCTCGAGGACAAATCTAAAAATAATAATAATTTAGACATTATTGACAAGTGTTTTTGACATGACACTTTTACAAAGGATTTTACATGCAAATAGAAACATCAATGTCAAATTTGGAAACTTTTTTGATGAATTTAAAATATGGCCAAAAACGTGATGGTACCCCTAGAGCTCGAGACCAAAAATAAAAAATACTCCGTAATAATTAAAACATTATTGACAAGTCTATTTGGCATGAAACTTTTAAAAACGATTTCACATGTAAGTAGAAACATCAATTTCAAATTCAGAAACTGTTTGATCAATTTAAAATTTAGCCAAAAAACGTGATGGTACCCCTAGTGCTCGAGGCCAAAACTAAAAAATAATAATTTAGACATTATTGACAAGACTTTTGACATGAAACTTTTACAAAAGATTTTACATGCAAATACATACATCGATGTCAAATTCGGCAACTTTTTTAATGAATTTATAATTTGGTCAAGAAAATGTTTTGGTACCCTAGAGCTCGAGGCCAAAACAATAAAATAATAATTAAGACATTATTTACATGTCTATTTGGCATGAAACGTTTACAAAAGGATTTTAAATGAAAATAGAAACATCAATGTCAAATTCGCCAACTTTTTTGATGAATTTATAATTTGGCCAAAAAATTTGATGGTATCCCTATGGCTCGAGGCCAAAACTGAAAACTAATAATTAACACATTATTGATAAGTCTATTTGGCACGAAACTTTTACAAACTAAAAACTAATCATTAACACATCCATGTCAAATTTTGCAATTTTTTGATGGATTTAAAACTTGGCCACGAGGCCAAAACTAAAAATAATAATTTAAGCATTATTGACAAATCTTTTTTACATGTAACTTTTACAAAGGATTTTACATGCAAATAGAAAATCGATGTCAAATTTGCAACTTTTTTGATAAATTTAAAATTTGGCCAAAAACGTGATGGTACCTTTAGAGCTCGAGACCAAAACTAAAAAAATAATAATTAAGACATTATTGGCAAGTCTATTTGGCATGAAACTTTTACAAAGAATTTTACATGTAAATAGAAACATCCTTGTAAAAATTTTGTAACTTTTTTTTTGGATTTAAAATTTTGCCAAATATTGTGATGGTACCGCTTAGAGCTCGAGGACAAAAGTAAAAACAAATAGAGTAATAATTCAGACATTATTGACAAGTCTTTTTTACATGAAACTTTTACAAATGATTTTACATGCCAATAGAAACATCCATGTCAAATTTGGCAACTTTTTTGATTAATTTAAAATTTGGCCAAAAAACGTGATGGTATCCCTAGAGCTCGAGGTCAAAACCTAAAAAATTATAATTAAGACATAATTGACAAGTCTATTTGGCATGAAACTTTTACAAAGGATTTTGCATTTAAAATGGAAACATCAATATCAAATTTTGCAACTTTTTTATGCATATAAAATTTAGCAAAAAAACGTGATGGTATCCCTTAGTGCTCGAGGTCAAAACTAAAAAATTAATAATTTAGACATTATTAACAAGTCCTTTTGACATGGAACTTTTACAAAACACTTTACATGCAAATAGAAACATTCATGTCAAATTTTGTAACTTTTTTTGATGGATTTAAAATTTGGCCCAAAAATGTGATAGTGTCCCTACGAGTTCGAGGCCAACACAAAAAAATTAATATTTAAGACGTTATTGACAAAAAATTTTGACATTAAACTTTTACAAATGATTTTACATGCAAATAGAAACATCCAAGTCAAATTTGGCAACTTTTTTTATGGATTTAAAATTTGGCCAAAAAATGTGATGAAAACGTCCACCCTACAAAGGCACCGAGTTGACCATAACAAACAAAGATGCCTTTTTTTTCGCCAGTCTAAAGAGGAGGCTGCCGGGCTGTGCACTTCACATCAAGGTGACAGGATTCGAACCTATGGCCCTCTGTACCCAAAACAGATGCGCTGACCAGACTGCGCTACACCTCGTCTCACCAAACCGAAGGAAATGTCATTCAGCTCGACTGAAAGGTACGAAGAGGTACAGAGATTCCTCTCCCGTAGGTCGAGTGACTTCGTACCTCTCCCCTCTCCTTTTAGTCGAGCGACTTCGTACCTCTTCGAATGAGTTTAACATAGTTCAACGAATTCTCTAGCGACTCCCGTTGGTACCCCTAGGAGATCGAAGCCAAAACTAAAAAATAATATTTAAGACGTTATTGACAAAACTATTTGACAATAAACTTTTACGAAGGATTTTAAATTTAAATAAAAACATCCATGTCAAATTTAGTAACTTTTTTGATAAATTTAAAATTTGGCCAAAAAATGTGATGGTACCCCTAGGAACTCGAGGCCAAAACTAAAAAATAATATTTAAGACGTTATTGACTAGTCTATTTGACATTATACTTTTACAAAGGATTTTACATGCAAATAGAAATATCTACCTTAAATTTGGCAAATTTTTTGATGAATTTAAAATTTGGCTAAAAAATATGACGCTACCCCTAGAGCTCGAGGCCAAATTCATCCAAAACATTACATGCCAACACATGTAGTCACCATCATAGGTACTCAAAATATTGTGTCTGGAGAGGTAGATTGATAGGACGATGTCTTGCTCGATCAAGACCCTAGCTTTATTGCAAGCCAAAAACCTTGATAGATTCCAACATACTCAATTTGAACAATTTCCATGTCTCAAAATGAATTCGGAAACTATTAGCTTCACTAACATAGCTTGACTATATGAGTGCATGAAATTTTTACAAGGATTTTACATGCAAATAGAAATATCCATGTTAAATTTTGCAACTTTTTTTGATGGTACCCCCAAAACTAAAAAATACTCCGTAATATTTAAGAGGTTGAAAATGTTGCAAAAAACAAAAGGTGTTGAAATGAATAAATTTCGTTTAGAATTACATGTTTTTTGCATAGTTTATAAATTATTATAATTTGTCTTTTACTGTACAAAACAAGAAAGAGGGAGAAGAAACCCAAGCTTATTTGATCATTAGGTAGATAAAGACTGCGTACAAAGTTTAATGGGTGAAAACAAAAATGAATAACTGGAGCCAGTGTAGGTGCTTGAACCAACCACTTCAAGTAGAAGCTTTTAAACACAGCACTTTAAAAAATATGTGTTCTCCTGGTGTAAAAACAAAGAGGACTACTACGAGAACCAATTCACGAAGCATTCATCCGAGTTATTACCACATTTAGCCATGGATCTTGGGAGCGTGTGCTTTATCCATCCGAGGTTTTCAACTTCCGTGGCCGTTTGGAAGATGCAGGAGAGCCTTCAAATTTGGGTGTTCCGGGTGTCTTAAACCCCACCCATTTGACAGATTAATAGATAAATAAGTAGAAGAAAACAAAGAAAAATATAGATACAAAAAACAAAAACAAAAACAAAGAATATAACATATGCACATAAAAAATTACTCCATCCCGCTTGTCTCACCCAACAATCAAATTGTGTTTTTTCCCAAATTCGACTTTTCTATACACGAAAAGCTGGCAAAATACTACTAGTAGTTTTAAGAATGTATAATAATAATACGGTGTGTACCTTGCGTTTTTGATCCTTTTTACCAGCTCTCTCACCTAGCATCCAACCAAGTACTTGAACGACTCAACAACTTTGAAATTAACTAAAATAAATAGAGTAGGGTTGACTTCATACGGAGAAAAAGCAAAATGCTAAATTACCTCCAAAACTTAAGTCAGGACCGAATGTCTTGTCATGTTCAACACTACGCTGTGCAGCCTGTGCTCGCTGTCAACAGATGATCCAATAAGAGATGTCACATGCTTCTGCTTAATAACTATTCAAGCATCACAAATGGGAAAGATGAAATGGGAAACAACTTGCTAACCTTAGGTGGTGTCCCAGGTGTTTCAGAATATGAACCTTCACGATATGAAGAACCTTCAGACTCCTTGTATTGCAACTGACCCACAGATATCAGTTGAAAATGTATTGAGTTGGATTTTGATTTTTTTTAGTATAAAATACATTGGAGATAAAGATTAGACACTCCACATACCTGTTTTTGAAGATTCAATAGGGTCAAAATTTCTTTCCTAAGTTCAAGATGCTCTGCGCATACTAGTTTAGTTGGAACTTTAGGCTTCAAATTGACCTGTAAACCCAGTGCGCACTAGCTTAACCTCAAATTAAGTTTCGTTTTTAAAAGTTATGCAAAGTTAACCCCATGAAGGAAATGAATCCAAACTCTTAAAAGTTACAAATCCAATAAAAGCACACATATTATGCCATCAGAATTGCACTAACCAATTGCTAGATGAATAAAATTAGCACAGTAGAAGAAGAGAGCATGGAATAAGTTCAACGGATATATGGACAAACAAACCCCTAGGTCTTGTAAAGTTTGCTCAACACGCTTAATAGTCCGGAGTCCAGCTGATGAGCTTGCTGCTTGCACCATTTGCTCTAGTGCATATGTACGCAAGTACACCCCCAACTGAAAATATAGCGATCACAACCAATACAATAAGATAGGCAACTATACCAGCTAAGCAATATCATAGTATTGTGTGGTTTTTTTCCTTTCAATGTAAGCACACCGTGCGAAGAGAAGCTAAAGTAGAGGCAGTTTCTGATATTGGAGAAGCACTTATGCCCGGAGGAAACTGAGTATTTGGGGAAATTGAGGCAGGATTAATGGTAGCAGCCATCTCCAAACCTTCTGGTCCTGAATCTGACATAAGAGGTAGCTCTGACTCTTCAGCAACCTGAAGATCAGAGGATATAAGTCACTTTATTTATTTATCTTTTTTTTGGGAGAGGGGGAGCGGCAAACTAGTAGAAATTACCTTGGAAGCCTTACGAGATTCCATTATTTTCTTTGCTTCAGCAAGGACCTTGAAGGATTTTAAATCAAGTAAACTGATAAGATAGAGCAATGGATGCAATAAAGAATATATATACTCAATGTGCCCGTCAAACAAATTTGTTGAGAGCTACCGCAATAGAATTTCATGTTTTTTGTTAGACTACAGGTGTTCCGGACCCGCCTTTGGCAAAATCCGACTAATCCCGATTGACCGGGTTTGCGGATTTTGGCTCAAAGATGAAACACAAATGAGATATTAGGAGAAAACGAACTTCTGCATCCCTGCGTTCTTGATGCCTTGTCTGCGAAAGCACCATGGACAATGCACGTTTTCTTTCAATCTCTTGAGGCATATTGTAAGGTTCAGGTTCCTACAGCAATGTGACAACTTGAATAATACAATAATACAGAATGAGGCATAGTACTCCATATACTACGTATATTTTTAATGTAGGGATGAAGATGGAATATTGTCACCAAACCTTAAGGATGTGATGCCCGGCTACATCAATAGATGCAGACCTTGAATTCAAGACAACTCGGGATACTGAGCACAATGAAGCCAGACATAGAAATTTGCACATCTTTAGAACACGCTAATAAACAACTAGACACCATAGCACATTATAAGCCTACAAAAATAGGCTGTAAACACCACTAAGAAGAGATAATTGGAAGTATAGGAAAAAGAGCTATTTTTATTTACCAGTATAATAACGATCCTTAAGCTCCTCAATGGTGCGTGATGATGGAAATCTATCAGCTATCACGATGAACCTTAGATCAAACCTTTTACACAGCTCAAATAATTGGTCTGTCTCTTCCTTTGTCCACGTCTTAAATTAGAAATACAACTTTAAATCAGAATAAAATATAACTATATGAGTTTGGGATGTTAGGTTACATACATATAATACAGTGAATGCATCGAAGAAAGAATCTATCTTATAATGCTACATTGGTACTTCATAGAGCTTCATGAATTTGTGCTTCTTATGTGGATAGCAATCATTTTAGGGAGAGTGATAATGTTAATTATATTAAATATTTGAGAGATCGGAGACATACAGGGTCTGTCAGATACTTCTCATACTCCTCGTCTGTGTACTCAATCACATCCACAGACTGCATTGAATCAAAGACAAAAAAAGGTCAATGAAAGTTTGGCAAAAATAAAATTCTTGTGAATAAGCACTTCAATAAAGGTCCACAAATGATATAAAGACTCTTCAGCATACCTTGTTATACTTGGCAAATGAATAATCACCTTTAGGCAAAACACCATTTACCACCCTCACCTGAAAAGAGGTAGAATAGCTATTTTAGGTGCACGAAATTTACAGCTATGAATCTATATTTTTAGCAAGATGAACTAGATATACCCAGTGATACAGTTGCAAGCTGTCATTTCGGGCAGAACTAGTAAAAGGTAGCCACTGCCATGTAATCTGAATAAAGAACAGAAGCAGCTCAGTGACTTGAGTCAACATTTAAGATTTTTAAAAACAATATGACAAGTGTGTTTTAGATGAAAATTACCTTTTCATTTTCAGCCTGTGTTCGTCGCTTCAAAAGATTTATGTCAATAGCAGGCATAAGAGGTGCAAGACCTCCTGTAAGGGCATAAACCTAAAACATTGCAAAGGTGAAACCAAAAATTCTGTGAAATTTAAAAAAAAACACACAAAAGAGAAGAGATTTTATACATAGAATTTATATAGAGAAATAGAGAAGGAAACTAATTACTTCTCGTGAAATTCCATCAGGTTTGCGTTGAGACTCTTTCGGAGGTCGGGACTTTTTTTCTATGGGAGTGAGTAGAGTAGTCTTCGGCAATCCTAAAATGTCCTTTGCATCCATCTAAAGGTTACAACTGCTTCCACTGTTTTCTTTTGAAATTTAGCAATGCACTGAAGATAGAATCTGCTCAATATGTATATGTGAAGATTCACAAATGTTTAATTGATAAAATTAAACAGATTCGGAAGTTGAATCGATACATGTTAATATGTTATAGAAAACAAATTTTAATATCATACAAGGGAGAAAGACAAGAATAGGAGTAAAATTGATCCTAAATGCCCAAAATAGGAGCATTCAATTTTTGAAAATAAATGAGTGTTATATTTAAATGAAGAGACAATTTTGCCCTTCTTCACACTGCCACACTACCACACTGCCACCACAGCCACACTGCCAACTCCGCTACACAATGTCACTGCCGCCACCACACTGCGAACCTCCCTGCCACACTACTATTGCCACTCCCACACTGCCACCACTAACCCCCACGCTCCCCCAACCCCCACTGTCACCATCACCGCCACACTAAACCTGAAGCCGTCTTTGCAGGGAAGACGATGAATAATGACCACAAGACAAAAAAGTG
Source organism: Cuscuta australis (assembly GCA_003260385.1). Classification (NCBI taxonomy): domain Eukaryota; kingdom Viridiplantae; phylum Streptophyta; class Magnoliopsida; order Solanales; family Convolvulaceae; genus Cuscuta; species Cuscuta australis. The sequence goes on from NQVE01000102.1 coordinate 48,142, forward strand.
ATAAGCACACTAATCCGTTGATTAATTTAGAAACCAACCTAGGAATCTGATAAGCCACTCGCAATCGACCAAAACCTCACAGAATTGAGCTTCAATTGAGCAAAATCACCAAAAATCAAACTTTGCAGCACATTGATTTTAAAACAAACCCATGAACATAACACATTCTTGCCCATTCTTGTGAATAGGCAAGAATGACCCACAAAATCAAGAGGAATGGCACCCTAGGGAATTCGGTGTGAATAGTGATACGAAGAACACATGCAGCGAACTCTAGACTAAGATTCATTCGCGTTCGGGGATTTCTTATCACACAAACGGTGGTAGAAATTATGAATATCATAAAGATGCTTGAATGACCCCTAAATTGACGATGAAATCTAAAAACAAGGCGGATTATCTTTGCCTGGAGCGGTGGATGAATGGACCCTGGAAGTGGTGGTTTGATACTTTGATGTATTCGATGGTTCAATGGCTGCAGGCTGCAGATTAATGGACTATGAAGGTTCTATGTTTGGATATTGAATATTAGTTCTGTTATGTTCGGGCTGTGGGTAGGAGGGGAAGCTTAAATGGCTAATGGTTAAAAAAGAGTAATACATTGAGACAATTTTATAGCAATTGTCTGTATTGTTCACATATGATTATCATCTATGTAGGTATTAAAACGTGGGTGAGAGTACTGTAGGTATATGTTTATTTAAAAAATGAAAAACAAAGCATATACGAGTATCTTTGATGAATTCTCAAATGAGTAATAAAAATATTTGCAAACATTAAAGAGGTGTATTCAAAATTTTGTGAGAGATGTCTAAAATCAAGGAATATGTTGTCCATGGATTTGTTTAATTCTACACTTGTTTGGATAAATATTAATACTCATATATTTTACTATCAAGGTTTTAAAAGATTTTGTTAGATTGTTTATAATCCATGAATTATATAAAATTTGTGAATTGTTTTAATTTTATATAAACTTGAATAGTTTTTAGAAATTATAAATTCTTCCAATATCGATAATAACTTAATTCTTCCGTCCCACAAAACATTTCTTATTTTGACTTTTGACCAATGTAAAACAACAACAATGGAAACGAGTAGGGCTGGAGAAATATCAAAATGTGTAAGACGTAGAATGTAAATGGGTAAGTTTGATTAGACTTAAGAAAAGGTAAGATAATTGTGTCTATTTAAAACAAATTTAAATGTTTTATGAGACTTGTAAGGTGTGAAAGGTGACGAGGAAGTAAAGAATTTGACAAAAATATTAAAAATTAAAGAATAAAAAAATGAACTCAGGAGTAACTTGAGTACTTTAAAGACAATCCTAAAGAACACTTTACCCAAGAAACATTCATGACCATATTTTTGAAATTTTCAAAGTTAATTAAGTATATATTTGTTTTTAAAAATCCAATATATATAATCATTCTATATATTAAAATTTTGAATATAAATTCAAAGACTACAAAAGAATTTGTCAACATTATATTGAACCATTGAATCAATAAAATATGAATTAAGTTTTAATACAGGGGAGTGACTAGTAGCGAGGATGAGTTGAACATTTTTGTAGTGACAATTTTGGCCATCTTCTTCCAATTTTAACTTCTGCAGCTAATTATTTGCCCAATTTTAACTTTTGCAAATGCAGTCAATGACATGGGTTTAACACAAGAAAAGCTTCAAAGTCTTGACAACTGAAACCCGGAGTGAAATGGAGAAGCACGGCACAATTTCAAAGCATCAGATTTGATGAAGCCAAAAAAGCAGAGTTGAAAAAGAGCATTTCCGAGATGGTGTCCAAACCATTTGAACTAGTAGCACAAAACGAGTAGGGGGGGCAGGGCCGGTCCTGAGAATTCAATGGCCCCAAAGGATTTATGTCTAATGACCTAATAAATCAAAGTATGTAGGCTAATTATATTTAAAAACAACAACAACAACAACCCAGTTAAATCCCACAAGAGTAGGGTCTGGGGAGGGTGTGTGTACGCAGACCTTGCCCCTACTTGAAAGTAGAGAGGCTGTTTCCAAAGAGACCCCCGGCTCAACATCGAAAGTTGCATTGCTTGACTAACTGCTACTTCATTAATTAAAGAAGCGCAGATAGTTTAGAGATCCATTTTGATTTATTCCATCACACCCCAAAGCCAAAAAATGGTGAAATTTTGGCTCCATCGGAGATGATGGAAATACTAATTATATTTAAATGAAAATTAATATAATAGTATTAAAACAAAATGAGTAAATGAAAAAAAATCATAGTAGCATTACTTTCTCTTCAACATCAGGTTTCATAAACTTATATAGTGCTCCGGCTTAAGACTCTCATTTTTCATCTCACTTTTTCTTTTTACTTTTTTTTACTACCAGATAAGTATTTAGGAGGAATAGCTACTGAATTATTTTTTAAATCAAATAGGTAAAAGAAAAAAGAATTATCTAATTTTTTTTTATGAACGAGTATAATTGAAGAAATTTGTAAATTGAATTAGTTGAGCATGATTTACATAATTCAATTACTTTTTGTCTTAACACAACAGGAAGGCTAGTACTTACAAATGTACATTTTTTTACCACATGATATTCAGAGTAATTGCTAAATTACTCTCATATTCACTATAGTGAAAAAATGTTTATAAGAAAAAGGTTTCTATTTATAAATTTTTTTAAAAAAAAATTAGCCAGCCTTCCATTTTTTGTCATTTTAGCAAGCTTGAGAAGATGGAAACACTGTATCAGGCAAGGGACAAAAACCAGAGCATTAAAAACCCTCTTTTTTTCTTAAACGTAGTTTGATGGGATACCTTCTCAATAGTAATTAAATGAAGAATCAACAATTAACCGAATTAAGATACTCTAAGAATAAACCTAGATTTAATATTCTTAAATAATTAAATGAAGAATGAATAAAAATGAATAAAATACCAATTAACAATTATTCAATTAACCTTAGATTCAATTTTTATTTACTCTAGGAATGAACTCAATGAAGAATGAATATGAAATATGCATACAGATTACCAGTCTTGGATGCTAGAGTGGTGAAGAACAACCATTCCATGCCGCTGGCCCGACTGGACGCCACTTGAGATGAAGCCGATCGGGGATTTTGGAATTTGGACGGCCTCCTGCTCCTCGACTTCGTGGAACTAGTTAAGGATTTGGGCTTTGGGTTGATTAGATAATGGGCTTACAAGTTACATACATATATATACGAAAAATTGATGTCGGGTATCCTCTATTTTGTTATAAGAATTTATATGTCATATTTTTTAAACAAATTATTCCAGTTATCTTTAACTATCCGAGAAATAACTCCGGAAGATATTACCTTCATTCATCAGTCAAATTTATTTTCTCCGTTATCTTTTCATCATGTTCTTCCCAAATATGATTGTTAGGTACTCCCAATTTTGTAAAAATAATTTTCAAGTCCCATCAATTTTAAAATATACTCCAGAGTATCCTAAAATACCCAAAAATTTACTCTAGGGATTTTCCTTTTTTCCTTTACTACCACTACTATTGTGATTATTATGAATATTACTATTACTGTTACTATCATTACTACTAATACTACTATTATTATTATTCTAGTTGTTTGTAGCGACAAAGCAGCGCAACTCAATAGGTAAAGCGGCAGCGAGTGACAACTGCGGGAGACAATGATGAAGTGAGTAATAATAATAATAATAATGGTAATAGTAATAGTAATAACTATTCATGATTTTCAATGCAACATTTAATTATAATTATTGATGATCATACACTGATAAAATTTATAAAAAGTTAATAGTTTGAAATTATATTTCAAAAAGAATTATTAACATTACATTTATACCGAAACACAATATATTTTTTCACATATCGAGATCAAGGTTTATATATTTTGATCAAAATAAGTTGAATGGTAAGAGGAGATTCAGACAGAGATTAATACGGAGTACTTATTTTTATTAGAATCAAATTAATTTAGATTATGCGCGATCATCAATAACTTCAATTACTATATAATCATATGAGCCAAAGAGAATAAGGCCTTACTCGATCAATACCAAGCCTTGGCTATCTACTCTTTTCGTCCATATTTGTATTGTTTATTTTATTTGATCGATTTTGTTTTCAATTCAAATTATTTAATTATATATATATATATATATATATATATATATATATATATATATATATATATATATATATATATATATATATATATATATATATATATATATATATATATATATATAACTACATAAAAGATGGCTTTTACGCTCTGCCTTCTCTCTAGGGTTGGCAACGACTCCTTGCGGCGGTGAAGCCACAATGTCTTCGCCGTCGACCACCTCACACTACTCAATCCTTAGGCTCTCTCACTTCCATGGCTTCCCCTTTTTTCTCAGATACTCTAGTCTCTGGTGAAACGCCGTCGAGATATTAAGGTCTGCCTTGCGTTTCATTCAACGATGGGGAAATCCAGAAGCTCTACACCAAATTCAGTAGGACCATTGTTGGCTCCTTCACCTCTGGATGGCCTTCAATGTCCTCCGTCAGATCTTCCTTTTAGAAGATTGGTTTCTCCTCCACTCCGAAGGTAACCCTCCTTGATTCCTCGCATATTTTGATCTCCTTTTCTACGGAAAAAGATTTCCTACGATGTCTCTTGAGAAAGGTATGGCATATTTCTGGATTCAAAATGACAGTTTGTAGATGGACTTGTGAATTCGACCCTTCTGTTGATTCACCACTATCACCTGTGTGGATAGCCCTAGAAGGCCTCCCTATACATTTATTTGAGCCAAATGCCTTGTTTTCCATTGCTAAACTGGTTGGCTCCCCTCTGCAATTGGACTCTGCTACTTTAAATCTTGCTCGACCTTCTGTTGCTAGAGTTTGCGTTGAAATTGATCTTACAAAGCCTATACCACATGCAGTCTGGATTCATCTAGGCCAATCATCATTCCTTCAACCTATTCACTATGAGGACCTTCCTGATTATTGCACCTCTTGCAGGGTTTTTGGCCATAAAAACTGCAAATCAGTATAAACATTCTCTAGGTGGATTAGGAGGGAGGAGAAATTGATTAAGAAAGGATCTACTGCCACTGCAGTCAATCGCACTGCTCTTGAATGATGAAATCTATCAAACTTTGAGAGCACACGAGACCCCCTTGGAGTCTTTGGATGGCACTCAAAGACCATGTCCCAAACTACTTACTGGTTGTTCTAACTTCCCTGTTTTTCCCAAAACTATAGTAGCAAATGGTGATGCATCTTTATCCTCGGTTATTTTTGGTAATATAACACAGAATGACATGTATTTTCCTGATACGATCAAAGCTACGACCACAGGTATCAATTCAGCCCCTACAGAATCTATCTTACAAAAAACTCATGATCACTCTCCTGTTAAAGATGTCTAGACCCAATCTGCTATTCACTCATCACCTATTGCACACGAAACTACCATACAGGTAGGCTCGAATGACACTAGGGAAGAAAACTATATTGGGGATGATGACACTAATTCTGACCCAAAGAATATTACCACTAACATTAACAGCTTTGACTCCTTAATTGAGCAACCCCCCAGTAAGGTTTTGAATGATATACAAATCAATGAAGACTCCTATGTGGAAGATGCAGAACAGACTTCAAATGCAAAAGAACATGACCTAATTCAAAGAAAAGAAGATTGAACTGGAAGTGTCTCCAAACCTTTGACGAGAAATTCCAATCTCAAACGGGAGGAGGGAGTTCTTTCTTACGTTAAGGATCCCTCCACCGGACAACTTCAAGCCATGGTCACCACCAAGGGTTTCCACGGGCCGTGCATGATTTTGGGTCGTCCAAGCGAACCCCGAGAAGATGGAATGATATCAAGAATAGCACTGCCCACAAAGTATCCTCCAAACTATAAATGGGCAACTGAAACTGCGCACAAAAGGGATGGCAACGGGTCGGGTTCGGGTCGGATAGTACTATACCCGAACCCGACCCGACTTTTAAAACCGAAACCCGAACCCGACCCGAAACCCGACTTTTTAAGCCAAAAACCCGACCCGACCCGAACCCGACATTCCAACCCAAAACCCGAACCCGAACCGAACCCGACTTTTAACTAATAATCAATTCAATGTACCCCAATAATTTTAAAAAGATTAAATCTAATTTTTTTGTGTCTCATTTTTTATTAAGGAATTATAAAAATGATTATAAATGGCATACTTGATATAGTAGCACTTTGTCAAGAGATTATACGGAGAGCTCATTATATCTATAGATAGGCTTTTATGTTATAAAATATTCGGGTTTGAGTCGGGTCGGGTTCGGGTCGGGTCGGGTAAAATAATAAACCCACACCCGACCCGACCCGATGTCGGGTTCGGGTAAAAAATTTTGGGTCGGGTTCGGATTATTTTATTCTCGGTTCGGGTTCGGATATTTTAGTGGTCGGTCGGGTCGGTTAAGCTCGGGTTCGGGTTGAATTGCCATCCCTACGCACAATGGCATTGTAGTCTGGACTTAAGTTTGATATTTTTTTTTGTTTCTCTCTTTGTTACCACTTTTGGGTAGCTTTTGTACTTGTACTTTTATTGGTTTCCATCTAATAAAAAATCCTCTTTAATTAAAAAAACATATAACTACATAAAAAATTTCAAAATAAATGATGACATGAAGACTAGATATGAAAAAGTTACATAAAATCTAGTGATAGAAGATTAAATATAGAAAACTATTAGCTACAAAACTCGTAGTACTGTTTATAAAATTATTCTTTTTTAATTCTTCAAGATGAATCTTGTTTTTTTATAATTATTTCCATATAGAATTTTAAGCTTATGAGATCTTATATGATCCTTGTTTACATTGTAACCATCAGAAATACAAGAAGTTTATTTTCTTCCAAATAATTATTATTTGAGTAGAGAGTATCATTTTAAAAAATGTTATGCTTTAGTAATTTTTACATAAAATAATAGTCTCATGTAAGCAGGAGGAGGGCCAGCAAGCAAAGAGTTGCAGGCCGCGGTGGAGGGAAAACAGAACGGAGAGAAGAAGCGAGTCGAATTCAGAGAGTCGGGTCATCTAAAACTGCGATCCAAACAAGCTTCAGGGGAGGGGAGGGTGAATTAAAGAAGAGAGAAAGAAAAGAAGAAATGGTGAAGATATTCTCCAAAGTCTTCTTTACCTTCACCACCACCACCACCACATCTTCTATAGACCCCCACACCCATCGCCCAAGCTCTAACCCTAGACACTTTTTCCCCCAATCTAAACCCTTTCATTCGTCTTCATCATCATCGCCTCCGCCATCTCTCTTTATCGCGTCAAACCTCTCTTTCTCTCTCTCTCCGCCAATTCAGCTCAACCTTCTTCTTCTTCTGGGTCCTTCCTAATTCGCGTTCGCGTTCTCTGTTTCTTCCCTGCTGATTGACAATTCGGTTCATCGGTTAATCTTGCAAAGGTGTGTGCTTTGTTCTTCACATGTCGCGCTGCTTCTTATCACTGCATTCTGCCAATTGGTTTTTTTTTTGCGTTTTTGTTGATGATTTGAGCTTTTTATGTTCTGTGTGCTCGTTCTAATCGAATGATGTGCTGGGGTATGTTGAGGAATTTCTCACCTTTTCTGGTTTAGGCCAAGGTCTGGAGCTAAATAATAGACTTCTTGCTTTGATTTACTGTGTGAGCTGCGGCTATTGAATTCGCTGCTCCCTTCTTATTTCCATTTTCCCTTTTTGTGGCCCCAAGCTTATTTTTTGATTGATTCTATTATTGCTTTTGGTCTGGATTACCTTGCTGAATTGTTGTGCTTAAACTTGTGATTCTTCTTAAAACTTGTTTTACAATATGGGAAATTATCCGAATTGCGCTTTTAGAAGGCCAATGCGAGAATTGCTCTCAAGTCTTACCGCCTCACTTCTCATCTTTCCGGTGTGAATCCATTACATAATGATTTATATAGGGTTTTGTAGGTGGTTGCATCTTGGAGTGTCTAAGTCAATGCCATAGGGGGGAAGTTAATACATCGCATAACTGTAACCTTCTCACTTAAGAAGACTTCATGGATGAATCTGGTAGCACTCTTATTGAAGCTCCTGTTCCTAGTGTTACAATAAGGAAGAGGAGGAGCAGCATTCCTCGGCGGCCCAGGCCTGAGATTCAGGTGTTTCCTCAAAGTTATGATCCATCAACACCAGTCTCTTATGAGCCCGGAAGGGTCTCCAGTGAGGAAACTGATGTTAGTTCTGGAGGGAAGATGTTCAGCCTTAACCAGTGTATATCAAGGGGCTCTCCTGCTACTATAGCTGAAACTGACTATCCAAACAAGAGGGTTAAGGATGATATGGAATCTAGAGTGCCCTACAGCAATAGTGGACCGGGAGAAGATACCTACCGCCACCTGAGTCCTACCGGACATTTGGGAGCGATTCACAATGGTGTAGGAAATGACAACAAGCTCAAGAAAGTTAAGCTGAAGCTCGGTGGGGTAACACGTACTATTCAAGCTAAAAGCAATCCCCATGGTACATATGGCATTGGATCTTCTACAAAGAGTTCTCAACCTCATGACGCCCCTCGGCCACGGCAGAAATTTACCCTTCAGGTTTAAATGTCCTTATCAAGTACAGTAATTCATATGGAATAGTAAATTTTTATTATGAAACCAGTCTATGCCATTCTTAACACATACTTTGAGGTTGTAAAGAGGTGAAGGAATTTAGATTGTGTGTCACATAAAGTTGTATTTCGCTTCCTTCAGTTCTAGTGGCGAAGGGAATATACAATTTAGTATTAAATTTCCAGTTAAACTCAAACGTTTCAATGATTTGAATGAGGCACATATGCAGTTGTTTTCTTTTTAGTTGTAGGCCAATATGGGGTCATTTTACTAAAGACGAGATAGATAATTGAAATATTTTCGTATATTGATTAAACCTTTTGCATTTATTTTGCACTACTAAATGCCAGTACATTTTTTTGCCTTTTAGTGGACTGCAGATTTATTTTATTCATCTGAATATTTTATTTCAATCTCAGGAAAATTCAGGAGAGGGTCAAATCCTCTCGGATACGAAAATCCATTATCCAACAAAAGCTTTGTCCAGGGGTATTGATTCTTGCAAGGAGGGTATCAGGAAGATGTCAAACAAGAGTTCAGCTGAAAAGTCAGATTCTGTGAGGAAGAGCAAACGGGTCCCAAAGAGGCGTGTTTTGGATGGGGCATTTGATGAAGACGATGAAGATGATGATGAGATTAGGTATCTGGAAAAGCTAAAAACATCAAAAGCTTATGGCGTCAAGGATTTTGAGGAGGATAACTCCAATAAACATCGGAGTCTTTCTCAGGTTTCTATAAGTGTCAGAGAGATTGGGAAGTTGGCCAAAGATGGTAAGAAGAGGCCGGACAAAGGTTCTGACGACACTGACTATGAAGAGGAGGAAATTTTGTTGTCTGATGGGGATTGTGAAGGAAAAAGGAAACAGAAACAAAGAAGGGAATCCCCGCCTCACACAGTGATGGAATCCAAGAGGGAATTAGCTCTTACAACACGCCAACGAGCTCTTCTATCAAGCAAGGAGCCATCTGTTGGTGTGAATCAGGTTGAGTTCCCTAATGGTTTGCCCCCACCTCCATCTCGAAGTGAGTATGCTGTTTTTTTATCTATTTCTTTTTAACAGTGCATTCTAGGGCGACTTTTAAAGAAGTTTTTGTATTAAAAAAAGTATTTGTCTAAATGCTTTTTTTTAATCATATCTGCTCTGGCTGCTAAAGAACAAAAAGAGAAACTCACGGAGGTGGAACAGCAACTGAAGAAAACCGAGGCTGCTCACAGGCGTAAACTGCAAAATGAGAAGGCAGCTCGAGAATCTGAGGTTTTCCCCTCTGAATGTCTGTTTAATCATTAGTCTCTCATGTATTCAGAATATTGACTGAGTGATCCATTTCTGTCATCATAATGAATTTAGGCTGAGGCAATTAGGAAAATACTAGGTCAAGATTCAAATCGAAAAAAGAAAGAAGACAAAGCAAAGAAGCGCCAAGAAGAGTTGGCTCAGGTACTATATGTGCATTGATCGGTGATATTAATTATATATTGTTATGAAGCGTTGATTGCTGCCTTGATGAATTTTACGACCCATTCAACTATCTCTGCAGGAGAAGGCTGCTAAACATCAAGTGCTTGCATCAGAAACTGTCAGAATTGTCATGAGGCCTACAGGGACGGTAGTGACATTTCCCATAGAGATGGGGTTCCCCCCTATATTTGAATCCAAACCCTGCAGGTAAAACTAAATAAACGCCCAATGTAAACACAAAACAATTAAAAAGAGGAAAAAATCAATGAAAATATCTTATGGATTTGTTGTGTAATTTCAGTTATCCAGCCCCTCGTGAGAAATGTGCGGGGCCTTTGTGTTTGAACCCATACAAATATCGTGACTCCAAGTCGAAGCTCCCACTCTGCAGTCTCAATTGCTATAAGGCTATTCATTCTAAGATGGATGCTGGAAATGTGCTGACTCTGTGTGGCTCATAGTCTCCTTTGTTAGAGATTTTGCATGGCGTAGTACTACTGGATATTTCATGAATATGTGAACCAGGGGGGGTCTATCTGTTTGGGGAAGTATGTGTTGAAAGTCGAAGCTTTCAAATATTCCACGACGTACTCTAAACTTTCATATTCCATAAAAGTATTTTAACTTTTTTTTAAAAAAAGTGTTTTATAAACTGCTAATTCAGCATTTTGAGCGCGACAGCCACTTCTGTTTTGAAGGGGATGTGTGCATCAATTCATCCACCATCAATGAAAAAATGTTGAAAGATTACACTTCATAAAATGTTTTGATTAAAGGAAATGTTATAAAATAACAATAATGCAGAGTATGAAATGTTATGAGTGTGTGGTAGTAGAATATTTGAAAGCTTCCACTTTTGACATAGGACTCGAGCAGTAGACAAACACATTTCCAAATGTATGGGTACACAAATTTCTGGAAAGATTGAGCAGTGCTCTATAAATAGGCTATTCATTCAAAGAATGGGAGATTCTCCAACACTAAGCTTGAAATGTAGATGAGATGGCCAGATGGGTATTTAATTTTATAAAGAAGAAATTAAATAAAGAAGGAATTAAAAAAAAGTTGCTAAAAAATTAAAAATTTAAAACTGAAAAGAAAAACAATAAAATCAAAAGAATAAAAAAAATAAGAAACAGATAAAAGAATAAAAATGGAGAAGCAAAGCAGCAAAGAATGAAAAAAGTGAAGGAAAAAAAGCAAAAAAGAAAGGAGAGGAACGGCGTGGTCATCCCGACTCCCGCAGAAAACTCCATACTTAGAAAATCTACACCAATGGATTTTTGGTGCTTTTTTCACTTTTTCCACACGATTTTTTTGGCACGCTGGATTAAAATTGTCGTCTCCAATTTCAATTCCATAATTTAAATTCTGTATACAAAACGAAACCTGAGAGTTTTGACTAAAGACATTAAGAGTTCTCAATGTGAAATTTTTGATGAATTTTTTTAGGGCTAACTTCTAGCTAGCATTTATTAGTTTGTAAAGGGGATCGAAACAGATTGAAGAAATGCTTGACAATTTAAAGCAAGAAGACACATTACCATCTGAAGATCACGACTTACAGAATTTGTTTTTTGGTGCTTTTTTCACTTTTTCCACACGATATTTTTGGCACTCCATAATTTAAATTCTGTATACAAAACGAAACCTGAGAGTTTTGACTAAAGACATTGAGAGTTCTCAATGTGAAACTTTTGATGAATTTTTTTAGGGCCAACTTCAAGTTAGCATTTACTAGTTTGTAAAGGGGAATGAAACAGATAGAAGAAAGACTTGACAATTTAAAGCAAGAAGACACATTACCAATCTGAAGATCACGACTTCCAGATATGCTTTCCACTAGACATATGGGGTCTAGCTTGCACGGACATCGTAAATGGTAGGCCTCTCAAACCACGGCATCATAAAGTGTGTTGCTTCAGGATGCACCTTGTAAACAGAAATTCGAGATACAATCACCTAAGTAGACCTTGTCATGCCCAACAAAATCAGCTACAAGGTCCACGTACGTGAGGCAAAATCACCAATCATCATGCAATTTTATGGTCATGCCATCATTCGGGATCCAAGCAGATACAGGAAACACACCTTTTTCTTTGATACCAGTGATACGGTTGAAGACGATGGCGCGATGCCCTCCCCCAACATTGTAGAGACTGTCGGCAACTCCAACAACGCCAAGCCCAGCAAACAACCCCAAGCTTGATCACAGATGAGGCAGCACCCACCCACCATGCACCGAGTATTTTGGGAATTTTAACATTGATGAGATCCATCTTTCTAGTAGCTGGAATCCAATGTATGCATGCCACAATAAAACAATCTAGCAGACAGTGTTTTGCAAATGGGAGACTAAGCATATTTATTGCAAATAAAGCAACCAAAAGTTTATCTAAAGCCGAAGGATGTGCTACCACCAGTATTTAGATCTTTCTCAACATCTGGCTACTCTAATCGAGGGTTTAAACCCTTTAACACCGTTTACAATGTTCATGCATAGCAATAAAGCTACGCATATTTCTTTCTAATTTTTAAGAACGGAAGAAAAAAATAGTCTATGAAACACAGATATCTTGTTTGGGTTGCATAATAGCCACACATTTTGTGGGGGGGCTTGCGGCGGGGTTGGGGGTGCGGGGGCGGGGGTAGGGTGGAGAGGTTTAGGGGGGTGGGTTAGGGGGGGTAGGAATCGTCAATTTTGCGAACGAAGCACCGGAGGTGTCCCAAAATGCCGGTGGCACCGGAGTGGCACCGGATTCCAGTGGCACTGGAACCGGGCCGGAAGATAAAATAACAAAACAATGATGTTTTCATCTTTAATGTTTCACATGTATGCACTTATAGTACAATGGTCCAATTGCAAGATGCGTCAATTACAAACATCTATTTGACCATTTTGTGGTTCTCTTTCTCTCTCCCTCCCTCTAAGAAGCCATAAACAAAAACAAAACAAAATGGTAAGAGCTGCCAAGTTGGTGCTCAGCAGCATAATTTAGGCATGCCATGCCAATGCCGTGCGTGCAAATATCATTTCACTGCTTACAACTACAAATCGTTGCCTTCATCTTCACTACCAAAAAACTCCAGTTCACTATCGTCATCCTCGTCTTCGTAACCTTCCGACACTACTCCTAACATTCCTTGCCCACCCTCAAAGTCCAGATCATCGTCGTCGTCGTCTCTATGGAACCCCTCATCATTGTCATCGTCGTCCTCCTCCTCATCATCATCATCAAGTCCACCCAGACTACCATCATCACCATCCTCACTTTCACCATCCACATCAAGTTCAATGATTCCTTCCTCATCATCATCGTCATCGTCATCATCATCCTCCTCCTCCTCACTATCAGCGTCATCGGGATCAGAATCATCCTCTGTGACCCTCCGACGACCAACTTCATAAACCCTAGCAGAAGAAAACATCTCTTCATGGTCATCCATAGTCACCAACCCAAGAAAAGAATCAGTCGGTTCCGTTGCCAAGTCGAGGACACAGCGGTCCACAGGAACGGTGGCAATGTCGGCATAGTTAACAGCATCCACTGTACGGAATGCTGAAAAGAGCGGGTGTTTTGCCCGCCGACTGTTGACCGCTGATGTCACGTCCTCAAGGTTCCTCCTCAGTATTGCATATATTACGTCACCACTACCATTAAACGTTATTACCGTTTGACCCAAGGACGGAACACTCTTCAACAGTCTGTACTTCCGAAGGTCCCAAATCTCCGAGTTTATAATCACCTGTAAGTAAAATATTTTATTTAAAAAAAAAGTACTAATTTAAGTTTCAGAAAGGGAAAAAAACCAGAAGCACGCATGCTAGCTAACACTTGTTGGAAAACCAAACAAGTCGTTCCTCACCTCATTCCTGGAAGGATGAAACCCCCCACCTCCAAAGTCTGTAAACTCATCAAACCGATGTATCGGGCGTGATTCACGACGATCCCATAAAACACCATTCCAGAGCAGTTTATCGTTCGAGGGGTCAAAATGTACAAGGGAATACATGTGTCCCCGTCCAGAGGTGACATTAGATACACTGTCCGTAAGCTTCAATTCCAGCTGGCATGTTTGGACGTCATACAACAGGATCTCACGCTGATGTGAATCTGCCGACAACGCCGCAAATGTTGTTCCACTATTGCTAAACCGCGCAGCTTTGCATCCGTCAAATGAATGCTGAGGTCCTGCTGAAAAAGTGGACATGTTCCACAACTGGACATCTTGACAACTTGAAGAGAGCATAAGTTGAGTAGTCTCTCCTGAAATATACGACTGGAGTAGGGTCACTGGATTATTATGGCTTGCAACACTCTCCAGGACGCTGTTGCTATTAGAGTCAATAATTTTAAGCTCTCCCAAGTGGCTGCCAACAGCAATTTGTGAAGAGTCTCCAAGAAAAGTCATGCAAGTCAGAGGGACACCGCCATCATCCCGGCAAGTTCGCCATGGTCGGAATCTGCTGTAGATGAATTGACGATCCTTGCGCCTTCCGTGGATCCCACTACACGCACTCCTAAATTCCCGTGAAGTGAGCCTAGATGTCACATTAGTTGGAGCGTCAAAACTGTGTCTGGGTTCTGGACAGACATGTGGTTGCAAAAGGGACAATGGAGGTAGGGTTGTGATTGGAGCTGGGCATTGGCGATGTTGGTGCTTCAGATACTGAACCACCAAAGAATCTAATGTCAACCGCTCTGTGTTTGATGATGAGGCTTGCAAGTCATTTGAAAAGTTATTATCCCCCTCGCCAGATGGTAACACACTTCCGATAGACCGGCCATGCTGCTGCTCCTTGATACATGAAAAACTTGGCTGTGGTGGTGGTGGTGTGACAAACAGACTTGCATCCGGAGGAATACAACTTCTACGGGCAGAATACGGAGTTCCAAAGGTTGTTGGAGATTTAAATGGAGTGTCACCAGTGTTAAGGCGTTTTGCAGGTGGTGCCCCACTATCCCTAATGTCTGTTGATCTGCGTTTAACCGGCAATACAATTGTTGGTGTCTTATTAGACTGGATGTCTGTATCACCAGCTACAGATGCCATTTGACCTTCCGAGAAGGGTGAGGCAATAGGTGTAGTATAAGGTTTCCTAGTAATGTTGCTTTTGAAAACTGGTGAGATCTCAGAGGGATTATTATATTTTGAATGCAGACTACTACGCCCTCCAGATGAAAACACCAAAGGTTTCTTTTTGTAAGACACTGATGCATCACATTTCATTCCAACCTCCTCATCCTGCAATGCACCAGCAGCCGCTTTTGGCTTATTATTATTATTATTATCAAATAACATGAACCCACCAGGTGCACGCCCAGAAGGCCATTGAGTTTGTTGTGCAGAGGAAATTTCCTGACCAGAGACTTGATATGTGAGAGAGGATGGTGCTGATAAAGATGGCAAAGGTGTTAACTGAGCCTCCTTTAGAAGAGTGGATGCTGTTTCTGTCAACCCAGATGCTTGCAAATGTTCATGGACAAGAAGTAAAAGCTCCCTGAATTTATTTATTTGAGGGAAAACAATCACCATTGGTAATACAGGCAAGTGTAATAGGGAAAGAGAATACACTGTTGTACTATGAAATAATACATCACCTAGCGTGGTATGAAATTGGGGTAGCAGCAGCTATGGCAGCTCTCTCTATGCGCCTCAATGTTGGGGTCGCAGCATCCGAAGCAGCTAGGGTACTGGCACGTCCACAACTAGTTACAACCTACAAAACACAATTAAAAGAATTTGTAAGTTGTAACATAAGTTGGTTGTTGCCATTCTTCAAGTTTGGTTGCACCCTTATTTAACTGTAAAGTTCTTCAAAATTGAAAGCGAAAAAACGATAAACTTGTAGTCTGCAGATATACTTTTACAAATATAAAACAGAAATGCAACAAAAGTGCATCCAGCTGCCATAACAAAAGGGGTTAAAGTGCAAATAATATATCGTATGTCAGTTGACAATCAGATGACTCAGATCATCCCTTACTCCCAACATTTTTAAAAAAAAACAAAGCTTACCCCTATGAGCTCAATAGCCACCTGTGCAAGCTCAGCTTGCCACTTACTCTGCTCCGTTCCAGAATTCTGATTACCAAAGTCTCGTATGAGCTCTGATAGTTTTTTCCCTACCTAAAACAGCAGTTACACAAAATTGGTGAACACTGCACTATGAAAAAAGATATCCCTGTGAATTTTATACTATCATCTAAACGTGGGCACACCATGCAAATTAAGTGCAACCGTGGTACAAAAGGCACTTAACATGTAAACATTCAGTTCAATTAATACAATTAAATGCAAAAAATCAAAAGCATACAATCAATAGTACACTATGGGCACATGGCACACTGGTAGTTCTAGATTTAATCTGAATAATAATTGCAAAGTGATGAATAAAAAAAGACCGTGACAAAACAGCAATTACGAGGACACACCAAATGCATAAATGATGCCGGTTGTAACCTTTGTACTATGTTTGGTTCTAGAAATTTGAAAGGGAAAAGAAACGAAAATGAGAGAAACCCATTTTCATTTCTTTTTCTTCCTAATTCCTTGAACCAAGCATAGTGTTGGTATTCAAAATAAATGAAACTAAAGGCCTTCAAAGATCATTTGAATGAGCAAGCATCAAATATGAAGTAGTTTAACTAACATCAAAACTTGTTCCACAACAGAGCTGAGATTTTTGAACATATAAGTACTTTTTACTTGAAAGAATTTAATCATTGTGTCATGGGAACAGTGGTGTTGTTGAAAGCACTCAAGCTACCATAGATATAACAAGATTTATAGGCAAAACCCACCTGCAGCTTTGTTAATATGTGTGCAATTGTGTCGTCTCTGGCCAATCCGAGGAGGACTCGACATGCGAGAGCACGCAAACAGTCAAGGGAAGCCGGAGGTGTAACTATTCGTGGTTGGAGGAGCTGAAGGAGAACCTTAATGCCATTGTTGGCACGAACAGCCTCTCTTGCTTGATAGTAGCATTGTTCTAGTTGTGCAGCAAGGCCAGCACAACCAGCCCCAGCACCAAGTGAAATTCTACGGTCCCCAACTAACCCTGAAGGTACTGCAGAATGAGGGCCTTGTGTCACACTGCTGGTAGTTGTGCCAACTGTTGAAATCCCAACCAATCCTGAAGTATTTGAAGACTGAACTTGCTCTGCAGTTCTGTCACGACTCTCCATATTAGAACCATTCAAATGAAGGATGGGAGCATTCTGCTGGCCTTGGGAAGAAACAGATGGTTTATTGCTAATTGAGGGAGGAGGACACACAAGATTGATTAACACATTCAGTGCCGCTTCAATAATCTACCAATGTTAAAACTAAATAATTAGTCCGTACATACGAGTAAAAAATCAATATGAAGTAGAGAAACAGATTTCCAGCAATGAAAAATATCAATTACTAGCTCCTACCTCTGGTTCACCATAACCAGCACCATTTGCAGCATCCAAAATGACTGCCACACCAAGACGGCCATTGCTTAGTGTTGCATTTACAATAAGTTTGCGGCTGTTCGGCACTAGAGTAACAATGTGAAGCACACCGAGAGCATATTGAAGCAAATCGCGCAAGTAGCGCTCAACAGGTGGAGCTGCCTTCAAGATTATCGAAAAAAGTTAGACACAACACAAGCAAAGAACCCATTTCAAAGTGCAAGGGCATACCTGACAAAATTCCAACATAGTAATATGCCCATTTGAGCTTAAAAACTTATCCACCACATTCCACCGAGCCTTCACAAGTGCAGAACCAAGTTTCCGATCTTTCTGTACTTGACGAAATATAGCATCCATAGCCTCATTGCTTATGTCAAGTGGCTTATAGGCAGATCTAACACTTGGAATATTTCGAGCTGCACCACGGACATTTTTACTGGGGCGGATTGAATCCACAATCAAGAGAAGATGTGCTCTGAAGTATTGCCGCAATGCCACACATGTATGATAAGCTATCTGCTTTTCTGAAGAAGTCAGTACCTCTGGAGGCGAACGCTCACTGCGTAATGATCCCGAAGCACTGATTGTCCCAGATGTACCAGACCTTACTGAGGCAGCATCTTGCAAAAGATTGAGCATCTTTCGTAAACCATCATGAGCATCAAAAGCATCAAGAATTGCTCTGAAGACAAAAGTAGCAGCAAAAAACAATGCTGCATTCTTTTTTGATTGATCATTGGAGCACTCAAGAAGCTGAAGAGCTAACTCAACAAGCTGAAGGACAATGTTTGAAGGGAGCGCACAGACACGTTCCATTATCCCCTACAGATCATATTTGAAAGTCAAATTCCAATGAAATAACATTGAACACAAATGAGGCAGATAAGAACAATATGAAAACAGATAAACATGCAAGGTGCACGTGCGGGGGGGGGGGGGGGGGACGAGCACAACAGAGGAATATAACCATAATAAAAAAAAGTACATTAAATTACCTGAATTGAACCTATAGTAAATAAACAAGATGAAAGACCAAGATATGTCTGAGAAACTCTTGGGACTGTAAGCAATTTTTGCATTCCACCGCGATCCACAAACACTGCAGCAAATTTACGATGAGCAGCCAAAGACCAGATCAGCTTTAGAACATCGGGCAAAAGTTGCGAAACTTCAGATTCATCTTTATCATTGAAATTTTGCTGCAATAGTGCAAGACACACGTCTACTCCTTTTTCATGCAATACTGGCCCAAGGACTTCAACATATTCGCCTAGAATCGCAAGACACTGGATGCAGAATTTCTCTCTCAGCTTTGCAAGAGAAAAGCTATCGAGAATGAAAAAATCATCAACTTCCTCACTGATCTTTTCTGTAGGCTTAGGCTCTTGTGAGTCATTAGCACTAGTCACATTTCTATAAACAAACATAACAAAACATCATGAGAAGAAAGAAACAAGACATACAACATAAAGTGAAAAAAATATGGCAACTTGCACATTCTTGCTTCTAAAAATTCAAAAAAAAACCAAAGCTACCAACCTTGCTGCCTTAACTGCAATTGCAGCATCAACTACTGTAGATGCAGCTCTAGAAGCAGCCACAATTGCAGCCTCTTCATCATTTGCCTTTTTGAATTCCTATACAATGAAAAGTTGCAACTTAGTTGAAGCCAACCATAACACCAAATTTTTGAAGCATAAAACAGCATGAAAGATTACTAAGCAAGTAGGAACTAAAAAAGCACACCTCTAAAGCAGCACTTTTAACCACTTCTGCAGCAGCATCACCTGCTGCTCTGATGGCTTCTATAGGAGCATTGGCAGCTTTAGCTTCAGCTTCAGCAGCAGCAACTGCTTTCTTTACCAGACCAGTGATGTCCTTAGAACCAAATTTACAGTCTTGAAAGCAATCATCGTTATCATCCCTTTCCATTCCATGAACATCAGTAGAATTCCTCTCAATATTCTGCTTGCTTTCCATGATTTTTCTCCCATCATAATTCCTTGCTAAATTCCTGCTACGAGCATGACCCCCCATTCTATTTCCAGAGCTAGCAGGAGTCAAAGCTAGTTCATTCTCCATGGCAGCTTCAGTAACCCTAGGTCGCACTCGAGACCTTGCACAACCACGACTTGTCTTATGCCTTGCTGAGTCATCTCTAGAGCTATCATCAACATCTTCTTCCCTTACAGATCTAACACTTTGCTTTGACTTGCCATCATGAAGATCCCTTATGTGTGATTTATCTTCACTCTCAGTCTCAACAACATCGATATTGATATCTACAGGCATCATATCAGATGGTTCTTCATCAATCCAATGTTCATCTCCATCTGCATGCCTGCTGAATAATCTATCATGATCACGATCCCTCTCCGCCAGTTGGTCATCAACGAGGCCATCCTTAGAAAGTACAGGGGCATCCAAATAAGAATTTTCAGGCCCTTGACGCAACCGACCCTTGCCCTCCTCTCTAGTTCTAATACTAGTAGTAGCGGCTTTGCTCTCAACTATTGATGTAGAATCTCGTTGTGCTACGTTTGTCTCTCCCAAGATCCTAATGCGGAGATATCGCATAAGCTTGGCTGGCAATCCGGGGGTTAGCACATCTTCAACTACTTGACTACCACTACAATCATTAGAGTAATTGAAAAAAGCAGGATATAGTCATTTAATAGGAACATCTTTAATAAACCACTCAAGTGACTCAACAAGTTTCAAAAGAATACCTGGTCAGGCAGACAGCAATAAGCCCAGTGGAGAATGTTTTGAGCATTTCAGAGTCTGAAGATTCTTCTCCTGACTCATTCCTCCAATAAAGATCATCCCCGTATTTACATGTCTCCTCCATTGCCCAGCTTTTTAGATTATCCAAAACAGTTTCTTCAAAAACATGAGGATACTGGACGCCATATCAATATTCACAAACGCCACATACAATTACAAATTAGCCAAAATGATAACAACTCGTAATAAATTAATGAATAAAGTATGTACCACAAAAGTGAGTGAACAGCTAAAGAGGAGCCTAGTTGCAGCAGCTTGTACAGACATCGAGTATCTTCTTTCAGATAAAAATTTTGATGAAATAAGTTCAAAGAATTCATCATTCTCCTGCAGAGGGGAAACAAATACAAGTTAAGATAAAATAATTGTGTTAATGGCATAAAAAGTGAGGCGAATACACCAGTGCAAGAAGAATAGAAGACAATGACAACTACCCGAATGAGGTTACCCAGCTGTCCAATGTTATGTGAAGAGCGGCCATTTGGGGAAGGACAGCTTACATCTTTCATGTAACTGCACTCAGAGAGAGAAAAATTAGATTACAACAATATAGCATAACTATGAAATACTGTACACGTCAGAACTATTTGTTGACTATATCCGTCGATAAAATCTTTTTATATAGTGGAAGATGCGTCACTAAATTATTTTTTGCTTTTATGATCAAGCAGTTTATGATTATTATTTATGTAGAGCTATTAAGTTGTATCGCTGCTTTACTATCTTAAGCAAACTCCTTGTTGTTGGCTCATTGATTAATCTTTATTAGAAGAACTAAAATGCCCTTGTAAGTTTTAATTGCTTAAAATGTTTAACAGTGGCAACATGAAAAGTACTTACTATGTTATTTTAGGCAAACATATAAACTGCCAATGTTATGTAAGACAAAACATTAAGTAAAACCATCATATTATAATAATGTAAGCCCAACAAAAAAGCTCCAATCTCAACTAAGTATAACAGGGTTTTAAGCCCCCCCCCCCAATGGTCCCCAAGACTCGTTCCTTCATTTTCTACACCGGGGTGGGGCATATGGCATAGGCATAGACCATAACCCAATCAATCCATAAAATACAACAACAACAACAAAGCTATATCCCACTAGGTGGGATTGACTACATGGACCAACGCAAAGGTCCCCCTTGACCACATCATGTCAAGTCTTCTTAGGTCTACCTCTTACTCTAGCCACATGTCTATTAAGGCATTTAGCGAGATCAATCCATAGAATATTCAAAAAAATAAAAATATACTCCCTCCGTCCAAAAAAACTTCACACTTTCATTTTCTATCCCAAAAACTACCTGCTTTCCACATTTCCCTTTTAAAAAAGGAATATTTGACAATATTTCTCTCTTCTAAACAAACTTTAACTACATGCTTTTCAATTTTTAACATTTCTCATAAAAACTTTTCAATGCTTCTTATTAACTCTCAAATCAAATTATGAAGTCTTAAATCTTTATGGATAGAGGGAGTATGACAATGCCACACTTTCATTTCTAGAAGAAATGTGTAAACTTCATTTTGGGATATCCAACAACAAAAAACAACATTACCCTAGTGTCTCAACGACTCCTGCCCATTGCGGGGTAAGGGAGATGGATGTATGCAGTTTGACCCATATGTTTAAAACGTAGAGCGGCTGTTTCAAGATGACCCATGATGAGCGTTGAAAGTTGCATTGACTAACTACTACTTCACAATTACAAGAAGCGCAGACAGTTTAAAGAGCCAATTTGCTTTACTCCATCATACCCCAAAGCCAAAAAATAATGAATCTTTGGCTCCATAAGGGAATGGAAATCATTTTGGGACATCCAAAAAAATGAAAAGAAAAGTATAAACTTCATTTTGGGATGGATGCAGTATTGAATTATATTGTAAATTTATTATCACTAGATGCATCTTAATGTATAGCTTTGAAATATAATTTTATTAGAGGTACTCCCTCTATCCCAAAAATCTTTATCTAATTTCCTTTTTGGATGTTCCAAAAAGCACTTCCCACTTACTTTAGTAATGGATTTGTGACTCACAAGATTTCTCTCATCCAAACAAAATCATCAATATATTTTCAATCTTCAACACTTTTCTTAAACTTTGGGAAAGTCAAACTTGGTAAAGTTTTAGTTTTTTGAGACAGGAGAGTTTATATATAATACTCCCTCTGTCCCAGTGTATTTGTCTAGTTTGACTTTTTTGAGTCAAACTGGACAAACTTTAAGCTTCAATTAAATAAAAACCATAATATGTTTTAACATAAAAATGACTTTATTGGATTTCGTATTGAGAACTTTCAAAATTTTATTTCATTATGCTAATATGCAATATAAATTGAGAGTAATTAGAGTTCAAAGTTTCTCCAGTTTGACTCAAAAAAGTCAAACTGGACAAATACACTGGGACGGAGGTAGTATAAATAAAGATAGTACGGAGTAGTATTCATTATTAGAGTGTTATGTTTTACACTGTTGATCGTGAAAACTCAAATGGAAACCTTGGTTTGGGAAGGATGGAATAATTATTATAGAAGTGTTGTGTTTCCGTGTTAGTGGACGCAAAATGTGTTTCATCACTTTCATGGAAAGCAGTTGTTTTCAACCAATATGTTTCTTTATATCAAAGCCACAAAGAGCCTGAAAGGCAGCTAAGCTGCCCATGAGAATTTGTTTTTCCTTTTAAACCATTGCTCCAAGGAGATAGGCTCCTAAAGAAAAAGCATTCTTATGCAGATAAGGGTATGAGTTATGCATACTACTAGCAGTGTTTGAACCCAGGTAGTAGACCTAGTAATAATCCTAGGAAAAGTATGCAATCGTCCTCCCTTAATCACTCAGTTATGCACATAACTTTAAAAACATACTCTTTCAGTTGCTGACAGAAAAGCTGAAACTAAGAATAGGATGAAAGGATAAACATAGTATGCCTACATAACCTTGTAGTCCAGAAAACTATGTTACACCTCTTGAAACAAGTGCTGCTTCCTGCCCCCAAAATGTCTTTGTTTTGGTACTTGAGGACGTCCTAATTCCCAACACCTACGTTCCTTGTAAAATTTGGTGTTTACCCATTCCCGGCGACATCCCCATATGAGTGTACGCACCCTATCTCTATGTAACTTAGCAAGCAAACTAACTCCCAAGAAGCATGTAAAAGACCCAATGATGACTATTCATATTTTCTTCTGAAATTGATTAAATACAGACGTCGATAATAAACTCTTTGTTCTCCCTAACTATACTACTAATAGCGTTGAAGCTGGAAGGGCAATGCCTTTCCAATAATCATCAACTATTCATTTAAAATGAAGCAAAAGAGCAAAGGTGTGTGTGGGTGTGTTATGCCCGACTGAAAGGCTGATAGTAAAACTTAGCAGGCACCAGCAGCAGCATCTGCAAACAAATTGAATGTAACATCTACTACAACAACAAAGCTTGTTGTCCCAAAAATTCAAGAGCAAAAGCATCTGTAGACGTGCGCACACAAACGGTAACGAATTTCCACATACCTGGACTCTTCGAACTCAAGAATGGAGGAGAGAGCGTGCAGTGTATTGGAATTAGGGTTCTCGGCGTTGGCAGTGATCTTGTCCATTAATGCTTGAGCCTTTGAGATCAGCGCGTCGTTAGACTCGTCTCCTTCGTCATCGTCATCACCCCCAGCCTCCTGCGGCTGGTCCTCCTCCTCCTCTGCGGCCGCTCCAGTCTCCTCCGCAGGTGGCGCTTCCGATGGTGCCGCCGTCGATTCTGGTTGGGATTCCATTCTTGACGGCTGCATTACTATCAATCGAAAGGAGAGATGGAGAAGAGGCTGGGTTCGCTCCTCAAATGCTTGTTGATGTTTGTTTAAATTCCGGGGTGTGTTTGCAGAGAGGCACGACTCCGTGAGGGGGCTACGCCGAACGCTTTTATACCAGGGGTGGTAGACTCCCCCGAACCAGGCATCATCAAATGACCCGATTATGAATATATTAGCACGACCCGTCTTAACTCTTAACTTCCTTGGCTAGGCCTTCTCCCTCTAAAAGGTGAGTTAACTTATTTATTCATACCTTCATGTATACCACAAATCACATTTTTTAAATACTTTTTATTAAACGTTGTATATGTTCAGAGTACGTATGCGAATTAAATATGTTTGTGTTTATACATTTGATTTTTTAAAATACGATCTATAATGCGTGCAGATATTTTCAATAAGAAAAATCATTTAAATTTTGCAAATGAATACAGATACATCATACAAATTTTAAAAATTTAATCAACGCTATAATTTATTATTTATTTATTTTCTTCATGTGTATCCAAAAGTGATGTTTAAATCAACAACGAAGTATTATTGTGTACTTCCAAAAAATGTAATCAAAGTAAGAACATGATTTTAGAAATGAAACTAACATTTAGACATGAATGGAGCATTTGAGAAATGACAAAACTTATATCATTAGACAATTTTAGTTTTACAAAATTGGTTAAATACTCATCATGAATTTTAAATGAAGACTCAAGTGACTTTGTAAAATAAATATAAATTCACTAAATATTTTTTTACGCAATTTAAAATTATGTGAAATGAAATCAACTTTATATTTTTCATTTTTAGAATAAAAATTATAGTTACAAATTAGTTTTTTTAAAAATTTAGATCACATAGACATTTAACTACGGACAAGACTAACTACAAAAAATGATTACATTTTACAATCTAAACAAATAGGATAAAATATTGTTTTCTAGTTTCTACTATTCACCAGAGCGATTAGAGTGTCAGACTCTCAGTCAGAAGAAGTTGAAAAGACTGGTATACCGTGGATGATATTTAGTTAACAAATGGCAATGGTGGATGACTCGACTGCGATCTGGATTCTAATACTTTAACAATTGCCGAGTCACCAAAATTTAGATATTTGAATTTTGGGAGAAAGACAACCAAGTAAATTGACCCGATCTAAAATTTGACATTTTAAGGGTGTGTTTGTTGAGCAAATAAAATATGAGTTTTGATATCTCGAAACGTCGGAATTTTTTTTGGTGTTCAATGAAGCGAAAAAAGATATCGAATTCGATAACTCCAAATATCATAAATCTTTCAAATGAAGAGTTTTGAAATCTCTCAAATTTGGAAGTTATCCAATATATATGTGTGGGTACCCTCATTTCCAGCATCCATTAGAGCTATTCCCTTGGCACATAAATCGCTCCTGATCTCGTCACTTTTTGAGAATTCTTTCTTCTTCCTTGCCTCGGCGCGTTCGTTTATTTTTTGCAAAATATCATCCTCGCTCAAACCTGCCCTCTTCAGTGCCTTGTCTTTTAGTTGCTGCAGAACCTGTCCAACCAAACAGGAACACAAACTTATCCCCAATTTTGTAACAAGCACAGTACAATCAGAACAAAAGTGAAGAAACCCCCAATAAGACCTCGGGATAGGGCGAATCAGACAGCAATCCTAGCACCATCAACACTCTCCTAACTCCCTTCTCTAATTCAGTCAGATAATGCAGAGTTGATTCCTGTTGCTGCTTCTTCTGGAATGATGAATGCAAAACCAAAAAAGAAAAAAAGAAAATAAAAGATAAGAGGTTGGTTAGTAAAAAAAAAAAGTTTACAGGCCGGGGCTGATAGTCCTGAACCATCGGAGGAGGAAATCCATACCTTGATGAGGCTGGTGGAAGAGTTCATGGACCTCAGAGCTTCTTGAAGAGTGGCATTTAAAATAGTGGGGGTATGTAGATCATCAGACAATCTTTTCTCGAAATCGTCATTTAACTTATTGATACTCTCTTGAGCAGCAGCACTCAAACGAGGTTTGGCACTCAAGACTTCAACCCTTTCTCCAACAGCTCTCACAGCATCTTGGCAGTCTCGTAACGTCTACCCCACCAAAAGAAAAAAAGAAAATGAACCAAATAATAATAAGAAGAAGAAGCGATAATTTCCTCTATCAAGATACATGCCACTTCGAGTCAGCCTGTACCCTTGGTGGTATGAACTTGTGCCGATTTCACTACACATTATTAAGATCACATTTTGACATTAATTCATTCACAGATTTACCTGATATATGTAGAAAACTGCTACTGATGCAATCTCCATCTGTGGAATTGAGTAGTTTACTGGAGAACGATAGTGAGTCCCCAATAAAAAGTACCTCAATGCAAGGGGATGATACGATTCTGTAACCTACAACACAAATGAATCAAACTGAATGGATCAGACAAATTTGATAAACGACAGCTGCAAGAATCCCCACAAGACACGCCCAGAAAAAAAAAATACAGCAGTAAAGCACCTCACGGATAGTCTTGAAATGCTTCGAAGATTTTGATACTTTCAAGTTATTTTCTGTGACAAATTCATTGTGTACCCAGCAAGTAATTTCACTCTCTGGGCATGCTGCACAACTTTGGGCTATCTCATTCTCATGATGAGGGAAAAGCAAATCCATCCCACCACCATGAATATCAAATCTATGAGTCAAATACTCAGCACTCATAGCAGAGCATTCTATATGCCATCCAGGTCTTCCAGGACCCCATGGGCTATCCCAACTAGGTTCGCCAGGTTTCGCGGCCTGAGAAAAGACAAACAAAAGTGATTCCTTGCAGGCTCCAATAAAGAGAAGACAATGCCTATCACAGTTCTAAAAGATTCTTTTAACCTTCCACAAAGCAAAGTCAGCAGGATTTCTCTTTCTAAAATCAACCGCAACACACACACACACACTTATATATATATACACAAAAACACATACATAATGGAAATGTACGACCTGAAGAGAATGCCGAACACAACATAGGCACGAGCATGGCCAACGTGGCTAAAGTTATACGGAGTAATACCACAGACATACATTCCGACTTTTCCAGGATTCATTGGAGTGAATATCTCTTTTTGTTTCGTCATACTGTTAAATAATTGAAGCTCCGAAAACTTCTTCGTCTCCTCCATTGTTTCTGGAAAATTTTCTGTTATTAATTACTTGGTGATTATTTCTAGCACTTTCACTCATTCTAAAGATTTTGTATGAAATTCACCGCTCATGGAGATCCATTTTGCAAGCAAAACATGGTCTATAGAGTTAGATCTATATGAAGTTCTCTTCTAGAGAAAATGAATTCAAACCTTTCGGGCACGACAGTGGTTATGATTATACAAGCATTGTGTCGATAAGTATGCGCACTTAGATTTATCATTTATATGTATGTGTATCACGTGCAGAGTTGCTTGTCGCACGGTAGCCAAAACACATGCAAAGGGTGGGTATCTCAAGCTTATCAAAATTTCGATGCTCAAGGACGTGATACGCAAAAGTGGGCATACAAGTAAAGGATTCAACATGAGGACATTAAGCAATAGTGTAAGACAATTGAATGTAAGGAAAATGATTTTTTTTTGAATTTGAGAGCATTGTGAGACTGTGTATGTGTCTCAAATGATTCACACATTTTGAAAATATGATACACGATAAGCATGTTTAATTGGTATTGGATCCTTACAAGTGTAACACACAGTAAAAGCCTTACATGCAAAAGACAATCTTTCCCCATAAATCGCACAAAATAAAACAAACTTAAATAGCTATTACATTTGGTTCAGTTCTGCATTTTATTTTTGCAGAATTTCAGTGTTTCTATTACAAATGGCAAATTGTATAACACAAAGAGAACATATTATAGTGGATAGTATTACTTATAGGATCCAACGACCTAAAGAAAGTTGGTAAATATGAAGTTCAGATATGTTTGAAGATAAATAGCTCAAATCCACTGAGTAAAAACTCAAAGAAAAGGCTTGTGTACGAATACAATTCTTTCAAAGACATGGCAAGTATCAGGGCCGGTCCTGAGACTTCAACGGCTTGGGCCGAGACAGGAAAAAAAGGCCTTAGAAGTCTTATCCCTAATTCCTTATTGGTCTAAACAATTAAAATATGTAAACTAATTATATTTAAATGACAATTAACCCAATAGTATTAAAAGAAAATGAGTAAATGACAAAATCATAGTAGTATAATTACATAGTGTAAAAGCTAGCCGAGAATTTGTAAAGTTCTTCTTGCATTTTTTTTAGAGAAAATTGGTTGATCACATCTTAGTGAAATCAAATACACAAATACAAACTTTAAATTTCCAAAAAAAAAAAAAACAGCTCTTCATATTACAAAATTAATAGAATTTCAGATTTTCACAACAAATTCATAACAATTGGAGAAACTTTCAAATAAGGGTTTTCAATTTTTCACATGACAAATTCATATAACAAAATGTCAAATTCACAACAAAAATTCATAACACAAATTTATAAAGATTAAAGATTTTTCATATTTACACATAACAAAATGTAAAATTCTTAAAGAAATTCTGAAATTAGTACGGAGTATTATTTACCTCCGCACCTGGACTCCTGGACCTGGAGGCTGGATAGTTTCCGGCGAGGCGGTGTCTGGCGGGCAGCGGCTAGACTTTGCAGCAGTGGAGCGTGCAGGGGGGCGGCGACTCTCTCTCGGCGACTTCCTTCTGGCGTCAATTTCCGTTCGTGCTTGGGCGTTTGGCTACTTCCGCTTTCTTCCGTTATATGGCTAATTCATATAACAAAATGTCAATATATACGGAGTACTCCGTAATATTTAAAAAAAAAAATTAGGCACCTTAACTTGTTGGGCCCGGCCCGGTCAGATTCCAAATTGAAGATGCAATTATTATTATGGTCAGGGATTTGAGATATTCTTTTTTCTATGATATGAAGGCCTGTCAAAATCGGGGGGCAAATTGGACTTTGAGAAAAAAGTGTGTTATAAATAATCATACCCGAGACGTTTAGGAGGGAACTCGCACGGTTCATTTCGTCACTTTCCCTGTGTGTATTAGAAGATTTTTGGGGGTTTGGTGGAGTGAGAGCGCGAGATGGGGTTGCTCACAAACAGAGCGGAGAGAAGCGAGATCAAACCGGGGGATCACATATACACATATAGGGCTGTTTTTGCCTACTCCCACCACGGTATGTAAATGTAAATGTAAATGTAGTGCCCCCTTCAGTTATTCCAATTCAATCTCGTTTAATTCCTGCCCAATTTCTGTGTTTTTGATTGATTCCTTCAATTTCTGCCGGCTGCGTTTCTGGAATGGGTGTGTCAAATTTTGCTTTGTATTGATCCCCTATTCTCGTCGTTTGCAATCTTGATGGGATGATGATCTTAATTAGGGCTTGGCAATTTTTTGCATTTTGCGGGTTTTGTTTTTGTTGCTTGTACTGCCCAAAACTTCACAAGAGAAGTAAAGAAAGGGATGTTTAGCATGTCATTTTGATGATTTAGTTCATTATTTCTTCTCCAAAGTAATTGTTCTAGCTCCACTGGCAAGTGAAGTTAAGAGTGGGTGTATTATTTCTGATCTGCATTGGAAGGAATTTTAAACGTGCTTGTGTTGTGTTCTTGTCTCATTGTTTTGGTGCACACAACAGGCATCTCCTTCAATCTAATACAGATAAGTTGAATTTAGGGCCGGTTTGGGAATAGTATTAGAGGTTAGCGTTAGCATTTTGAAAAGACTGTTTACGGGTAGCGTTTAGCGTCAACGTTTTCAGAGTTAACCTGCACCATTAAAATTTTATCCAAAACGCTAACGCTGATCGAAAATGCTATTCCCAAACGGGGCCTTAGATGTGTATGCCATATGTAATTAGAGTCATTATTTTCATCTGAATCTTGTAGTAGTATTTAGTACACACCATTGTCTATCATCCTAACTCACAAGGGGCATTATCATCATCATGCGGAGTATTTAATTTGTGGATGCAACTTGCATCATAATGATAAACACACACAGGCATATATGTTGGTGGAAGCAAAGTTGTTCATTTTACCCGCACCGAGAGCTCCATTGCCGGTGCCGACAAGGACGGGGACGGGGATAAATTAATGTTGCTGAACCTTTCATCATCATCATCATCCTGCCCAAACTTCCCTGACTGTGGATTCCAGCAGCAACCAAACAGTGGCGGCAGCGGAGTAGTCCTCTCCTGTCTGGACTGCTTCCTCAAGAATGGCTCCCTTTACTGCTTCGAGTACGGGGTGAGCCCTTGTGTCTTTCATGCCAAACTCCGAGGGGGAACGTGCACCACCGCACCATCCGACCCCCCTGAGACGGTCGTACACCGAGCGATGCATCTTCTCCTCCAAAACAACGGGTTTGGGAATTACGACGTGTTCCGGAACAACTGCGAAGACTTTGCCCTGTACTGCAAGACGGGGCTTCTGAGTCTGGACAAGATGGGGGTGGGGAGGAGCGGGCAAGCATCCTCGGCCATCGGCGCCCCATTGGCGGCGCTCGTCTCTTCTCCTCTCAGGTTACTGATGCCCGCCGCCGGGCCTGTCGGCTTGGCTGCAGTCACCGCGGGGATGTACTGCATGAGCCGTTACGCCACCGATATTGGTGTCCGTACCGATGTTGTCAAGGTAGCAGTTGAGGACCTGCCTGCCTACATATGAATGAATATGATGAATGAACCTACCCTTTGCTTCCATTTTGAATTGGTCATTGTAACTATTTTGGTTTATGGCATTGTGTGTGAACAGAGAGTGAGTAATAGACTTTTTATTGGTCTTTTTAAGTTGTTGCAACAAATGCTTTAACTTGTCTTCAATTTTACACCAATTCAATCGATTCAAGTTCATCAATTGCGTGAAAACATTATTCATTTTGTTAAAATTTTAAAAAAAGACGAGAAGTGGCATGATTTTTTTACAATAATGAATGTAAATTTGTGTTCAAATCCAAACGTTAAATACAATCAATCTATTAATCACAGTACAATTTGTAAGTCACAGATTTCAACAGCATAACACAAGTCCGAACATCAGCAATAATACTATGAATGTCATCATGACCATTAAATGGCAATCCATCGTTCCAACAACAAAATATTACTGGCAAAAACCCACAGTTCTGTTCAGTTCAGATATAGCCATTGTTGTTTTGTTACCAATGGCCATGAGATAGAATTTGTTTATATAAATGCAAGAACACAAACACACACATATAGTTATAAATAATGATGTATATATACTACGGAGTACAAAGAATATATTAATGGGTCGCCGGGGCGCTGCTTCCTAACCCCATCTTCTTCCCCAGCACTGCAAGCTGCTCTACAAATTCACCTCCCGTTAGAATCTCCGTGGCGCCGTATATGATATGCTTGACTGGCTGCTGCTGCTGTTGCTGATGCCGCCGGTTTGCAAGATCCTGCAAGCTGCCATACTCCACGTAGTTCCCGCCTCCAATCATGAACACTATGGCTTCTTTGAATGGCCCTTTGGGCAGATGCCCCCCGCTACTTGCTGAAGGGGCACGTGGATCGAAGACGAGGTAAGGGTCGGTTTCTGGGTTCGGCTTCCCCTCCATCAGCGCTTCAACTGTTCTGGACAGCGCCAACTGGTGGTCCCCGGCTAAGAGGTTTTTCACACCGGCAGTCACAGCACTGATTGACTGCCCATACAGCTTTTCTGCCCAATCCACAATATTGTTCCTGCTGGCTGCTGAATTTGCAGAAGCTAATGAAACGTTTAGAGATTTTATTTTCTTCACGTACTGAAAGGCGCTTGTGTCCACCTCGTACTCTCTTAGGGCAGCCTCAATCGTTTCAATCTCTGATTGAGGGATGTTCTCACTTGAAATGATGTAGATGATGGCGAACCGGAGCTTGTCCAACTTTGTCCCCTTCCCTTTTAGCACCCCAAGGACTTCGCTGCGGTCAATCCCACCTTTGACCATCATGTCATCCTCTTTTTTCGCATAAGTGTCAAGAGACCTCTCCTTGATTTCGCCCAACAATGCAGTCGCAATATTAGTGTGCTTGTCTATCACTTGCTTCCTTTCGGTCAGCTCAGGCAGTGAATTCACAGCATTCATCAAATGCTTCGTGTTGCCAATCAAATCGGTCCCATCAAACTCGGCTCCACCATCGTTGCCTCCGGTTCTCCTGTTTACCTCCTCCACATCCTTCTTGTATTTATTCAGCTGGTTCTCAATCTCTAGAGCCACCTCTGGGAATTCCAGTGATCCATTTGCCATCCAGAACAGATCAGATCTATCAAGCTCGAAGGATTTCGTCCCCCCGCCCTTCTCCCCTTGCACAGTCAGCCTATTCAATCTCAGCCCAAGAACATCATGAACAAGGGGTCTATACCTAAAGTCGTGCTGAATAGCAACAGACAACTCGAAATTCCTATCGAACAAACACAAAACAGGCCTCTGAAATGATATGGAAAAATTGCCGCCTTCGGAGAACAAGTTGTTTTTCACCAACAAATGGTCTCGCAGACGCTGATCCAGCAACGACGCCACCATCTCGGCTGGGCCCCCACGAGGGCACCTGATGATTGGCACCACAGCAAGCGTAGCCAAAACGCAGAACAAGCCACTCACAATCTTCTCAATGATCTCCTCAATGTCTTTATCACCGGCAGAGGGATCATTCAACTGAACATAGCAGTTCTTGTTTGCGAGTGAAAATAAATTGTCCTCAAGGGTCACAAACTCCAAGTACTGATCATGCACTTTTGCTATCCTCTGAATAGAGTCTGAACCAATAGTACCTGGGGAGTAATAACATCATATATCCACTCTCCATTGTCAGTGTTTGGAAAAAGTAGAAAAAAGATGCAACCTTTCAAGACCAGTGCCTTTGGATCTACAATTCTTTTAAAATGCAAATGAAGATTAATGCAAAGAGCAAAGCAAAAGAAGTTTGCAAATGGTGCCCAGTTTCTAAGTGGGTCATAACAGAATGAAGGTAGCAAGTGTAAACACACGGTAGGCTTGAATTCTTTCTTGTATGTAGCTATCATCGATTTGAATTTGATATGTGTTACAGTAGTGACCAAAAAGGACTAGTTTATACACCCTAAACAACGCTATGCAACAACAATTCGAGGAAAAAGAAACAAAGAGATGAGGAAGGTATGAAAGGAATGCGTACCTGATGCTAGGTCCTCCAGCAGGGGTCTAGGGATGGAGGAGGAGAAATTGAGGTGAAAGGAGTCATAGAGAGACTTGGAGGCGTCGGCGATGATGCGCGTGACATTGGAGTGGGTGGGCTGGACAAAGTAGACGGCGGGAACGTCGTGTACGGGCTTGCGATCCTTGTCTATGAGGAAGTAGAGGGTGACGCCGTGCTTGCGGAGGTCCTTGACACGGATGAGCGGCGACAGTATGTCCTGGCAGAAGCGGTCGTAGATGAGGATCTTATACACCTCCTCGTTCGCCGTCCCGCCGGGATTCACCGGCTGATTCAGATTCAACACCCTCGCTATGCACTCTGCGGCGGAGCGGACAAGATTCGATCAGATTCAATATCAGATCCAAGTTAGACAATCCAATCCACACACAGAGAAACGGGGGGAGGGGGCGAAAATTGAAGTGAATTACCGGTTTGTTTCTGACGAAGATTGAGCGCCATTGCAGGAGAGCTCCTCCTCCTACCTACTAGTGAGAGATGCGATTAAGAGAGGAGAGGGGTCTTCCTTCCTTGGCTGAGCTTCGCGATCCACGCAGAAGAAGAAATGGAATCTAGCAGTTGATTATAGTGCAAAGGCCTGTTGAAGATGTGATCAATTTTGGGATTTTTTACAGTTTACTTCGGAAATTGATGATAGTTTTCTACGACTTTAGCATTGGCTATTTTGGGTTTGAGAGCTTCTGGCTTTGTTTGATGGCCTTTATGACAGAGTTTGAAACAAAGAAGAAGAAGAAAGAACGCAAGAATTTTTTACTCCAATCTCTTTAAACAGAGTTTGATCACTTTGATGGCTTTTATTACAAATTGTTTTACTCCAATCTCTTGATAATTTTTTAAAATATTTATTTGTTTGTTTCATTAATTGTTTAAAAAACTAAAATATTTTTTTCTTTTGAATAAATTTTATAATTTGACGCGTATCTTTTTTTATGAGTTCCTTTCTCAATTAGTTTTTTTTTATCTTCTATCATAGTCAACGGCTAATCAACCATAATTATTATTATTGTGTTGTGCGTCTAACTGATATCAGAATATGCAAATGGATATATGGTTCATGTCAAATTACACATTTAGCTCTCAAATTAACAGCAACATGACAAAAAACAAGTTTAGTTGTGAAAATGTGCCAACAAAGATATACTAGGGGAGTTATATTCAAAAATCTTCTATTATAAAGAACTAATTAAAATTGTTTTTTAGTATATAATTTTTTATTTTTATACCAATTTTTGTATAAAATGATTTCAAAAAACACAAAATTTTACTCCGTATCTCATAACTCTCAACTTATAATCTAAATTGAGATGAAGGGAGCAAATATTTGAGAGGATATGGATAAATGGGATATCAAAATATGAAGCAATAAAAATTACAGAGTAATGTTTAGTGAGTAAAGAGAGTTTTTTTAGTGTTAATAGCTCTATTATAATTTTTTTAATAAAAAAACTCTTACTCCCTCCGCCCCAGAGTATTTGTCCAGTTTGACTTTTTCGAGTCAAACTGAACCAATTTTGAACTTCAATTAAATAAAAACCATAAAGTATTTTAATATAAAAATGATTTTATTGTATTTATCGTATTGAGAACTTTTAAAATTGTATTTTATTATGCTAATATGTACTCCGTAATACAAATTGAAAGTAATTAGAGTTCAAAGTTTGTCCAGTTTGACTCGAAAAAGTCAAACTGGACAAATATTTTGGACAGAGGTAGTATAATTGTAAGATTTGTTCATACATACTATTTTAGTCTTTTGTAACATGCAGTATATCTTTCTTAATAATTATATACTACATATCAGTCAAAACACATCCAAAAAAAGATTTAAATCAAGGAAAATTCACATCAAAATGCTAACATAAGCAACAGAGAAATTGACAATGATGAACCCACATTGTGATATCAAGAACAATTGTGGGACCAAAACAATGATTTTCCCTTTACAAAAACACACTTAAAAAAAGAATATAAATCCTTAACAAATTAGAGAGAAAAGGTCCTCCATGATAGTATTATTATATACACATGCAGTCATTTTCCATTTTTACAGTACATTCATTACATAACAGTCACAAAGGGAACCACAAGAATAATACTTTCATGCAGAGTTGCAGTTTGGAATTTCACAGTGACTATATTAGACACACACACTATATACACATCTGTCATGAACTTGATCCACATTCAACCGATTCGGCAGACTCGTCATGAGGTTTACCATTCACTTGTGGCAACTTTCTGTCGCATTCAGGCAAGTCATGAGGTTCCGATTGAATTGGTTTCTTAAACTGAACCAATATCATAGTCATGTTGTCACATCCCTCGCCTCCAGCCGTAGAGGGCGCCAAACACGTGTCTAGAACTCTCTCGCACACTGCCGAAAGCTTACTCTCCTGCACAATCGAATTAGGCTACATTTGGAATGAGAAAAATGTAAAAGATAAAAATAAAAGAAATTATAAAATGGCAGTGTTTGGTTTTGCCTTCACAAATACGTGAAAAGCTCAAATTGATTATAGCGTTTCAATTTTGCATGACCACAATTCTTAGTCTTGATCTACAGAGTAAGATAGAGGGAGTATATACAAATAGCCAAATACAATGAGTTTGAACAAATATGTAAAAACTAATTTAAAAATAGAACATTTCCCCCCTTAATCTTATGTCCTTCGAAGTTGTCCTTTAGTGGTCAACCTAATTTTTTTATTCTCCTACACATTTTATAGTATAAGATTTTTTTAGGGTGTTGCTAAACCCACTTCCAAATGGTTATATCCACAACTTTCATCTAATTTTGCAAAATCCACATCAATAATAAATTTATATCAAGGGGTGTCGATTTAGCAAAAGTAGGTGAAATGTGTGGGTTTAGCCATTTAGGGAGTGGATTAGCAACACCCTTTTTTTATCATATTCAATTTTGCTTTTTGTAGTTTAATAGAACCTTTAATTCCTTTTTTAATACTAGGCAGTGCATATATAATCAGCTCCAGAGCACTTACAGAGTGTAGCTGCTCATGTATAAAATCAACCAATTGCTGGCTAGACATACAATCCCTGAATATAGAAGAGGATCAATCAAAACCAGCACATGTAGTAAGTATAAATGTACAATGTTCACATTCAGCATCATCACCGTATGAAGCTAGAAGCTTGTGCTTAATAAATAAAAAGTTAAAAGAAAAAACAAATAGTGGTAGACTGATTGTTCATCAACCTTAGATTAGAATATGGTTCCATATCTTCTGGATTCATAATCTAGAAATCATTCCATATCCTATCCTTTTCCGTTTTCAAAAAAAATGATTATCTAAAATAGAGAATTATTTTAAGAAGTCTAAGAAAACTAGACATCTGAATTCCAAAATTAAGAGGTAAGAACAATATACTGATTTAAGAAGCACATAATCCGGATACTCCCTAGTCCCTCCATCCCTAAATAAATGTCCTAGTTTGACTTAATGGAGTTGAATATCATTGCTGAAAAGTGTAAAGCATGTCAATGCAATTTGTTTAGAGGAGATAGAAATGTTATTAGCATGATCACACGCACGTGCACACACACATATAGTCAGAGTAGGACAGGTTAGTTTTGGATTGATGCTTTCTAGGAAACTAGATGTGCCAGAATATTGAGTTTTGAAGTATCATGTCAGTATTGCTCTGTAGTTTAATCATATCACTTCTGGTTCTTTCAAAATTTCCATACGAAAACAAAAGAAAAAAAAAAGGCAAAGAGCAGTCTAAAGCACGTACCATATGCCATCACAAGCTAGCACCATAAAATCATCATCCTCACATAACTCAACCTAAAAAACAATTGAGAAAAAAATGAATATATATATATATATATGTATATATATGTATATATATAGATATATGTATGTGTGTGTGTGTATCATGGTTGTTAAGTCGAAAAGTCAAGTCGAGTCGGTGAAGAGAAGACTAGTGGATTAGTCGACTCGTCGGCCTACTAGTTGTAGACTAGTCGACAAATCACAATTAGTATTGAGATTTTTAACATTACACACACACACATCTTCGTTGACCCAAGATAACTATATATATTTATATGACAAAATATCATAACCAAAACAAAATTATGTTTAAAGGTAGCACATAAAAGTCACATAGTGAAGGGTACATAAGAAACAAATATCCTTCAATCTTCAAAAACCACATACCACCAAAGATAATATGCACAAAAAGAAGTCAAAGAACAGATTAAATTATTTAATTCCATGTTTTGATTTATCAAATATCATCATCCAACGTTATGCCATCATGACGATTTTCTTCCATTGTGGAAGATGGCGATGAAAGAGACATCGAGATTTGAGAAGGGTTAAAGTCGACTGTGATTGTGCTGTGAACCGAGGGAGGCAATGTTTTCTGGAGTATTTTTTAAAATTTAATGAAATTTGGGCCGGGTCGGATCGGGTTGTGTCAAATTGGGTAGGTTTCTGTCAGCAACTAGTCGTTGCTTAAGCGCGACTAGTCGTCGCTTTGCTCGCCCAGACGACTAGTCCACCTAAGTCGCTAGTCGAGATGCAAGTCGCCACTCAGAAAATGACCGGACGACTAGTCGACGACTTGATAACAATGATATATATATAAGCAAGTCTAAAATGACACCCGTGTTACTAGTGTCATTTGCTTACACCGGTTCACTTGAAGCACCTACGGTGCCCCGTTGGTAAAAATGATGGTTCCTACCCCTCTAACCTCCCCCCTAAACCCCCCTCCCTACCCTGGCAGCGCTATTTGGGATGACCAGTTGCTGCTCTGCTTCGCGATGAAAAAATGGAGGAAACGGCTTCAGCATATTATTTTCTCTCCGTAGCTGATAATAGCTAGTCAGTCATCTTTGAGGAGGAAAGCTAAACGCACTAAAATGAATGAAAAAATAATTCATCGTGGTATACAGAGGCATAACGGCGTAGGGGTAAAGTGGGAATTAAAAAACAGCGTACAAGATCCAAAGCTAAATGTACTATTTTTTGGATGGAAAAAGAGCATAATATTAAAAGGTGCCTAACCCTCTTTCACATTTATAATATGTCGCCACTAAAAAAGATAATGCCCATGTTGTATTTTTCCAAATACTAAAAAATGGGAGATTTAAAAAGATCTAACATGTTGCATCCAAATAAACAAAAACCCCCGACTTGGCTTCACTTAAACAATGAGTGTGTGGGCTAGCATGGGTGTTGAGAGAGAGAGAGAGTACTGTATTTATGTCTGGATTGGCCGTTATTATTTGCCTCTCAGCTGGCAAAAACTTATTCTGCTTGAATTCCATGTCTCCTGCAAAGATTGAAAAAATAGTGTTATGGCTGCAATTCTTGTATATTCTGTGAATCAATGAGATATCAATTTTCAGTTGTGGCAGTATTAAAGAGAGTGAGCCTATTTTCATGTTGATATAAACTGGAACACAGGGTGAGGAGTACTGAATAGTTGACACTTGCCAGAGAGCGGAAAGGAATAAAACCATCAGGTGCATATTTGACCTTGATTTGGGGATCATAGCACATCAGCATCCTTAATACTACACATTTTTTTAGAAATATCATAGGTTTGATATAACTAAGGGGGTTTTCTTAGGAGAAGAGTAGAAGCAAGAATTCTAAAACTCTCTCCATTTTATTAAGAGAGTCCGGTTCATAAAGTTGCAACATTAAATTTCGGTAAGGTCCAACCATTAAAAAGCATGAGCATTGGTCTTTTTATGGGACAGAGGGAGTAGTTCATAGCTTCAATGAGGAGGGGTGGTGCGAGAAATAGCTCTTGCCGGAGAAGAGAAAGCTAGCTGCTGGCATTTCCTGCTACTGAACAATGGATACTCTCTCAATTTTAAAAAATCCGTTATGGATTCTCTCTCTCTCTCTCTCTATCTATCTCTCTCTTCCGTCCAAACATATATTCATAGTGATGAGAAGAATAATAGTAGAAGATATAAATATATAATACCTATAGCTCTTGCAAGGTTTAGACTTCCATTCACTCGCCCATGATGAATGAAACCACCGGCTTTCAAAATCCGTTCTCTTTCAACCTCAAGCTCAGGTTTGTGATCCCTTGACAGATTGTATGCCTGCACGAAAAGAAAATTCAGCTCAGGCACTACAATATACTACATGATAGCAATTCAGAAGCATGGTCCCCCAACTCCCCGAAGTGCAAGTCAAATGTTGTGACTCGCTCGAGTATCGAGAAAACGAGAATGTAAAAACAGGTCTGCCTAAAATATCCTCATACAAATAGTGCATTATAGTCTTCGTAGGTTATCCACTACCTGACCCTTCCTTGAAATCACACAGCGAGAGTCACCGGCATTTGCAACAACAAGGTGGTTGCCTCTAATGATTGCAGCACAAGCTGTACTTCCAGAAGTGGGTCCAGAAAAATCAGAGTGGGGTCCCTAACAGTGTGATTAGCGATTAGCCACAAGTCCATAAAATACGAGAAGAATGAAAACAATGAGCATTATTATAGGACTAAGGTTTTGCTACAGGTAGTAGAACAATGACATCAATGAACTTTGGTAGCATAACTACTTGTCATGAACTATGTAACTAAATAATACGGCTCATATCATAGTTTCAAATACCTCCTCAAATGCCCAATCATCATGTTGATCATTTCCTTCGGAGTTTCTTGAGGACCATATCAAACCTTCTATCAGACCGGTGAGCTTGATCAATTTATCACCCAGAACAGCAAGCTCCCGCCACCCTCTCTGTCCACGCATCATCTCATCCATTCTTCATCATTATATATAAAACAAGGTTAGAATGACCGGAGAAACCTGAATACCGCTCCAAACTTCTCAAATGAAAATAAAAGGTAAAAACATTACTTCTTACTCTTAGTAGGCATATATAGATAATACTCCGTAAATAAACATACATAGTTGCAAAAAACATTAAAAATGCTCGACAAACTTATTAATCCAGAAGAGAATCAGAGTAAGATTCAATATAAATTAATATTCAAACTCACACATGGGAACTGAATACTATCTAATAATACAAACTTGAAGCAGTGTGAAAATGAAAGAAGAAAAACCCCACTAGCCTGAAAAAGAGGATGTCTGTAGGACTGTACTTTTAAACCCGTTTTTGGTTATATCAGTCCTTAGGTTTGCTACTGGATATTTGGCCTTACAAGAAGAATTAACCCCTTTCACACAATGATATATGTACTGGTGCTTTCAGAAGAAATAGAGTGTATCCAAAAAAAAGTTAAAGTTACACAATAACACAAGTAAACAAGATCAGGCTTGCATGCCGAACAGCAAGAGTAATAAACAATATTTCTAAACCACATTTATTGTGTGCCTTGGAGATTGATCTCATTATTACTTATTTAAAAGGTTGCAATTTGCAATATGCAAAGTTGTGACCGGAAGGGCTTCCGGCATGAACCATTTTCACCATCTTTTTTGTGTAAACTAATTTATACAATTAATTGACAATATACATTTTGATAAACTCAAAGAGAATCGATTGTGAAGGTTTGAAGTGTGAACACATAAAAACAAGACCTAACGAAGTACCAGTTAGAAGACTTGAGGGGGTGTTCAAATGAATTGTGCAGTCCCAAAAGCACATGGGAGGATGTTATTAGGAGAAATTTCTCTTGACTGAATGCAGACAAGAGTATGGTTATGCATAGAAAGAAATGGCGAGAGAACATTCTGCGAATGACCAGACATGATTCTCCTCTTAGTTCATGTAGCCAACCCCAAGTTACTTGGGATATAAGGCTTAGTTTTTTTTTTGTTTATACATTTTCTGATAGTTGGGATTAAGGCGATCATGATGGCACTGATTTCTAATCCATGTTTACTTTAGCATCAAATTAAATATAATTTGAAGAATCATCTTACGAATATCATAAACAAACATTACATATTTGATCTAAATAATTAATGCCAAGTCTTAAAAATAATACTTGGGTCAACGAACATGTTACCATTTTTCTTTTAAAGTGAAAAATTTATGGTTCATGTTGTTTCGCTCTCTTTTAAATAAATCTAAACCATACAGTTTTCAACTTTTCATTTTCTAATTCTTCGCGCCAAGTCAAACTTGGCATTGTCCATTGGGTCGAAGGGAGTATCTAAAAACCAGCAAAAAAGAAGAGTCTCAAGAAAATTACCTTAAAAAAGATTTCTGCAAAGAAGTTCCAATATCGCCAGCTTGATACGCTTCATGCTTAACTACTTGTTGATGAAGATATTTGGCACAGAATTTAGCAACAACCTTCCCTGCAAAATAACTTTCTCACTTCTTCTCTTTCCTTTTTTTTGAAAAGAATATGTAGTCAAAAATACTTCTCTGTTGCAATCAAATTCTAACTACACACTTTTTACTTTTTAACATCTTTTCAACACCTTTCTAAATAAACATGAAGCCAAAGTGTGCAATCTGTTATGGGACGGAGGAAGTATATAAATTATGTTGGAGATCAAGTAATACTCGTTAAAAGCTGGAGAGACAAACAGGAAACCATGAGGTAAGAATAAAGTTGTGAACATCAAATAGTTAAAGGAACTATCTTATGAAAAGAAGTTGCCTCTGTGATTTGTAGGGCATCATCATCTGCCACTATAAAGTTAATAAAAAGTCATCAAATGATATAAACCTTAATATAATTACCTCCATGACCATCATAAACGCCAAAATAAGAAGTCGAAGTGTCCAAGTCAAGGATCGCAGCATGCTAAAATAATGAACAAAAATATTTAGAGAAGATTGATTTATACTGTGAATCCAACAAGCACACACAACTTTAGAGCGTCTTAACAATAAATTATGGAGCACATTAATCACACTATGAAGTGTGGTTATGAAAAAAGTGTGTTTTTCTAGGCTTTTGCTGGTCATAAATAAAGACTAAATAAATAAAAGGAGTTCACTTGTCATTGGTAAAACTTGGGTCAAATGGTTGAATATCATGCACAACTCAGCACAAGTGAGTGGATAGAGTTTGTTTTATTAATAGTAATGATGATGATAGATACAATAACACTAATTTGAAATATAAAATTTATAATATAGCATACATGTGATCCATCAAAGAGGTCTGCTCATGAGCTTGATAAAAACTAACTTGAAATTGTGATGGGATAAGTGGTGTGTGTCTTTCATTGAGATAAAGCCATGATATGTAGAAAACTTTTGGATCACTTTTTAAGAATAATAACTACATAACTCTTAAAACATTATATCTTCTTGAATATTCCACAATTTATCTGATACTGAGCATTTGATTAGTTGAAAATTCAATAAATTCGAACCACAAACATCAGATGACCAAAATATATCGGAATGGGTAGTAAATATTCACCGCATCTTCCATTGTTGCACGCCATCCTTGCATGGATGATAACCCATATCTGAGCCCCATATTCTCACCATCCTCTGAGAGCTTCTCTGTTTTTGGAGAACTAAGATATATGCCCATCACTTTTAACTGAGACCAAACGAGTAGAATAAACAATGTAAATTTAGTTGTGAAGGTTGAACAAAAAATGTGCAAATAAGAATGAAGATATGATCCTTTTAGCTTAACTTGAAATAAAAAAATACGCTATCTTTTCACTATTGCTTTTTCAGGTTTAATCCAAATGTGTCTTTTATCTTAGTGCACTTTTCTTACTCTTTGGCTTGCTCTTTGAGCTTTTGTTGTACTAGCTGTTTTTTGTATTGCTTGATCTGGGAGTCTCTTGGAAACAGCCTCTCTACTTTTAATAGGGGTAAGGTCTGCGCACACATACCCTCCTCAAACCCTGTTGTTGCAGGATTCTATTGGGTTGTTGTTGTTGTGGTGAGTGAGCTAGCTACAAATTTTTCCTGAACTGAAATTTAAAGAAACCTATGCTGCATATAAGTATATCACTAACAATCTAAGAGGAAAATGCCAAAAACACAAATATGTATGGCGCATTAAATCAAAATATCAATGTCCTTCCCCTGAGTAATGTGACCATAAAGTACACAGTGGTAAAGAGATTGGAACTGTGAAGGGTAACATCCACAGAAACCAAACCTCAGTCAATATTAAGAGAATAACACAAATATCCCTATCAGAAACTTGAATTACCCAAGAAAATACATTTCAGAGATTTAGGATACAATCTGGAGACGTGAGGATGAACATCACTTTTTGTTGATAGATACCATGCTTTGCTATGGCATTTAGATGATTGCGGGTGAAACAGATTGAGTATTTATAACAGATTGAGTATTTATTGTGTGAAGTACATGTTATTGATAAGAGACAAAATGTGAGAATCAGAAATAAGCAGAACACCTTAGAGTCTGTGTTAAAAAACATCAGATCATTAAACTCTGTGTATAAAGTAGGTTAAAAGTGACTTGTTTTGTTTCTAAAGCGCAATCAAAGGCTTTAAATATTTCATGCACGTGTGTACCATCCCCTTTGCCATGGCCAAAAAAACTGAAAATTGCATTAGTCGCTCGCTCTTTAAGAGCTCCACGATGATTAATCAAATCAAATCACTTACAACTTTCAAGTGTCAAACCAATTTTAAATCTATAAGAGCAACCTAGCATCATCTCTTTTCCATGTCTCCTTTGTAGCAGCATCTTTCAGAGGGTCATCAGCTACATGATCGTCTTCATCAATGCTTAGAACATAGATTTTTATTGTTTGGCTTCCCCATAAATGACTAGAACCACTATGTTTGTGTTCGGTGATTTTTGCTGTTAGTGGGACCATGTGGGTCACAACGAAAGGTTTATCCTCAGGCATATTGGAACAAAAAGTGCACCGGGCTTACTAAGGTAACTCAAGAATAAAAACGTCATGCGGCAGCACATGAGAATGCTGGTGAACTCCTCGGTGCCGCGCGCAGGAGCTTCGGACGGTCATCCATTAAGAATGGCAGGAGCTCCGATCAGAGGCTTTGATGCCATACGAATTGAAAATGGATAAATAAGCATATCAATTTACGAATCCATATATGGATTCAAGGACCTATCTTACTGAAATGAAATAA
Organism: Cuscuta australis; assembly: GCA_003260385.1. Lineage (NCBI taxonomy): Eukaryota > Viridiplantae > Streptophyta > Magnoliopsida > Solanales > Convolvulaceae > Cuscuta > Cuscuta australis. The sequence continues at coordinate 92,517 of NQVE01000102.1, forward strand.
TCATAAGTCAACAAAGTAGGCTGATGGGGTGAAATTTACAGCTGCAGTTATACACACCAAACAGACTGACGAATGAATAGAATAAGGAACATTGAAGAAACTCACCGATACATCTTTGAATCACAGATTCCTAATTGAATGAAAAATGGTGACAGCCAAGAATCGTGGATGAAGGACCAGATCACAAGCATATGCAAGGACTCGAGAATAACTACAAAAAATATACATTCATATAAAGACCAGATGTTCCACAATGGGGCAATAAAGTTCGCAGAAAGCTCTTTAGACTGACCTTTTTTCAGTTGAGCAAAGGTCGTCTTCCTCGAATCAGATCCTCCGCAACCTGAATTCTCAAAGATAGAAAAAAAAAAACTCCGTATAGATTACGAGTAATACCAACCACTGAATACTCCCTCCCTCTCCCCTCCCCCTTAAGAGGATTAGTTGACTTTTTTTACCCGAGTAATACTCAATTAAAAAATTTGTACTCTCCTTCATTTTATTTTATGTTGTTTGTTTATTTTTTAATTAAACTTTCATTGCTTTTTATTATTTGTTTTTATTTCTAATTTGATAAAACGATATGGTTATGATATATTTTATTTTATAGAGCTTTAATTCTAGCTCAATTTTCAAATAAAATAATTTGAAAATAACTTTAGTTAAATATTTATAAATTATACGAAGTAATAAGGAATATAAAATATGACGGAAAGAGTGTATTAATACAATGGAATAATTTTTTGAAAAGTTTCTACAAAATAATTACTCCATATAATAAAATCATTTTATGCTAATATAGTACGGGGTAATATGTAATAAAGGAAGTTGTACTAGTATTTAGTTAATGACCAAAATTTATTTAATTTGATTTGAAAAATTTGACCAAATTAGTATTATGGGACGGTGATAGTATTTAGAAGAAATGTGCATCTATATTCACATATAATTTTTTTTCTTAAGTATTAATATTTAAACATTTAGACTAAAATTTTTGTAGTAAGTGAAACTCTGTCCTCATACAACTTTTAAGATTTTTGATAACAAAAAATGAGAGTTGTATTGACCCTAATAAAAGTAAGATTAGAGTGGATTTGTTGTTGATGTGTCAAAAAAGTGTCTTTTAATTAAGTGAAAAAGTCTCAAGACCACTAAAGCTTTCAAGACAATGAGCTATAATGGAAGACAATGTGAAAAAATTGAGGCTTTAAGCAAAGTAGAAGCACTTTAATAATTTTATACATAGAGGCTTTAATAATATTATCCAAAGTAGAAGCAAAGTAGAATAATTTTATAATATTATCCAAAGTACAATTTTGCAATCTCAGAATACAATAGAATAACTTATGCACATATATAGAAGGGATATGCTAGGGGAGAAAGAGAAGGATAAATGGATAACAGCTAGTGTATAGTGCGGGCATGAGTCTCTAGAGTGGGGCAGTACGAGCGGCGCGAGCAGCAGCCGCTTTCTGCAATGCCTTGAGCTTGTTAGCCTCCATGCGAGCTCTTTGCTCCTCTGAGATTTCATTGCTCGATGAACCGCCTTTTACCTCCTCACTTGCCACATCACCTCTCTGGGCCTCCTTGCTACTTCCACTCTCATCACTACTCATACCCTGCGGCTGATGAGGAGGAAGAGGACTTGCTTCCTGCCCACACCATGTTTACCAGTAATGAATCAATTACTCAGCACACACAAAAACACGCACTAGCTAGCTAGCTAGGCATAGAGAGGTGGACACGGTACCGGTCTGGAACCGGTACCGTCCAGCTGGACCGGGTACCATGCCAATGGGAGTGAATGAGGGTACTGGTGCCGGAACCGGTGGGTGGGGGCGGGTGCAGTTCCGGGTTTTAAAAATGGAGGACCGGTACCGGTACCGGTGTTTTGTTTTATTTTTTGTTCTTTTCTGGCAGCGCCTTAACTTACTCATTCCACCCTGTTATTATTTTTAGGACCATCAGCCCACTGCCCACCATTTTCACTTGGTTGTTTCTTGACCTAAAGAAAACATGTACTCATCTGTTTGTCACAAGCCAGCTACTAACCAAACTGCTGTGTTCTCTTATTTCTTGTATAACATTATGGAGAATAATTTACAAACTGCCATCCTGGCAAATATAAAAGTTGGGTTTAGGGAGTTAGCCTAAACGGCTAAATCCACATTATTCACCCAAATTTGCTAAATCCACTCCCCAAATGGCTAGTTTACATTGTTTATATGAGTGGGGGTGGATTTAGGATACTTGAGCAAGGGGTGTGGGTTTTAGTGAGTTTTTTTTAAAAAAAAAAATCTAAGATATGAAGTCAAGGGGAAAAGCATAAAGATCATCAACAGTGATAAGCACATAAGTAAATCAATTTCAGCAAACAATGTGGTACAACTGAACCTTATGATGTCAACCTGCAGGAAAGTGGCACTTACTTTCACTATGCTATCCCACACATGATTCATTTCTTGCTGAAATCCATCTCCCTCAAGATTAGTTTTAGCATCTTTCTGCAGAGAACTTGGCTCATCTAAGTTCATATTCTCTGAAAGAGCAACAACTTTGTATGAGATTTTAGAAGCCCTAGGTTGAAAATGTCACTACACCATACTGGGAAGTGCTTTATGGACGAACATTTGATGAACCCATTGTGAAATGTATCATACTGCTAACTGTGTGTTTTTGGTATAAATATTTACACAGTTAGCAGGACATTCAAACACCTTGTCTCAATTCTCAAAATCAGAGACCTTTTTGTATTTCAAATCCTGCCCCATACAATGTATACGAGGTATGCCAAGTAGATTTACCACCCTGTGATCATGAAGATGTGTACCAAGGTTAACAGTTCCTAGGAGAATCTATATTCTCTTCTATTGCTTCATTGATTACTCAAGTGGTCAAAACTCAAAGTGAGATAAGTTGGTTAAGGCAAACTCTATGCTAGCAATTATCATAAAGCTATTGATTTACGTGCACCTTGCTCTCTATTTGGGATCGATAGTATATATGCAGTTACATTACTTCATCCATTGCTCAAGTGTAATTATATAAACTAAATCATTTGCTAATAATAATAATAATCATAAGTGCACCTTGTTCTTCATTTGAGATCTGTTCTTGAGCTTCATTCTCTTGAAGCTTGGCCGGGTCAACTCCATTAGCAACTTTTTCACGTAAATTTCTCAAACATAACTGGATGACAGAAAAATGCATTGGGTGAAAACATGCTGCACATTAGGCCCGTGCCTCAAACAACATTGCTTAAATAGAGGAGGGAATGTTAGTACTCCCTCCAAATAAATCTATAGGCCTCACACTGATGATTGTTTTTCAAATGAAGCAAAAAAATGTCTACTGCAAATATCATATTCTCATTTTTTAAAATTAAATCCCACTTGAAAATAGAACCAATTACAAATAAAGCGAAGGGCAAACGGGCAACAAGCTACGCTGCAATCCCCTTTTGAATAGAAAACCTGATCCTACTAAAAACAATGTTATGTGCCTTAGGAGTCTAGAGACATTACTATGCACGACCCGCTGGACCTGTTAAGGAATGCTTGTTTTAAATGTATATTGTACAAAACTACAAATCATGCACAGTTGTGCATTTGGTCTATGTGTTGAATACTCCATCATGAAATGAGAAATTGGGAAAAATAAAGCATGATTCTACAAGACCCATTAGGTATCCTAATATCTACTCCTGTCACTGTTTTTTGTATAAACAACATACCACCTATGTCCCAACTTCTTTGGGGTCTGAGGGTCAAGACGTACACACCCTTACCTCTGTAAGTACACAAGACAGTGAGAGTGGTCCTGAGGGTCAATTCCAGTTTTTAAAACTTTGTAGGGTCACTGTTTCCTAATTAAATATAGTTATATTTTTAAAAATGGAGAACTGAAAAAAAAGATTTATTGGAGAACTGGAAAAGATTTATTGGAGGGGCACTGTTTCCTAATTAAATATAGTTATATTTTTAAATTCACAGGCACATACACTACAAAGTTTTCAATGACACAACAATCACAGTTTTAAATGCTTACATTATGCATATACATATTTTACAATAATATGTTCAAATTGATTAACATGAATGTGCAACCTTAAGCTCAAAATCCTGTAGAATAAAACCATATGCCCATTTTAAGCATTAGGTAAATAGAAAGAAGATAATAAGGGTGTATATGTTACCTTGACACGCTTTGAGGCACCAATTTTCTCAACCTTATGTACAAACTGATCGAATGAGTAGTAGGGAAGTACACGTGAGTGCCAATCAGAATATAATCCAATTAGGTTTCCTAGATCAGACACCTGCAGCAAATTCAATTAACTGGGCTCACAAACTCCAACCCAAATGAAACTATAGTGTAAATAAAACATAGAGCATTACCTTCTAATGGAATTTGTGCTTAGTTTTTTCTAAGTGCTGTAAAATGGAAGAGAAAATGCACTCGAATTTCTCCTAATTATCGGAATTTAGACACAATTTAAATTGAAAATAACAACAATGTCCGGTAATAAATACAAAATAAAACAAAATCTGTGTCCTACTTTTTGTTAAATCATGTAAAGGGGAAGCTTTCCGGAAACACATTCTAATTTCTTGCAACTATTAAGATTGATGGTGATGATTATGCGTGATAATAAACAAAAAAACCCAACGAAATTCGAATGGAGAAGTTGGAAACATGATCATACCTCGTGCCCGCGACCATGGTACTTGAAAGCTCGAGGAAAGTGGCGCAGGACGTGACCGATTCCATCGTCAGATAGAAGGGAATCTGCAGTGAGTTTGGGGCGCGTCCTCGGGACTGCCTTGGGTTTGAGAAGGGAACTACCTCCGGCGCCGGAGTTGGAAGCGTTCGGCGTGGATCTGCGATTGGACGCAAAAGAATTCGGAAGGGAAGTAGAAGTCGAGTTAGGGTTATTGCCATTGCTTGGATGGGAAAGGCAGTCCCTTGACCAATGGCCGGGGCGGCCGCACTTGTAACACCCTGTGGGAGCTGCTCCGCCGCCGCCGCCTCTCTCCATTTCTTCAAATAATTGCCTACTGATTTTCCTCTCCCTTTTCAATTTCCGCCTCAGAACTTTGGCAAGAAGGGAAGGCGGGAATGCGATAGTTATGGCTGGGGTAGGGGGGCGGGAAACTGAGTTATTTACGCAAGAAGGCGGGAATGTGATAGTTTTTGTTAAATTTAAAGGAAGTTTAGGAAGGTGAACATTTTTTTTTTTGAAGTAATTTTAGTACTCTCAGTAGACGAACAATTGAGAGAGGAGGGATAATTTCTTTTTTGGATTCAAAATTTCAAATTCAGCGACGTGTTTGAGAAAGGAGTGCGAGAGGAGAGAGAAAACTTAATTGAAGAGAGAGGAGAGCGTGGATTTACAAATTTTTTCATGTTTTTAACGAAAATGTTAATAAAGAACCATTCGTGAAAAATAATATCATAATTAGAGACTAAAGTATTGATATTTGATATGTATGGACTAAATATGGAAAAGGAATAGACTTTTTATAGAATTTACTCAAATAAACCGTATTCCTTCGAGTCCTTTCATCCCAAATTTATACTATATCCTTTATTTTCTTTTTGGGCAGCAATTTTTGCTTAATTTAACATGCTAGTGACATCTAAGTTTAGGGATGGGGATAGAACGTGCGCCGACTACCGCCCCCGAGCAAAGTTCACCTGAAACCATGCTGGAAGACATCGAATCTCTTATTGAGGTACGCAGTTTACGCTTATTTTTCACAGAAAACCCTAATTTGCGTGCCAGGAGTAGTTCCCGAATGATCTCTCTGTGATATATTTATGACGATCTAGCAAAAAAGCTGTTTGCGGGATTCATCCATTGTAAATTGAGTATGTGATTGCCGCTGGCTCGCTAGTTTAAGCGTCACAGGCTAATCAAGGACCCTAATCGCTTTATGTTGCGACAGCTGACATGAAATACATAGTGATGATTAATTGTATGACACTCCTAAGTCCCATACAAAAAGCCCAGTTCAATGGAATACTTTTGTCCCAAAACAGAGTCTTGTTTAACAACGAAAAACATGCTAGTTTTCATCTTTATACAATGATTGTGCATTTTTACCTTACTCAAAAAGAAAAAAATAATTTAAACAAGACTCTTTTTATGGGACGAAGAGAGTATTAGTTTGTACTGTAAAGTCATGCAAAAATCACAACAACCTAGTATAATTCCAACATTGTTGGGGTTTGGAAGTCAAGATGATGTACTCAGTCTTATCCCTTGATTCCATTCAAAAAGAAAAACGGTGAGGTTGTTTCCATTAGACCCTAGAATGTAAAAAGTAAGGGATGTTTAAATTTCCACTTTAGTCTCCATTACAAGATTTTGCAATAGATGGCGTTCTGTTTCATTTTATAATAAAAAGTGTACTTTTATTGTATGTGTGAGGGAGAGAGGGAGAGATTAGACCATAGAGGTGAGGTCTTTAGTTAGGCATCCTCTATTGATGTCTAAAAGAGATATATGTGCCCCGATTGGCAACGGGTCTTTAATAGTTTATCCGTACTTGCTATGTTCTTTGTCTGGGAATGGTATAGTGTTATGTAATTCTCTTTTGTCATCTATCAACTTTGATGTGTCTTATATTGGTTAGGCGGCAAGGTATGCTGACATTGAAGATATAAAGAGCTTAGTATCCCGTGGTGTATCTCTTGATTCAAAGGATTCACTGGGCCGAACTGGTATTGATTTTTTTCATATTTTGACTAATTAGAGATCATTAATAGACTCAAAGTAATGCATTTTGTGTTACTTAATTTTTCTTTGATGGAATTGCCTATGCGCCTGATCTCCAAATTTTAACAACAACAATAATACTCCATCCATTCCCATCTAAAAATGACAGAGTTTAGGAGTGAAAAGAATATTATTTAAATGCTTGTACTTATTTTTTAGGTTCAGTAAAAGTGGAGTAAAATGTATTACTACTAAATCTATAGGTTGTTGAGTGTAAAAGTGTATTCTTGCTAAAAAAGAGTTAAAGTGTGTGCCAAGAGAGAAAAGGAGAAGATGATCGGGGGCTGGGGTGGGGGTATGGTGGTTTATGGGGTAAGAACCATAAATTTTGCATCCCAAATTGAGGCAGTTTCATCTGATCCTTTCCAATGATAATAATAATGCTATTATTACGTAGTATTATTAGTATTATATTTTGACATGCCTCAAGCACATCCTCTTCTTCCTTTTGTATTTTATGTGCCAAAGTATATTAAGGGAAGTAATGATTGAAAATGTGAACAAGGGTTGATATGCCATTGTGATCATAAACTCCCTACAATTGTTTTTTGTTGAGACCCAAAACTTTCTTAGCTTTGTGTTCAATGTTCTGCTTTTATTGTATTCCAATAATTCTCCCTGTATAATGGGGAAATATGATGAACCCCGTGCTAACCCAATAACAGAGTAGTTAAATATACTTCAACCAGATCAAACCAGACAAACTTAGTATATCTCACTCAAGAGTAGGGTGTTCAAGGACCCATTCAAACAGTGAAAATTCCTTAATCAACCAAATAATCTAGTTTTAACATTTAACTAGTACTCCGTATTTTTTGCTTTTAGCAAAGCTTTCTTTCTCTCTCAAATTGGTTCCATGTCTTTCATTTTTCAGATTAAATGAATGTTGTTATTCTATTGTCTAAAGAAGTGTAAAATGAAACCATTACACCACAATATAGTTTAGCACTTTAGCATCATTTGTAATTAAGAATTTGTTATTTATGTGGTATTTAAGTAGTTCACATCTTGTATTTCAACCATTGCCTGGATGTAATGACTAATGTTACTACATAGATACAATGTTAAGCTTGCTAGTAACGTGATTGACTATTTTTATACATCTTAATAGTTAATACAATTTGGGCCCGTATGAAAGTTAGGACTATATTATACAACGATCAAACCTGCGATGGACCAAAAGTGCAAGTATCACATGCAATTCTTTGTGTGTGTGTGTGTGTGTATGTGTGTGGGGTGGGGGGGAGGGAGGAGGAGTTTCTTCTTTGTCATTCTGCACTGTTATATTGTGTTCTGGTGTATGTAACCTTGTCTAACTATTTATGTTTACAGCACTTCATATGGCTTCTGCCAATGGGCATCTTGATGTTGTAAATTATCTCATTGACAGTAAAGTGGTGAGTATAATTCAGATGCTCTCTAATTAATTTACATCTATAGTACCCGATTCAGCAGTATTAGTTAAGAAATCGCTGTGTTATGTTTGTTTTTTTACTTTTTAAATTATTGTGATGAAACAAACACTCCCTGAAAGATGTGAATACTAATTATTTGGAAAAGGATGTTAATGCTTTCAACGAGGAGAAAAATACGCCTTTACATTGGGCTTGCATCAATGGGCACATGGAGGTATGCATTACTGTCCTCTAGTACTAACTTCGTAGTTCGTTTATATGTACAGTAGTGTGAGCTTATTGATGTCTCTATCAGGTAGTTAAGAGCTTGATCCTTGCTGGAGCAAGTGTATCAGCGCTGAACAGGTTAATTCTAGTTGTTGCATGCGTTCTCACTCTTCATTTTTGTCAAGTGTCATGTTTTAAATGTTTGCACACATTAAGAAAGTACGGAGTAATATTTTTCTGGAGTTAAGTCGAAAGTAATACTCCATCCTTAAAAGGGTACACAAGCTGTACATCCTTTTTTACATTCTCACAAACGTTTGTTTTTTGGGTGAAGTTAGTAAGCCCCTTTGCACTTCACAGACATTCCACAACTTATTGCATAATTGAGGATTGGTATATTATTAATCCTGATTCAACTAAATTGTTGCATCTCTTCCTTTTTTTTCTTGTGTTGATTAATAGCCATGGCAATACACCATTGGACGAGGCATTGAGAATGAACAATAAACTGGAAGTCGTAGATGCTATCAACCAAGCAGTGACACAATTTGAACTTCAACGCTCAACTGTATCTTAGTTTTACATTGTACTTTAGCAATCTCAATGTCCACCATATATTGGGAAGTTTTATTTAAGGTTCCCTAAAAGTATTGTTTCTGTAGTTCTCATCCATGTTTTTGAATGCTTCATTGACTTTCGCTAATGCAGAGCGGCAGGCAAAAAAGTTTGTTGATTTGATGATAAAAAATAACTAACGAGATGTCAACGATGGCAAATTGGCTATTGTGTTGTGAGCTATTTTTGCACTTTTCATCAATCTTCTTTCAACTTTTTTAGAAACTTTATTTCTTTCTATAAGATGATGCCCTATGACATTGTTTATGTTTTCTTTTGTGTGAGATTTTGCTATACATTGGTCTATTTTTTCAATTGTTTATCTGATTAATCCTCTTTGAAGATAAAACTATTATTGCAGAATTAATGCATACCATTGAAAATCGACTAATCAATAGTTGCGACTTTTAATTGTGCCTTGTTTATGGATTTGATCCCTGCTTTAAATTTTGATTGGATGAGTCTCGAAGCTTTTTTCAACAAAAGAAAAAGATGAAGCCGTTTTCTTGAAGCACATTGATCTTGATCTATCTCTGTTGTGATATGTTTTGTACAGCATACAATACAACCTATTTTTCCTCTATACGATACAACAAGACAAAAATGTCACCTAAAGAGCTAGAAAGAAGATTTGTCTCGACACATTCACAAATGCCTGAGTAGCCAACAATATGCCTTGCCATGAAATTTGTACCCCTTTGGTGTGTTTCACAAATCAAATTCCTAACCTCTTAACACCGCACTCGGAGCAATACTTGGATGTGTCTCTCAAGTAAGGGGCCCCACATTCATCACAGAACTTTGCAGGACCAGCTGGCTGATACACACAACACAAGCAAGAGCAAAAGACATGTTAAACCATATAAGTGCAACGAAGAATGCACATTTTACAATATAAATGCTAACAAAAAACCATTGCCAAGAGGTTTTTTTTATGCTTTTGCAACCCTCAAGTCTATCCCCACTTGGGAACATGTGTGTGCTCGCTAACATTCATTTGTAAGTGATTTTTTAGTCGTGATTTTCATTGGATAACAAAAGAATGTTGTGGCCAACTGGGATGGAGGAGAAGAGAAGTTATGATTCTTGCAAGAAATTACAAATGATAATAGTATTAGATTACTTAAAGAAAAAAGCAAATTCTCTCACCTGTAAAAGCATACGCCCACCAGCATGACCTATGGGTTGCAAGGGAGACATGTGAGTAGTGGGAATGGTGGCAGAGTGCTGAGAATGCACGATTTCGGACAAGTGTGAATGAGGTCTGCAATGAGACAGATGGGCAATGTGTTGGTTTTGGTTCATCTGATGTTGAAGGTGGCTCTGCTGAAGGGGGTGAAATTGAGCCTGATGTGATGTTGCCTGCATGTGCTGCTGCTGCTGCTCTGGTGGAGGAATCTGGTGGCTATTCTGTGGCTGCTGCATATTTATAAATAGGTTATTCAATATCACATTTTAAAAAAGAAACAACTAATAGAGTAGCCAAATTAGTAAGAGTCTAAAATTTGTACATCTAACCTCACTTACAGAATGGTAACCTTGAGCTGCACTCATAGGAGGAGAACCACTATCTGTTCCCGTGAATGTCTAGAAAAAGGTGTAAACAACTTATATGTCCATTTACCTCCTAACAAGAAAAAAAAACTTTCCCGAGATAAACTCAAAAGAAAAAAAGGAATCAGATTATACTGGGAATGTACGCATGTTTGGAATGGGGTTTGATGCTACACGTCTGTACTTGTGCCTAGGTGCATAGAACTTGTAATCTCTTGGGGAGACTGATACTTCACTGCGACCTGTCAATCTTTTGAACCTGTACATGGATAATAAAGTAACAGCTAAAAAGCATATTCAACAACTTATAGACAACAACCTAGTTGAATCCCACAAGAGTAGGGTCTGGGATATTCAACAACTTATAGATCTATGCATAATTTCACTTTCTGTATCAAGTTCCAAATTTTTAGAGTGACCTTTTAGTCAAGAAGGCTCCAATACCATGTCAAGGAACCAACTCAACCATAAGCTCATACCTGTGGTTGTAGGCCTAGGAAAGGTTTTTATATCTTAACACAAAGCAAAAATATAGAACAAGTAAAGAGTACATATTAAGTACAAATTAGAAGTACAAAAGATTACCACTCAATATCATCGATTAGCATACTCGTAGGTCTCTCAACAATAGCTAGACCATTAACAACCACAAAACGGACACGCTTCTCCTCTTGTATAACTAATTCTGGAAACCTTGACCGTGTTTCAAAAGAAGTTGCTAATTCTCGGCGTTTATACGTGCAAGATCCTGCATCGACAACAGCAAACCAATTGCAACAAGAAATTCCCCAAACCCAGTATAATGCAGTTATCTTATTGCATCGTGCCTAGCCTTACTCTAGAGCCTTGAAACATAAAGGGCCCGTTTGGTATACGGAATTGACGGAATTGGAATTGAATTGGACTTGAAATTCCATGGGATTCAATTCCATATAATTGAATTTTGCCAATTTCAATTCATTTTTTGCACTATCAATTCCAAATCCACATAATTTTTGTGCTACCAAACATCAGAATTGGAATTGAAGTCTTCAATTCCAATTCCATGGTTTGAATTCCATGTACCAAACGAGGCCAAATGATGTAATGAGTTTTTCATTAACCCAACCCTGTTTTTTATTTCATTACTCTCCACTAGGAAAGATGTGTTGGAGGGAGGGAAGTGTGTGTGTGGGGGGGGGGGGGGATCGGACCATATTGTTTTCAAGATAAGAAGGGTGGGGAAGGGAATATGTCTAAGAACCCCATGTGCCAAGTTGCTGTAGCTGAGAGCTACACTGACAGGGATGATGCTGTATAGTGCTGAATACAGAGAGTGAGCCAGTGTCCCTGACCCCGAGCCCCCACCCAACACAGCTTCTTCTGACTAGACAGAAGAGGAGCAAATATTTTGTACCATTCCTGGGAAACTTTTTTGCAAGCTTTCTATACAAACCACCAGCAGCTTCAAGGGCCACACCAATGTTTTTTTCCCGCATTCCACTCAAGGAAGATAGTCTCAAGTTCACCTCAGCAACCAATGTCTCATACATGTTTGCCACATACATCAAAGGCAAAACATGTCGAGGATCACCTTCACGTTGAATTTCGCCCAACTTCCTCTTGCTCACTTTATCTTGAGAAGATTGTAAAACACAGTCTGGTTCCGTATTGAACACCTCAATTACATGTGAACTAATAAAATGATCTACGATGATGTCCAGAAATCTTGCTCTTGCTGACTCAATTGGTGAAACATCTGGTCCAAAAAAAAGGATTGTCTAAGAATCTATATAGTTCTAATATTACTTAATTATAACAATAACAAATACTATTATCACCATCACAAGTCTTACGATCATTATTTTAAATGCAAAACCAAATTGAAAATTTATCTTACCGTCAATGGTTACAATGTTGTAAGAGCCACTAGAAGATCCACTATTAGATACGCTACTTTGATTGTCCTCCACGGTTACAATGTGAAGTGGTAAAGAGTTCTGAAAGGAATCATGCAAGCAGTCCTGAATGGAAGTGTACAGGCGTGCAACAAGTATTCAGTTTCAGACTAACCTCGCAATAATGAGCATTCTTACTTAACAGCAAATTACTACTAGCCAAACATTACTAAATAGGATAAAGCTAAATAGGCCATGGGTATTCAAAAGATCTAGTTCGAATTGCCCTTGAAAGAGAACCATACACATTACAGAAAAAAGATGCAATCTAGAAATATAATCGTTCTTGTTAAAGAACTATGAGAAAACCTATCAAATCATAAAGAATAACATGGCATGGACCAGTCCCTAATTCAAGTAGGCCTATTTCTGGAACGTGAAATGTGAATACTTGAAGGATAAAAAAGGAGAAACCGAGAAATACTAAAGTCACAAACAAAAACACCACAAAATTCACAAACTTACCAACCCACTAAAAGAATAAAATGGTTTCAAAAAATTAAAAAAAAAAAGTGGAAATTTGTATTCACAAATGTCAAGTTTCTGAATTTAGTGACTTGTTGGTAGACTATAATTTCATTAAAAAAAGTTGGAAAATTTAGGAATGCTCACAACAGTTGCGGAATCTTCTTCGTCGTTATGGAGACTATCCTCCTTGGCATCTCCGCCGCCTGGGTCCACGTCGTGGCTTTCTCCGCCGAGTCCCTCGGCCGCATTGATGTCGTGGACTGAGCTGTCAATGTAAGAAGCAGCGGCCGGCCTCAAATCGTAGTGCGGTACAGGAACCCTAGTTCCCATCCACTGTATTCCGAACTGGGGACATCAGAGTAAAACCCCCTCCCCAGCGGCCACTGTAAACCTTTTCCGGCGATGAAGAGGTAGAAGAAGAAGAGGTTATATAGGCTACGGTAACGGATATACAGGCCGATATACGTCAGCAAAACCTAGCCTGAGGTGAAGGGCAGAATCCCAAAGCTGAGCTGTTCCTAAGCCCAGAGGTTTGGGATACTAGTACGGAGGATGTTGTTTCTGAGAACCTAAATAAATAACGGATGAATTTACAAAAAAGATTTTTTTTTCTTCAAATTAGTTTTCAATAAGTAATACAGAGTATTTACTAACACGATATATTTTTTAAATAACCCTCTACAATAATTCTTTATTAAATGCAAGTCAAATAAAAAACTAGTGGTCTGCATTCCATTAGCTTTAGGCTTTGGAGATGCCCGCGAGGCTCATTGATGAGTTGGAAAAGAAGACAATGGTAGCTCGGTCCTATCTTACTTGAGCTCGAACCCCTCTTGGGCAAGCTCGGCCGAATTTTATCCAAGCTCGGTCTCATCTTTCACGGGCTCTCCCTCGTCTAGGGCTAGACTCCACAACATATGACTTTTATTCACCTAATTTGGTTAACTATTTATTTATTTGTCTAGTTTGACTTTTTTGAGTTAAACTAGATAAATTTTAATTATCAATTATTTTTATTATCATTTTTTAAATGAGATACAAATATTGTACCGTTTGACTTAAAAATTCAAACTTGGTGACATCAACATTGTTAAGGTATAACAAAAGAAAAATGTTAGGGGTACACCTTTGGTTGGTGTATCCCAAATATTCCCCGCCTCCTCCTTGTCCACTAAAAAATGCAAAAAATTCAATAAAAATAAGTAAATAAAAATCAAATAAAAATGTGTAGAGAAAAATAGGGTGGTATAATTGCTCATAACAAAATGTTTTTTTGTGATATTTCTAGCTCAATCTTTGAGATTATTCCGATGAAATGGATCTTCACATCCCCATCCACTTAGCTTCGCGCCTCTCTTGCAGAACTGCCACCATCAATTTCCGTTCACCCAACTACCACAACCGCCGGGCGAGGCCGAGGCGCAACCCCACCAATGTTCGAGTTGAGCCGAGCTCAGCTGCCGGCCACAGGAGCAGCGAATGCGACAGAAGCGTCGTATTCTCTGCTAAGAGTATTTCCAGGGACGCAGCGTCGAGTGGAGAAGAAGCGGCGGAGATATCTCGTCGGAGCATCTGGGACGAGACGAATTTCGTGGAGGTGATTGGAATTGGGAGTCGGAAAGACGCCATTATTGACTTCTGTTTGTCATCTCCTTCTTGCTCGCCCGCCTTGAGATTTTGGTATGCCACAATTCATACTTTCCTGTGCTTGAATTTGCTTTTCAATGTGGCGTGTCAGAATTTTCTTTCCAGTCAATGAACACTTTATTGATAATGAACTACAAAGCGTCTCCAATAGAGGAACACACTTGAGTGGAACCTTTTTATGACCTCTTCTTAGAAGGAAGAGGTTGTTTTCAAGAGACTCTTGGTTCACGACACAAGAACACAATGACAAGGGAAAGTAACATGACCAAAGTAGGATTTAGGAATACATACAAAAATAAACACACATGTAGAAACTTACAATCTAAAGCATCAGGGAAACTTACAATTCTTATAGGTGTTTTCTCTTATGAACATGAGTTGATTTCTGAAATGTTTTTTTAAAAAAATTATTGTGATGATGTTTTGCAGGAATATTCTTGTCAAAGATTCAGGGAAGGTGTTATTGCACCAGAGGTCTCTTACAGAAGGTAGAGGCTTGGAAGTTTGATTCTTGATGCTCTAACATTCCCTTTCTCTTCTTTTCTTTTTCTTTCTGCTGTTAAATATATGTGAGTGGGTTAGGGTGGAGTGGGGATAGCATGCCAAAGGCTGTAAAACACTTTGAGGAGTTTTTTTATGCAACTTGGTGGCCACATGTATACTGCACTCCTTTACGTGGTAGAAGTTATTGTATACTGTCTTAAAGTAGGAAATATGTTACCTCCTCGATCCCAATAAAGGAAAAGAGTCTTGTTTCAACTTTCAACAAGTTTTTAGGTAAAAAAAGATTTCAATTTTAAAAGTCAACTTACTTTTATAAGTTAAATTTAAGTAAAGTTAAGCCACAAGCAGGTTTAGTCCATTACTCAATATTTCATTAGAGGTATGGACAATCATTTATAATTTGAAAACGCTTGTAGGTTGATTTTCTTCACTAAAAATAAGAAGTTGTACCTCACTCAAATCTGGTAACTTTTTTTGAAATGGAAGGAGTAGTATAATTTTGTGTAAGTTGATCGTGACAACCAAATTTTAAAGTTGACACATCTTCCGTTAAAGTAATGAATTTGAAGTACTCTTCATGATTTAGTATTCTAAATAATCAACATAAGGTGCTCATTTTTTAGATATTTAAGTTGATTTAGCATCTTTTGGTAGAATTATGTAATAGAAAGCATCACAACTTTTGAAGTGTGTATGGTTTCATGTTTTTAGTACTCTGCCGTTTGCATTATTTAGTTGCTTCTCTTGCCAATATACATGCCAACGTAACATGCAAGTTTCAAAAGGGAAAATTACATCTCTCTAAATTGTGCATTGATATTGACGTAGCTTGTATTTTGATAGAGGTCTTTGCGTGGTAAATTGATGTAATGGAGACTTTCAAATCTACAACTGGAGCCTTTTATCTAAGTATCTATGTGAGTTATATTTTTTTAAAAGTGCCTAACGGAAAGAATACTATTTGAGCATTCAACAAATATGGTTTGATTGGTTGAACCTTTGTGTGCTTATGTTGTTAGGACTTAGGAGTATATCTATTGCAACATCTAACCTTGGTATCTCTTGCAAAAGAGAATATTTATGTGCTCTCAATATTTCTCATTAAGATCATATAATAATGTATGTTGCTTTCAAGATAGGTCATTAAGTTCAGATAATAATGTATCACTAGTTTGACATTTTGACATAATCTCTTCTTTGTCAATATTTTGGCAGTTTTCTATAGTATGCTCTTGTTTGCCTTCTTATCTATAAATTTTGCTAAACCATTGTTTTATCTTTGGCAGATATTACAGCAGAAGTTGAAGAAGATCCATCATCATTGAGTTTGTGTTCTAAAGCAACAATACTTGTTTGTACAATCATTGACTCCAATGCCCATAAATTAATTGCCTTTTGTGCTTAATTTTTTGTAGTCTAGACTAGTACATGAAAACGTCAATGATGCTAGTAATACTATTGATTTGGTTATTTGGTGGTGTGGCATAGAAATGCAGGTCAGGTTCCCTTATATGCTCCCTGTCCCAAACTATTTACCGGCTTAAAAAATAGTCCCAAAATAATCGCCATTTTAGAATTCTGATGCATATTTTCCATCAATCTCCCTAAAATGCCCAAATGAACAAGTTCTGGAAACAAAAAACAGCATGTAACGTTATACTTAAGTAGGGATATAATAGTCCTTTATAAGATTCTTAATATGCGAGCACTTTTATAAAACAACAATTGTTTTGGGACGGAGTAGTTTTCTGTCAAAGGCATAAGTCCCTAAGATATCTCAGCACATTGTTTCAATTGTCTTTTTCCTTGAATGCTCACAAGTAGAACCATATTCTCTTGTAAAGATATACTCCCTCCGACCCATAAAATCCTTCTAGTTTGACTTTCACGGAGTTTAGGAAAAGTGTTGAAAAGTAAAATTTTGTTTAGATGAGAGAGATTTTTTTAGCCACATGTTCACTTCTTTAACAGGAAACAAAGTTGGAAGTTTTTTTGGGACATCTAGAAAAGGAAAATAGAATGTTTTTATGGGATCGAGGGAGTATGTATAGTATTGTAAACCAAAAAGATAGATTGCAATCATATTTTATTGCGCTTAAAGCCAATACTATTCAGAAAATTTGAAACATTTAAAAGCTCTTTCATCTCCAGGTGGCTAATGCAGCTTATGGTGGAGATAATATCTTATCACTTGAGATTCTTAGAAGAGTAAGATGTGCTGGTGGGCTAGTCATTGGAATAATTCTGAAACCATTCTGCTTCGAAGGGCAAAGGCGTCTTGAGGAGGTACGTCAACCGGGACTATGAGTTTAAAATGTAAAGAAACTATTCCTTGCAAGCCATGGACATGCTATCTTGTGAGTGGTCAAAGGGCATGGTAATCTGAACTTGTGCACTGTATTGCTTATTTATTCAAAGCAACATCTTAACTGTGGAGACTGGCTCTAAGTGCCAGTAGTGTTAATGTCTAATAAACACACACACACTATGCTCTTTGCAAGCCTAACAAGGGTCGACCTAGCAATACCTTTTTAGTCACTATGAAGATTTTGTTTACATCAAGCTATATGGCTTCTATCAAAAGGGAAAAGGAGGCATAGGAATATAAAAGGTGAATAAATTTTGGTAGAATTCTTGAAAGATTTCCGATGCTTGTATGGCTATATCCAAATGATGGTTATTACCAAATGTATCTGGATATCTCCTATCGGCTATCGTAACCTTGAAATTATAAAAAATATTATTTAAGTATTTCTATGATCTGTGAGTGAGTGAATTGGTTGACAAGCTGTTCTCAATATTTCAATTTGCCTATAGTTTTTTGAATGGAGAAATTTGATATTGCATTATCACCAAATGTATCTCATTATCTCCTGTTGTAACCTTGATTATAGAGTAGTAGATATTACTATACTATTTTGGTAACTGGTCGTCTTGTTGCAGGTGAACAATTTGGTTGATGAGCTTCAAAAGCAAGCTAATTTTTGTATAGGTAATATTATGTCACATATACCATGTGTCTGATGTTCAATCTAGTCAATCTTGGTACATGGCTATTTGGCAGGCTAATTAATGAATTATGCTCGTGAAGTATATTTTCTGCTTATATGTGTATGTGGGATGTGATCAAAAGAATTGTTTATGGTCACATTTCCATATGACGTTAGTGCAGAACACTTAAGCCAAACATTTGTCAATTAATAAAACTTTTTAGTAGATGCAATTGAATTCGATTCTATAAAGCAATTTCTTTAGTAGATGGGAAGGTTTTTGACAAATGTTGTTTGAATAAGTGAAACTGCCTGATTTGCAACATTTAAGCTTAAGTGCTAGACTTCTTTGTTTGGCTTTTTGTGTAACCATTCCCGATCTTGCATAATCTCCCATGATGTCATTTACTTGGACAGACAAAAAGCTCAGTTCATTGGTTAGATTATTTTTTTTTTTTGAAAATCTTAGCTCTAGGATTTCGCTTGGTGGAGTTGAGTATCTCTTACGTTTGTAGGTCAAATTCTTGAGAGGTGGATTAGATTGTCTACTCTTTAAACCCCAGCCCCTCTATTGTATGTGATAGATCATTAGATCTCAACAAATCCTCAAACCCTAAGCATTTTTAGTAGGTAATATTATGTCACATATACCATGTGTCTGATGTTCAATCTAGTCAATCTTGGTACATGGCTATTTGGCAGGCTAATTAATGAATTATGCTCGTGAAGTATATTTTTTGCTTATATGTGTATGTGGGATGTGATCAAAAGAATTGTTTATGGTCACATTTCCATATGATGTTAGTGCAGAACACCAATTGGCTTGAGTTCTGAATGTGTAATTTTGCTTTGCAGTTGTTGATACTGATGCACTTCTAGCAACAGATCTAATAACTTTGGATGAGGCATTGAAAACTTCAAACAGGGCTGTTTTGATGGCTATAAATGCTATATCTGCTCTTGTATCTGTAGGCTAATCTAGACCTTTCCCTAAACTCTATGTGCTCGTTGTCATTTCAGTACATTCTACTTGTGAAGTTTTTCCATCCATCTGTCTAATACTTACCAATGATTCTTACAGGAAAATTTCTTAAGGTATCAAAATTTACCAAATAATTGTTGTGAATTGCTTGAAGTGCCACAGCTACCAAAGGTAAAAATTTACGGTTTTACCATCATATTTCACTTAATTTTTCCTGCTTTAAGTTTTTGTGTAAGCATTACATTTATGTGTATATGTACAACAACAGGTTTTACCACCAAATGCCCGTTTTTTTTGAGCTTCTAATTTGCCAGGTGAGTCAACTACCTATTTGTCTGATCTGCTTACAGATTCTTGAGAGCTATAGAGACGCTAGAATTGGATATGGAGCCGGCTACAACATCAAGACTGCTATTCTGCAAGCTACATATGATTGTCCCTTTCTTGGAGTGTCTTTACAGGTATTAATACTCCGTATATTTATGCAGAAAATCTGTTTTCTTGTTTTTTGGGTCACATTGGAGAAGTTTGAAAAATCGACAGGATATAACAAAATACCGAGCATTCTTTTGTTCTCTGCAATCATATACATGCCAGCAAATGATTTCCAATTCTATTGTGTTACTATTTTAGTGTTCTGTAACATGTGTGCTTGCTCCTTGCTAGTGAATTGAATTGTGCCATTCACCATCTTTTATGGTTTAATTCTATTTGTTCATGTTCTCTGACTTCTATATTTGCTAATCATTTCTTAGGAATCAGATGGTGTGGTTTTATGTGTTATTTCAAGTTCCAATGCGCTTGATTCCCACAATGTGAACATCATCTGTCGAACTTTCCGGCAAACAACTGGATGGAAGGGGGAAATTATAATGTCATTTATTCATGAAGCCAACATGGATGCAAATTTAATACTGACGACTATAATAATGTGTGGGTAAGATTTATCTTATTTTAAGTAGATCTCATTCCTAGAATGCAACATATTTTTACTTTTGAGTTTGCTATTTCCTCTGCATGAGCTAGTGCATAACCTGAATGGTGAGCATCTCATTTGTTTTAGGAAAATGAGATGTCATGGGGCACATAATGGTGAGTATCTCATTATTCTTGTAGATGCATTCCGGTGACAAAGAAACACAGATTCTCAGTACATAACCGTATTCCAAAGTCTTTTTTAATAGCCATACATTATGAATGTGCGTTTGTTACAATTTGCATAGTATTTGACCTAAAGCCATGCATATTTCTCAGTCTTTTTTAAATGGATGTATGATCAGGTGTGTTGTGCAGCAGCCATCACACAGAAGTAGCTTACTTTTTAGAGTGGCCCAACATTTCCCCTTCATTTCACAATTTTTCAAGAAACCTGAATTTCCTTGTTCGGGTAAAATGTCGCATATGCTTTCCATGGATGGTATGAGGCCTATGGACTGTGGGGCTGAAGATGTACAATTTTATGATCAGGAACTACATGAGCTATCTCACAACAATGGTGCAGAAACACTTCTCTCAGACTCAATGTAATACTCTTTCAACCCACCTGATTTCACTTTGGGCATTATGGACTTTAAGTAGAGGCCTATTCATTATTTCCCGGGTTTATACTTCTAATTTATATAATTTTTACTTGTAGGGATTGTGAAAGTGATCTTGTTCAAAGCAAAATTGAATTCTCAGCAACTGACTTTTCTTTCATTGATGATGAAGTCAATGCTGAAGGTAAAATTCTTTATTTGTTAGTTGGTGGGTGTCAATGACAAGAGCACTTGGCAATAATGTAATCTGTTCACCGGAAAACTTTCCTCATCCATATTATCAGATTTGGTCCATTATTAGCTAAAATCAATGAAGTCACAAGTTTTGTAAGTGTGATTGTTTGTGAAATAACAATGCTTACATTGAAACTAGCACATAAAATGGAGAGAAAAACTAAGAAATTATTAAGATGTTTGTGTGTGTGTGTGTGTGCGTGAAGCTTAAACCACACATATTTTAGCTAGCATTATTATGACTTTATTTCATATAGCTTAAATGAGAAATTATACCTTATGTGAAGTTATACTCATAATTTCTAGCTCTGTTCGGTGAATATGCAACAGCAAGAAAATATGAAACATGATCTATGTTCAAATATCATATAGCATTTCAAACCCTTCTATATCTAAACCCTTAACAGCCGTGAAGAGTCAATTTTAAAAAAACCATTTTCCATAATTTTTTGTTCCTCCCCATTTAATATAAAATCTGTCAAGAATGGTCCTTTAACTATTTATTTTGCACTAATTTAGTAGATTATGGGAATCGTCAGTTAGGTGATAAATTTGATGAAAAGTATGTAAACGAAACCACTGTGCCTTGAAATAAGTAGTTAGCCCACTATCCCAATATATATGGTTTACTGTTACACTCTCTATGACTATCTCAAAATAAGGTTCCACATTTTATTTTTTGTTTGTCCCAGAAAAAGGTTCCAATTTCCTTTGAAAGAAATAATTGTGTGGTTCATATTATTTCTCTCCTCGGTACAAAGTTTCCTGGGCTGTAAACCTCATTGACGTTTTGTGTAGCATGGGACCAAAGTTTGTACAAAATCAGTAGTCAAAAGACCATTTTTGCTCGATTTTATAGTTGTTGAGGGATCGTCTCTGTTTTTAAATTTCACACCCACACAATTGCTTGCACAACTGTTTTACAAAACACTTTATACCAACCACAGATTCACAGCTTTCAGTTCTAGCATTTAGTTGGTAATGGTGCATATGCAATTAGAATACTACATACATACATACATACATATACATACATACATATATATATATATATATATATATATATATATATATATACACTCCCTCCGTCCTATAATGATCTTCCCGGTTCGCAAAACGAAGAAAAATCCCAAGTTTTTTCAATCTATTTTATTTAAATATTGGTATAGAAATAAAAAATAAAACATACATATTTAAAAACTACACCAAAAATTCAACAAAACAAGTGGTGACAAGAATATTTTATTTTATCATATAGGCCATGAAAAAACACAAATAAATATAAATTCCCGTGAAGTTGGAATAGTGCTCTGGGAAGATCATTATAGGACGGAGGGAGTATAAAATTATATATACACACACACACACACACATATATGGCTGTACAGAAAGGCCTGTCACAGAGGAACATATGCATTTTCTACCTTAAATTAGTAGTCAATCGTTTAAAGCGCATAATGAATGGAAATTGTTGAAAACCCACTCCCACACTCACCAGTCAGCAATTAAAACCCAGTGTAGAATAATAGTGATAATGATAACTTCGAGTGAATACAACTTCAGAACATTGAGCTCAATACATAGTGCAGGAAATCCAATGTTCAGAAGAGAGGTACTTGCAAGGCAAAACCGGCAGCCTGGATTTCAAATCACACATGACAGGGGCAAAAAGGGCACTGATGACATGGAGATCTGTGCAGCTGACAATATCAGCACATTCGTGCTTCCAGTGGGTGTAAAACTAATAGAGCAATCAAAAAATGGTTCAACTTCCTCAAACTCCTGGAGTTGGACAGAGTGGATTAATGAAATTAAAGGGGCACAAGCTTGTGATCCTAAGGGCAGCATATCTTGGGATAGAATGAATGCTGACATTGAAGCTATGTTGGACGCGGACAACAATCCTCCCTTTTTGAAGGACAAAGGAGCTCTTTCAATTCGTGCAGCCTCTATGCTGGTTGGTATATACTCCATAGATTTTATTCCAAATTTCCAAGGGAATATTATTATAATGATGTAATGATCGAATCTGAGCTTCATTAAACGAACAATTTCAAGGAGAAACACACTCCCTTAAATGTTATTGTTCAGTTATTCTGTACACAATACTTTTACTTTATCTTTCCTCAAGGATGGTACTATGGTATGATGCGATGCAAAAGATCATGAATGATGTAATGTTAGTGCACTGTTTATTGTAACAACAACAGCAGCAGCAACAAAAAACCCAGTGTAATCCCACAAGTGGGGTTTGCTGGTTTGGGGAGGGTAAGATGTACACACTATTTATTCTAGTAATTAGTTGATAATTTGGACTCTTATCTATTTTTTCCTTTGTTTTTGCAATTTGGATGTTTTATCATTGTTTGGGAGTGGTAGCATTCTCTTGGATGCATTCTGTACTTGTACCAGAATTTTTGAGTGAGGGAATGAAACAGTGGTACCTGCTTTGCCAATGTCAATAATGGGATCAAGTTTGTGGTGTTGTGAAATATTATGATACTATGAATTATGATGCTAGCTGGTGGTGTTAATAGGACGCCACCCGCTTGCTAAATAGCGGAAACACTAATAAATATCACTAGGAGATAGTAATAAGATTGTATGACTCATATCTATATGACTTGATTACAGCATTATATAGGCGTAAAACTGAACTTAGGAAGGTAAAAGTATGTGTATGAATGAGTTGTAAAGTGTATGCCAACTAGTGTAAACGTTCTCATGGATCTGATGTGTGAAACATCTGGTCATCTTCAGGAATCTGAACGAGATACACAGAAGAAGTGGGATCCGATGATTGAAATGAAATATAGAGGAGGGATATACAGAGGCCACATCCAAGGAGGTCTTCCTGAAGGAAAGGTACACGAGTATGAAATAAATTCCTGGGTTTGGTTTTGTATCAGATATTCATGTAGAAAGGCTACTAGTTGTGTAGGGACATCTGTCTCTTAGAGATGGAAGTGTATACAATGGCATGTGGCGCTATGGAAGGAGGTCAGGTCTTGGGACGATGTACTTCAGAAATGGTGATATTTACCGCGGTTCATGGAGGGATGATGGGATGCATGGGAAGGTAGCAATGCTTTTGTTTGCAAATCACATGCTAATTTTACATCACTTGCATAGGTGACTAATTTTACATCACTTCAGAAATGGTGATAAATCACATGCTAATTTTACATCACTTACATCATCTCTGCTAGTTTACTACCAACTTCAGCTTGAATTCAACTAGGTTGATCATTTATGAGTCCTTCCCTTGGTTATGTGATAAGATCCCAGACCCCGATGGAAGTTAACTGAGCCTTATTAGGGATGTTATATTATTAACCAGTTATATTTTATGGTGTTGCTAAATATATTTTATGGTGTTCCTAAATCCACCCCCAAAATGGCTAAGTCCACAGTGTTCACTTAAATTTGTTAAATCCACACCAATATCAAATTAATCTTAATGAGTGTGGTTTTAGCAAATGTAGGTGAAAGGTGTGGATATACTTTGTAGCACTTTTAGGGGTGGATTTAGCAACACCTATATTTTGATATTGTTTACTTTAACAACACAAACATACATGTGGGGAATGTAACACACACACACACAAATGTGGAGAATTGACATATGATCTCCATTATCGAGACTGCTTTTGTGGCAATTAATATTTTAAGTCAGGGGAACCGGTTTGTGACATTTGTGTAAACATGAAGGGATGGGTTTACTTTCACACTGGGGATCGCTGGTTTGTGAACTTCTGGAAGGGAAAGGCAAACGGAGAAGGGCGTTTTTATCATAAGAATGGCAATGTTTCATTTGGCCACTTCAAAGATGGATGGCGGCATGGCGAGTTTCTTAACATAAACATTGACGGAACACGGTATGTTTTATGTTAATTTACCAGTATGTGATTACAAGTCCTCACACACACAGACACTCTCACATGTTCTCCATGCAGCTATATCTATGTTTTTTGTTTTAGTGTGATTCCTGTTTGCAGCCAATGTGTATGAAGATGTATATTGTATGCTTTTAACAATGTAATATTATTTTAAAAAATAAAAATTCCGTTGATAGTAAATGATGCTGCGTAAATGAAAGCAACCCACATAAGGAATACTATTATTTTTTAAAAAAAAATTACTCTTTTATTTGCAAAAGCCAAAAACCACTCGAAATGGAGTTGAGATTAGATTTATTGACTTGACTATGGATGCAATATTACCTCTTCCTGTTTGTGTGTACCCCTCATTATTACAAGATATATTATGTACTAGACGTTTGTTAAATGGCTGTAACGGTTCACTTGTTATTCTGTTATGTTACAAAGTATATTCTTCTCAATCCTCATTAAATTTTGTAACCCCGCCTTTACAAAAAATGGAACTTTTTCAAAAATTTCCCTTCCCTTCACAACACACTCACACACCAAAAAGAAAATCCCTTTCTCCAATGATAGAATCAATGCCACAGTTAATGGTTTAATTTACCCCTTCTTTCCACACCAAAATGAATACAAGGGAAGGCTTCCAGGAAGTTGAGCTCGTTCCTCTGTAGTAGTTTGGCTTTCGAGAGTAATTTTAGCTTAATTATTGATTCCTCTTGTTGAGTGTGAGCCAAGGCACTCGGCCAACACTTGACTTGAAGAAGACAATGAAAAGCATTTGGAAACCATAGCCGAATGTGGGGCGTAAATTTATGAGGAATATCTTTCCTTCCTCTAAATTCTGTGCATTTTCTTCTCAGCTGTTTGGGTTTCAGAAGTTCTATCATTGGGTTTATTGATATTTTTTTTGTATATAGGTGTCTTGAGAAATGGGATGAAGGCGCCCTTACAAGCAGAGAGATTTTGGATCCTGATATGCCTGCTGGATAGAATGATTTTCCTTTATCTGCCCAATGATTCCATTAGTTAGAATGGTGTGGAGTCTTCATTGTGTCCTGTATCTCATGGGTTAATTAATATCTTTTCTTGTAATAACTTGTTGAATTCTGTTTAGAAATGAGCGAAAGTATATAATACGGAGTATATTTTTGTCACTTCTTGTTTTGTAAAATTTTTTATGTAATTTTTTTAAATTTTTTATTACAGTAATTTTCAAATAAATTGAATTGAAAATAACTTTAGGTAAAACTTGTAAACAATTGGTGACTCATATTCTTTGTGAGGGAGAGAGAGACAACAAATAATCAATCATTATTTGTTTACTAAAGATCAGTACGTCATTTTTGAGTAATCAAAAGTTATTTTACCATTGAAAAAAAACTTTGATTAAATGACTAGGCACACTAGTGAGGCTTAACTCAATGATTAGCATAACCATGTTACAAGGGAGAGATCTCAAAGTAAAAGTCCAGACACAAATTTCATCCCTATGATTAATTGGTTGAGATAATAAATGAATAATTGAATTTATTTTTTGTGATCAAGCTAATTGTGTGACCCATATTAAGGGGCCTCTGCAATGGGGATGGACAAATTATACTGCATGCTTTATGGTTTTCATCGTACAATCGGCGTCTCATATTGGAGAAAATTGATGGAGAGCTATGGAGCACTGGTGATGACCTGAATCGAAGAACGATGGAGGGATGGGATGAAGAGCAAAGAGCATATAGTAGAGATTCGAGATTTGTCCCTTCATTCATTTTAGTCCAATCGAGGATGAAGAGCTCCGCTTTGGAACCAATACTTTGTCCTAGAAAACCCTATCTAATGTTGCTCTAGTCGGGTTGGAGAAGAAAGAAGGTTAAGCTGTTTAAGTTTTGCCTACTTATTGCTGGTATGAACTCTATTTTGTTTGAGAATGAAACTAAATTATTTGAGAATGAGTACTACATTAGTTAAGAATGAAATTACATTATTTGTAAGTGAATATTATAATTATGTTAAATAAATATTTGAAAATGAACACTACGTTATTTCAGAATGAATACTATGTTAATTCAAAATAAGTACTATGCTAATTCAAAATGAAAACTAATGTTTTGTGTAAGAATGAGTATTACTTTACTTCAAAATAAATACTATCCGACTGTATCCAACTGTACTGAGACAACTATACTAAGCATGTGCACCCTCCACTCTTTATCACCCATTTGTAAAGCAGCCGCCTGGTTTGTTGTTTGTGGTTTCTTCTTCTTCTTCCCTGGACTGGATAGATCATAGATTGCCAGAATCAATCGGTCGAACGATCGATCCAGCAGAAATGGAGGTGCCCGGGTCGTCGAAGAAGATGATTGCAACGCAAGAAGAAATGGTGGAGGCTAAAGTTCCGCTTGGGTACAGGGACCAGTGCGCTCACCTGCTCATCCCTCTCAACAAGTGCCGACAGGCCGAGTTTTACCTGCCATGGAAGTGCGAGAACGAGCGCCACTCCTACGAGAAGTGCGAGTACGAGCTCGTTATGGAGCGGATGCTTCAGATGCAGAAGCTTCGCCAGCAGCAGCAGGAGGAGGAATCCTCCCGCCTAGGTCTTAACCGTCGCCCTATTCCCCTCGCCTCCAACCCTGCCAATGCCGCCTCCTGAGTCTCCGCTCCATCCATCCATGGAAAGGTCAGTAGCCTCTTCAATTCTTTATCTTTCTCTCGATTATTATACTTTCTACTTCTTTTTTGCTTGCTTGCCTGATCACAGGGTGTTTGGAAAGTTTTTAGTAGATGCAATTGAATTCGATTCTATAAAGCAATTTCTTTAGTAGATGGGAAGGTTTTTGACAAATGTTGTTTGAATAAGTGAAACTGCCTGATTTGCAACATTTAAGCTTAAGTGCTAGACTTCTTTGTTTGGCTTTTTGTGTAACCATTCCCGATCTTGCATAATCTCCCATGATGTCATTTACTTGGACAGACAAAAAGCTCAGTTCATTGGTTAGATTTTTTTTTTTTTTTTTTGAAAATCTTAGCTCTAGGATTTCGCCTGGTGGAGTTGAGTATCTCTTACGTTTGTAGGTCAAATTCTTGAGAGGTGGATTAGATTGTCTACTCTTTAAACCCCAGCCCCTCTGTTGTATGTGATAGATCATTAGATCTCAACAAATCCTCAAACCCTAAGCATTTTTAGTAGGTGATAGATCTAATGCACACTAAAAAGAGACCAATGCTGAAGCTCACATATGCTGAGCTTTGTGTGGTGATAGATCTAATGCTGTAAATCTGTCCACACATGTTTTCAATACACGTAGGTGATAGATCATTAGATCTCAACAAATCCTCAAACCCTAAGCTTTGTTGAAGTAGGCGATAGATCTCAACAAATCTATCCGTGTATCTCTGTCCGTGTATTTCTTTTCAGTTTGAAGCTGCAAAATTTTTTAGTTGAAAACTAGAAATCTCGCGTTGGGAGCCTGGATTTTATGCAAGCATATTTTAGGTGAGAATCTAACAAAATCCATGGAGTATTAAAATTCATGGATTATTAAATACTTAAAGACTTTTTAAGACCTTTTAAAATCTTTATTGAATACCCCAAAATTTTTAAAGATTTTTGAAAATCCAAATTGAATATCTCAAGATTTGTAAACACTTTTGAAAATCCAGATTGAATACCTTCAGATTTTGAAAGTATAAAAAAATCTTACGAACTCCTAATTGAATACACCCTCCTTGGATCTTGAAAGTTGATTTCGAGGCCAGACTACTTTCACTGTTTGTTATCTTAGTTCAGGTCATTAGGGACATGAGAGTTCAGAATAGATGTTGATGTGGGGGAGTGCTTTCTTCCAAGCTAGGAGGAAGTCAATTGGGCACTTCCAATGTGGTCTAGCTCACTTAATACATAAATTGTTATAAGGATTTCACACACGTGTTACTCTACTCAGTCTGTGTGTGTGTTTTGGAGGAAGAAGAGGGGATATTGCGTCCCTAATTCCCTATCCACTCCACTTAATGATATTTGATGATTAGAATCGAATTAACTAGGCTTTGACTATCTATTTGGAGTTCATTCTTGAGCAGCACTACATATCATTCCTTGCCAGCTGAATAGCTGATGCGGATTTCACAATACATTCCGTGAGTGCCTAACACTTGTTGGAATCTCTCTAGTCTCCAGGTGAGAACTGTCACATGCCGGATTGTTTGGGTGACATGCCATACTCCCACCGGATCATGTTAGATCAATCCTTGTTTGGGCAAAAACCTTCCATGAGATTCTAGTTTGACTGTTTGAGAGAATTTGAGTAACTCTTGATAACACTCAAGAAATTGAGCAAGAAGAACATGGGGTATTACTAAAGTACGGCAAAACAAAATCCCTGCAAGGGAGGGAAAGTTATGGACGAAATAGGCTATCCCAACCTTAGCAGGACTGACTAGTTTCTATTCTGCTACGTTACTTAGAACCCAAGCTATCTATAAATTCCCTAATTCACTAAATAAGTAGAATAAGCTGGAAATCACTACTACTAGATTATATGAGAGTGTAGAATTTCGGTTAATCACCTCACGAATGGCAAGTGGCTTCATGTCTTCCGCTCCCCCCAACCATTCCAAGCCAAATCCAAGGCAGCCAAGTCATGATTAAAGATTCGATCTTTGGGCTTGGAGGCCTCATCTTCATGCTGGGCCTTTTGCTGGAAACTATTTATCTCGAATATATCTGTTCTTGGAAATGATGGATCTTCCTAGACCTGGATCCGATAATCTTGCATCGTGAGACCCTTAATGGGTCATGAACCTACGATGCTTGGTTCCGAATCACTAGCTAGTGCTTATGAGGCTGTTAAGAATATAACAATACAATCTGTCATGTGCCTCTTGGCTCAAGAGAAGCAAACTGTACTGCAAAATAATCTCTTGCATGCTCTCCATTATTCCCACTGTTTTTTGCTGTCAAACTCTCTTGTGTAGGTTTGCTTCTCATTAGTCATGGCTATGACATGAAAACTGAATTATCCATTATTGCTGTTTAGACTGACGGTTTTCCCAAACTAATCAATGTGACTGGCTGTATGCTGACAGTTTGCTTATACTGCTGGGGCCGTGGATGTTCCACAGTGGAGTATTTGTCCAACTGCTCTCTGGGGATGGAAAAAAAAGGGGAACTATTTGTGTGTTAACTGAGAATCATGAAGTATTTGTGTGTATTTTTCTTGTTCAATGCTTTTGTACCAAATAAGTTTTCTCCCTTGCCAAACAATCTCAAAGTCCCTTTTTAGAACATTGATGATAAACTTGATGTTATTACATGAAGTATGATATACTCCGGGTATATATTACTCTTTTACTCCCTCCTCCCAAGAGGAGATTGGACCGAGGGAGGATGTTCCGACCAGACAAACTAAGAGAACTTAGAAATGAGAGAGAGAGACCTAGTGTTGTAGGCTTGACTCAGGAGACCATGTTCTTTTACTAAGCCATGTTCTTTTCACCTGATTCGATTAGAATAAATTTTGATTTAGTTTGATCTGATATGAATATAGTTATATATAAAGTTACGGTGGGGTTCTAGTGACACTGGAAAACGATGCCACTAGCGGTGCCACTGGGTTTTTGGGGCACCTTCGATGCTCCGTTGGTAAAATTGACGGTTCCTACCCTCCATTTAGGAGCGGAGAAGAACACTGTGCTCCGGCATCGATGACATCATCCGGCAAACCTAGAGCGTCGCTGCACCTGATGCGGTCGCTGGTCCAAGATATCCATCAGGAGGAAAAAAAGAAAGGAAGAAAAGAAGAAAGGATGGAGGATGAGGGTAATTTTGGAAGAATAAACAAAAAAAAACGTACAATGGGAACATCATTCCCGGACGGGAAAAAACGTACAATGGGAACATCATTCCCGGACGGAGGGAGTATTTCATTTGTCTTAGCTACGAAATTTATATTTTCTTTCATAAAACGAATTGTGTTTCTAAGTAAATTCTTACCAGCCATACTTTCTTCATTTTTTTATTTTTGTTACTCCGTACATTTTTTTAATTATAAATTTAAAACGTAAATCTCATCATGCAACTAGAAGTATAACTTAAAAAATAAAGATAGAGTCTTAACCATTAAATCGGATATAAGGTGTCCTATCTACATTAGGCAAGTAGTTTTACCTCAGAACTAGATCTGGCAAAAAGTGACTCGACTTGTTCTTGACTCGAAACCCGACTTGAAAACACTAGGTTTTGAACAAAGATTTTGATGATCGAACCCGAAGTTGACCGAACCCGAAATGACCCGCTAAAAATGGGTCAAATCCAACCGAACCTGAACCCGATCTGACCAGCCCGCTAAAGTAAAAAAATTTCAAAATTATTCACTTTACTACTCGTTTTTAGTATACAAATTTATATTTTTAGACAAAATTTTAATGATATTGCATAATTATCTTACTTTTTTTAGTTTTTTTCCAAAACTTAAGCATATTTAAATTCCTTATATTGATTTATATATCTGAAAATTATTTTAGAGTTTAAAATAAAATAATTTTATAGATTTAATACTTTTTTTGTGATATTTTAAATTTATTTAATAGAAAATGTAAGTGTTAATGTGAATTTAAAAATTTAAAAAACCAAAGTCATAATCCGTTGGGTTGATCCAAATCCAATGGCATTAGGCATGAACATACATCTCTCAACCCGAACCGAACTTGAAGTGACCGAACCCAATCTGTCTGATCGATTTGCCAGCTCGACTCAGAACAACAGATTGTCCATTTTCCTAGGTGGACAGTTGTAAACTTGAGTTTGTGATTAAGTTGGTTTCTTGAAAGCTATGCATATTTTTGGAATTTAAAAGATACTCCTCCAATCCTAAAATAGACCTTTTATATTTTTTTATTATCCCACAATAAAGTACTCTCTCTGTCCCTCATAGATCTTTCCAATGGCTTTTTTTCTTTGTCTACAATAGATCTTCTCATTTCATTTTTTAACAATTAAAATACTACAACTACCTCTACTTACTTTATTTATTACACCCTACCCACCTCATTTAATACACTCTACCTATTTTTATTAAGGGTATTATAGTAAATTTTTACCTTTTTTCAACTCTCCTTAAAAACCACCAAAAGTCAAAATGAGAACATTTTAGGGGGACAGAAGGAGTACTTATCTTTTACTCCCTCCGTCCTAAAACTTTCTTCTCATAGCACTATTTCAACTTCACGGAAATTTATATTTATTTGTGTTTTTTCATGGCCTATATGATAAAATAAAATATTCTTGTCACCACTTATTTTGTTGAACTTTTGATGTAGTTTTCAAATATGTAAGTTTTATTTTTTATTTCTATACCAATATTTAAATAAAATAGATTGAAAAACTTGAGATTTTTCTTCATTTTGCGCAATGGGAAGAAAGTTTTAGGACGGAGAGAGTATAAGATGAATGAGGTGATTGACAATATTTTCTCCTCTGCATAAATCCCAAATTGATAATTTTATCTTTTGAAAAAAATCTATAAAAAAAAGTGCTCCTTATTTTTTAAAAAAAAGTGGAATGCCCACGTATTTTAAGTGTTTCTAGACAAAATTCTGAAGGAAATAAATCATACTCCCTTCGTCTTACTTTAGATTACAATATTCTTTTTTGTTAAAATTAAGGAAGAGTCAAATCAAATTTTTTTTTCCAAATCTCACTCACATGGGTGAATAGTGTAGGAGTGAGAGGGTAAAAGAGTCAATTCCTTGTAAAGTTATTGACTTTGTAATTCTTTTTGGGACAAAAATGTGAGGGAATATTGTAATCTATTTCGGGACGGAAGGAGTAATATAATGCCAGAATTTACTTGGGGAGGAAAGGTAATAAAGAAAAATAATAAGGCTAGCCCCTACTCCCTAGGTTAGGAGAGAGAATATTTGGGATGCAGAAGAATGAGAATTTCGGAGCATTGATCGATCATCGGGTGCAGGGTGAAAAGTGAAAACGGAAAAGCAAAAAAAAAAAAGAGAGAACAGTTTGAAAGTGTAGTCAAATCATAGCGGTAAATTCCAGAGCAGAGCAGAAAAGGGGGATAGGACAGCGTCTCCTTCTTACCCCTCCGTACACAAAATTAAATGTGATACTACTACCCCTCCCTGCCCTACCCTCCATCTACCCTAAACCCTAAACATGGAATTATAATAAAAAAAAAAATCTGTATTTCAAACTATAGCTCCAACCCACATTCCAAACTTATCAACTCTTTTTTCTCCCTATTGATTTTGATATGAATTTATTAAAATCTAAAGTTAATTTAAATTGAATTTTATAATGCATACCTATCTGATATAGAGAAACCTGATTTTTATATTGGATTATGATCCCTAAACCTAGTCCGATCCGTTATCATGATTTAATATGGGTTGGACAATATTAAAAGTTTAAATTCAACCAATTTATATAATAATTATTTTACGTTTGGATCTAACAACCACTTCATGTTCTCCCCATTCACCTTGATTCAACCCCTAATTAGATTCTTTCATTACATCCAAACAAATCAAAACATGAAACAATGCACTACTGATATATTTCATTCGTCTAACAATAAAGTTCATATTCACTATTTATATGATCAAACTTTATTCACTGTATTGGTTTATTTTCATGTTCTATTTGATAAAATGGTATATTCATGTCACTTCTGGTTTTGCAGATCTTTTTATATAATTTTTAAATATATAATTTTTTGTAATTTTTAATTTCATAACATTTTTTATATAAAATGATTTAAAAATAATTCTGGTCAAATCTCATAACGTACACGGGACCTCTATTTATAGAGGAAGAAAGTAGTCTCTACTATTACTATTCTAAGTACTCTAGTGTGTACCCTACCACCCCTCTCTCTCTCTCTCCACTCCTACGACTGTACATAGACTACATACTCTATACAACTCCTACTTTTTTTCATTATCCCTTGAACATTTTTATTTAATTTGATTTCAAAGCTTATCAATTTAAATTAAAAAAATTAAAAATACACAAATACTCAAGAATGCAGTATGGAGTCTTTGATGTAAAAAACATACTCCGTATTTCCTATTTTATTTATTAGATTAAGATTATACATATAATTAAAACTCCTCAAATAATCATTCTAAAATGGGGTTATTTTTTTTTTGAAGATAGTGTACAATAGTAATAATGGGGATGGGGCCGGGGTAGAATAGGGAATAAAAGGAATTAGGGAGCAGAGTAGCATCATTCCATTCTCTGGGCAGGGGGCAGGGGCAGGGGCAGGAATTTCCCATCATTCCCTTTCTTTTCTTCTTCTTCTTCTCTTCCCGTAAAGTCTTCTTCTACTTTATGTACTGTGTAGTAGACCAAAGCTTTTTTTGCCTGTCTTTTCTCCCTAATCCCAACAAACAAACTCTCTTTCTAATCTCCCCTCTTCTCTTTCCTCTAGTCCTATCCCACCTCCCAACTGTGCACCACTCCTCCCACACTTCCTTCATTTTTTTCAAATTAACCATGTATCTTAACCAAAAAAGATAAGCCCTGTCCTTGAGGTTCTTTAAATTTGACAAGACCATAATTGAAAAGGATAAATTAGATTTTAATCGCATATTAGAGGCAAAAAGTAGAGCCTGAACCTGGTACTTGCAGATGCCTTATGCTTAGTATAGTTGTCTCTCAGTGCAGTTGTCACGTATCGAATTCGAGTCTTACCCCCTTGGCACTCCTTACTCTGCCAACTATGCAACGCCCACCGGCAACCATGTATCCTAAATTATACACCACAAGTGTGCATTTAACTCTTTGACGGTTTATATTAACACAAAATGTTATTCTAATAAAAAAATTATTTTAACATTTTGTTTTAGTATGATCCATCAAATTGTCGTTGCACACACATAGTATACAAATCAGGTACAACCCTTAGTGTACTAGTAATTTTGTGGAGATCTCTCTATATAAGAGTAAAAAAATTATGAAAATATTAAAATAGGAGTCACAAGTCTTCTAAGACCAAAATAAGAATTTACATTGTCATTGTTGCACAGCCACACTCACCACATTGTCATATTTTAACTGTCACACTATCAACGTCACACTGTCATTTGTTACCGACGGCCACCTGAATGCCGCTACAGATCACCGACGGTTGACTGATCACACTGACATATTACATTGTTATCACTTTCCATCACACTACCAATTCATATTCTTACATCACACTATCATTATATTCTTATTTTGGTCTTCAAAGACATATGACTACTATTTTAGTATTTTCAAACTTTTTTACTCATATCCAGGGACATTTGTTTAGTTTTTTTCTTTTCAAGTTCACAAGCTTCAAAGCTTAATATATCCCCCCCCCCCCCCTCTTAAATTCTCCTTCCCTCCCCATTATACTTTTCATTTAGAAGACCCCAGTAAAATCTACCCTCTTTGTTTCAAATTAGATTGCAAATTGTGATTTACGGGTAAAATTTATCATCTTTTGAAATCATTTTATTTGCAAATTGATATATCGATAAAAAATAGAAATTACATATTAAAAGACTTCGCCAAAGTTTTACAAAATAAGAGAGGACAAAAATATTTTATTTTATCAAATATGAAAGCACACAGATAAACAAAAGTTATCTACGAAAGTAAAAAATTATAATCAAAATTAAGACTAATGGAATATGTGATATTGTTGGAGTGATTTGGAGTAATATTTAATTGCTTGAAAAGTAAAAAAAGTAATACTCCCTCCGTCCTAAAACTTTCTTCCCAGAGCACTATTCCAACTTCACGGGAATTTATATTTATTTGTGTTTTTTAATGGCCTATATAATAAAATAAAATATTTTTGTCACCACTTGTTTTGTTGAACTTTAATTTTGATATAGTTTTTAAAAATGTATGTTTTATTTTTTATTTCTATACCAATATTTAAATAAAATAGATTGAAAAAACTTGAAATTTTTCTTCGTTTTGTGCAACAGAAAACAAGTTTTAGGACGAAGGGAGTAATAAAAAATGGGTTTTGGGGAATGCGATTATAATGAGAAATGAAAGGGGGATAGATATTAGATAGAGATGAGACTAGAGGAGTGTGGGGAGGAGTCAAAGGATAGCCGATCGCCGAATTGGGCAAATGGGTGAAATCATTTCGTTTCGTCTCAGGGGTGAGCACGTACCGAACCGATACCGAAATTTCTCGAAAAATCCGAGATTACCGAATCAAAAAATACTAAACTGATAAAATACCGAAAAAGAATCGTACCATACCGAACCGAATGGTCGGTCCGGTATTTGGGATCGGTACGAGGTAACTTCTCATACCGAAAAATACCGAACCGAACATATATACAAATATGTTACAAATATAACAATGTTTTTATATTTCTTCATTCAAAAGTAAATTTATTTTGAAAAGTTGGTTCGAGTGTAGATGAATTACAAATAATCTTTTATGTATATAATCATTTATTTGAATTTTATTTTTTGTATATTTATATAACAAAGTTTAACAAATATTTGAAATATTATTTTGTTATCATTCATTCTCTTTTGTTTGTGAAATATGAAGTATAAATTAAACTAAGTTTTATAAGTATTTTTTGCATTTAATTATTCATTTTCCAATTGTTTATCTTTCTTTTATTTGAATGCACTTTCAATTTTTTTAAAATAAAAAGTGTTGTACTCCGTACATTCCAAAGTATAAACTAGGTACATATATATATTCGTCCCGATATTTACCGAAACCGAAACCGAAATCATCCCGAACCATACCGAACCGATATTTCGGGATCGAGATCGGTACGTTGTAAAATCCCATACCGAACCGATATATTTGGTACGGTATCGGTACGGACTAAATACCGTACCATACCGTACCACGCTCACCCCTACTCATCTCCCCCTCGGGTCGGATCCCGTTAAAGAATACACAAATCTCATTCTCTTTTATCTCTCTGTCACTAAAAGATTGTCACAATTTGAACTTTTTAGTCCCAATCTTCTAGAGACAAATAAAGTATTATTTTTAAACAATACAGTCGTAATTTTGTGCACTTCATATTCTATGGTAAACTTAAAATTTATAGGTCCACCATCAACCTAAATATAAGAGAAATAATCGAATCATAAATACTTTAATGATTATTTATTTTAATTAAAAATAAAAAAAAGATTTTTTATGGTATTTTAATTGGAACCGAAGCTATGAATGTCAACTGAATATTTGACCTATTATGCATACCCTAAAGTTTTCATGTCAAATTCAAAATAAGTCTCTATCAAACCCAATTAGTCAGCACACATTTCATGCCCATCGCCTTTTTAAAATGGTTTTATTTTTTTTGGAAAAAGGTAATATCCAACCCCATGATTCCATAACATCACCTCAAGTAGTAGACTGAGATCACATGTTAAATTAAGTTACTCGTATAATTTTATGAAAAAATTACTGTTGGGTACCCTAGATTTTGTGATAAAAACTGTCAAGTTCCATTATTTTTTAAAATGTACTCTAGGTACCTTAAAATAACAAAAAACTTACTCTGATGTGACATTCCGTCACTTTCTCCGTTAAACTCCCTTCTCCGTTAATTTCTTCTTCTTCTTCTCCATTTTCGATTTCTTCTCCTTCTTTTTCTTCTTTTTCTTTTTCTTCTTCTTCTTCTTTTTCTTCCTTCTCTTCTTCTTCTTCTCCTCCTCCGCCTACGGATCTTCTTCTTCTTCTTCCCATCCTCCCATTTTTTCTTCCTTTCTTCTTTTTGAACTCTTATTTCTTCTTATTACCTATTGTTATTATTATTATTATTACTACTAGTACTATTATTATTATTCTTAAAATTAATTAGTATTTTTACCACTCTAATTTTTAAGAAAAATAGTGGAGTAGCATTATTACTTTAACTTCATATTTATTATTATTTTGTTCTTATTCTATAATTATTATTAATTACTCCGTATTATTTTTGTTCATAATTGTTAATAATATTATTAAAAATAATTATTAGTTTTACTACTCTTTTTAAGAAAAATAACCTTGATTGTTATTTAGAAAAATATAACTTATTATAAAAAACGCTTATAATTATTAATTGTATTATTTATTAAAAGAAATGTTTTAGTAATTTTGCTACTGTATTTTTTTATAAAAATAATAGTACTTATTATTATTACTCTGTATTAATTATTATTTACTTCTTATTATTTTACTTTTCTGCTATTGTTTTAATATATAATTGTTATTAAAAATTAATGAGTAGTTTTATCACTCTTTGTTTTTTAATAAAAATAACACTTATTATTATTTATAAAAACAACACTTATTATTTAAAATAAAACTTAATATTATCGATGTTGTTTTTCACATTAGTTACGCAGTAGTCATCGATAGCTGCCATTATGAAAAGTGATGTATAATTTATATCCAAGTGAATAAATAATCTTAATTTTACAAACTATACATAAATATATCATACTAAAATTAAATTTTAATTAAAGCTTAAAAATACTTTAACCTACTTTTACGGAAGTGAAAAATTAGAAATTGAAAAAGGTCAATGGGGGCATACAAAGTAAAAAAATAGAAGAAAAAAATTATAAGAAGTAAATAGTAATTATTACTATTATTTTTCTTAAAAAAGAATAGTAAAACGAATAATTTATTTTTAATAATAATAGAAATAATTATTAATAAAAATAATACAGAGTAATTAATAATAAGAATAATAATAAATATAATAGAATAAGAAGAAAATAATAATAAATATGAAGTAAAAAGAATAAAAATGGTAAAACTTATAATTAATTTTTTTATAATAATAATAATAATAATAATAATAATAGGTAAGAAGAAAAACGAGTTCAAAAAGAAAAAAAGAAGAAAAAAAGGGAGGATGGGAAGAAGAAGAAGAAGATCCGTAGGCGGAGGAGGGAGGACTGGA
Source organism: Cuscuta australis (assembly GCA_003260385.1). Lineage (NCBI taxonomy): Eukaryota > Viridiplantae > Streptophyta > Magnoliopsida > Solanales > Convolvulaceae > Cuscuta > Cuscuta australis. Next base: position 131,205 of record NQVE01000102.1, read on the forward strand.
AAAGGTGGAGAAGAAGAAGAAGAAGAAAATGGAGAAGAAGAAGTTAACGGAGAATGGAGTTTAACGGAGAAAGTGACGGAATGTCACTTCGGAGTAAGTTTGTTGTTATTTAAAGGTACCCCGGAGTACATTTTTTAAAAAAATGGGATCTAGTAGTTCTTATCACAAAATTTAGGGTACCCAGGAGTAATTTTTTCTAATTTTATTATATAAAATAATACAATATTATTTTAAGTGTTTGTTAATATTTTTTATATCTAGTTATACAAAACTAAAACTCGGATTAAAATATACTTTAAACATAATAAAACATGAATGAAATCTTCTGAATAATTACGGAATAACTTTTTAATAAAAAATATAAAAAGATTATGATTGTGTTATTATACCCCATATTTTACTCTCTCTTTATAATTATGTTATACTCCGTACTTTAATACGGAGTATTACAAAGTCAAAAAATAATTATATTCAATTTCTTTAACTATTTTAATAGAATAAAATAATTTTATTTCCGGTTCTTTCGAAAAAAAAATTAGGTATAATTTTTGGTATACGGGTAACATTTTAACATTTTTGTACGTATATAAAGAAGTAAGGACAGTATAATATACTCCCTCCGTCCCATGAAACATGGGACTTTTGATTTTTAGGAGGGATTTAAGGGAGTGTATTTTGGTATTGAATTTCCAAAAATGTCCTTTGATGTGATGGGTAAAAAGATGATTTGATGGATAGATTATTAGTAAAAAGGTATGATGTGATAGTTAGGGTATGAAAAAGTAAGGGGTAAAAGTGACTTTTTAATAGAAATGAGAAGTGTTTTGTGGGACGGATAAAAAAAGAAAGGAGAAAGGTTTCATGGGACTGAGGGAGTATATATATATATATATATATATATGTATACATATACATACTTGAATTGAATACACGGAGTACCCTGTAGACTGACTCTACATACATATATATATATATATATATATATCTCCTCATTCTCTGAACCATAAAAAAGAAACAAACATACAAACAGGCAAGCTCAGCGCCAGCTGCTTCTGGCATTCTACTTGCAACGGCGATACATTCTGAAATGCCGGCGGCGGAGATCGTCGGGGGGCGGCAGAGCCACCGTGTGAGGCAATACGTGAGGTCAAGAGTGCCTCGTCTCCGGTGGACTCCCCACCTCCACGCCTCCTTCCTTCACGCCATCCACGCCCTCGGCGGCCCCCACAGTACTCACTCACTCTCTCTCTCACACACACACACATTATATTTGTTTTCTTGTAAATTTGTAAATTAGTAGTGGAATAATAATGATGAATAAATGGATGGGGGTGCATGCAGAGGCAACCCCGAAGAGAGTGCTGCAGATGATGAACGTTCCAGACCTCACCATCTCCCATGTCAAAAGTCATCTCCAGATGTACCGGTGCATGACCCCCGCCGCCGCCGCCATTGGTTTCGCTCCCGGCCACCACCACCGCCGCCATCACGGTCCGTGTTTTTATTTCTTATTTATTTCTTTTGTTACTTCATTTCGTATTATCATTATTCTCATCACAGCCCTTTGGCGGTCATCTGTCAGCGTCGAAGAAGACGCCGGCGGAGGGGAGTGGGTTGAAGCCGGAAAGTGGGCACCGGAAAAGAGCGTACTCCGGCGGCGGGGAGAGGAGGGAGGAGCGTTTGATTTGTCCGAATCACGGCGGCATCACAGAGCTCATCAGAGTAGTGCAGCCCACTATTAGTATTCCCTCGCCACTGTTGTCGTCGTCGTCTTCTTCTCTTTCTCGCCTAACTGCTCCAGAGGTTGACTTTTTCAAGGTACCCCCATATAATACCCCTTTTCATTCATTATTATTATTATTATTATTAATTTTTAAAATATACTATTTTGTACTACTACTAGTCCTTTTTAGTCCTTAGCTATATGATATATTCGTTCTGCAGTCCTTTCATTTCACGTACTCCGATCCCCTCCTTTTATTTATTTACCGGATCCGACTCTTCTTTATTATGTTGACCACAACATTTACCCCATTCTTCCTTATTATGTAGATCACGATTTTTAAAATTATTTTATTTGCGAATTGATATATTAATAAAGAAAAAAATTATTTGTTAAAAAACTACATCAAAAAATCTACAAAATATGTGGTGACAAGGATATCATGATTATTATTATTATTTTATTACTAATACTCGGTATTCTTAAATGTTAAAAAAAAGCAGGAAGAAGAGGAAAAATGGAAAAAGTACAAAGTGGAAGAGGATGGGGAGGAGGAGGGAGTGGAAGAAGTGTGGGAATGTCTCTGTCGCTCTCGCTATCGCCTCGTAGTCGCCCTTATAACAATAATATTGTTGTTAATAATAATAATAATAATAATCTGAATCTTGATTTGTCCATTGCTCTCACTACTACTACTACTCCTAGAGCCTCTTGATTATTACTACCATTGATTGATTTCTATCTTAATTAGTATTATTATATATTTCTTTTTTACTATTGATTATTTACTTAATTAATTATCAGGAAATTAATGTATTCATATATATATATATATATATTTTCCCATTCAAACTAGGGAGAAATACCAAAGTAGAAGTAAAACATTGAAAATATATCAAAATAGGACTTCCATGTTTTTTTCCCCAAAATAAGACTTACATTACCAAACATGGTCATATACATTACCAAAAGAGTATAGTAATGTGCACATGTACAGTGCCACATTGACACAGTGCAAAGTCACATTACCACAGTGCAAAATCCTATTTCAGGAAAAAAAACATGAAAGTCCTATTTTAGTATTTTTCTCTATGTTTTAGTCCTATTTAGAGTGATTTCTATCCAAACTAACTAGGATGTATGTGTACCTATCAATTTTGGGATGTTATTTTAATTATTATTAACTCCATTTAGTGTTTATATTCCATATATCTTTTTAATCTACTTAATTTTTTATTTCATTTATGCCAAATAAAATACCACTTTTCATATGCAATAAAAAATACGAGTACAAAATTATGGCTTCAAATGTTTTTTCGGGGCGTCATGACGCCTTCGTTAAACGTTTAACGGGTGAAAGAAAACAATTAATAATGTTCATAATGTCCAGTAATGACGAATATTTATTTAAATAATGACTAATGCATAATGACAAAAAGTACTATATTGGGAAAAAACACATGTAATGCTATTTAGGATAAGTCATTATGTTTTAGTACGTAGTACTATTTAAGTAAATTCCTTTTAAAAAATACCCCTCTATTTATATTCATTCTTATTTTCAAAAACAATCTTCAACTTTTTCTCTTACTTTTTTAATTTTGATCGTGAATTCATTTGGTATCTCCGTTTCCTCGTCCGGTCTTGAGGCAAGCGAGTATGCGATGCGGATTACCGAACGTACGAGCTCAAGGAGAAATATAATATGCTTTAATTTTTTATTAATGTTATTTTAAATTTATTGTAATTTTTTATTGAATGCAATATTTTATTTAATGAATCTTTTTCATTTAAATTTAATTAATATTTTACAAAATGTGTATTAAGAATTTAAAAAGTAAATGTTTGAAACCTCAGTTTGAAGCTCCGAGTTTCAAATCTATTTCTAGTAAAAATGATATTGTAAGAATAAAATACGAGTATAAGTTTTTTTTTTAAAAAAAATCAAACTTGACTCTATATATGTCAAGTACAACGTTAATCAGATATAAGATAAATTATAAGTTAATTTAGAAGTTATATGGAATACGATATGTTCATTTAAAAGCTAAATAGATGGCGACGTGTGTACTCACTAGTCAGATTTCCAAAATTCCAGCAATAAGTATCGCTTTGTTACATTTTTTAAAGATTGATGGTGTAAATTTGACCGTTGATCGGGTATCACATGGTCAAACGGACTCTACCAGGTAAGCCAGACACACAAGAAAGTAAGAACACGAGAGTGACATAGACCATGAAAGAATTCATGTGCCCGAATTTATATTTCTTACTATGGTTAAAGAGTGTACAAGTATGTGTATCAATGATTCAACGTTCCTCCTCCTCCTCTTACAATGTATTTATATAGGGTGGAGGAGGTTAATTAAGGTAACAAGCCCCTAGTCAGGCACGGGCCTAGCGCCAATCAATGCCCGTATAAGGAAACAACCCCTTGACCCGTATTTCATTGACCAACTCATTAAGGGACGCCAATCTCACCATCAATCAAGTCATCCAGCAATTAAGTCCCGGAGATGGCGGGGTAGGACAGTGGGATTGCACAACACCATTCATCGCCTAGCGCTGTCCGCATCAACCAGACACTCCTAACTCGATCGAGCAAAACCTTAAGGTAGTCTTATGGATCATCTCGGAATGACCATGCCGAAATATGACCATAGGGAAGCACTAACATTTGACTTTGTGCCCTAAAGAAACAAACATCGAGTATATATGTCGTACCAGTACAAAATTACTTGGTACTTTCTTTTTTCTAAACGGAGAGCAAAGAAGAGAAGCTTATGAGATCCGGCACTTCTCGCCGGTCACAGCAATTACCGTCATCGCCACCGCGCACGGCGATCGGCTGCAGCAGCGGCGGAGTGGATTCTAAAATCGGCTGATCATCATCGAATGTCTCCCAACGGTCAGTTATGATTAGCGTTTTCAATCCGCCTTTCTCCACCGCCGCATCCCGCCCCTCGCCTTCCCGTCGCCGTCTTCCTCCACCAGTCTCCGGGGATGGATTCGATCTCGTTTTAACGTGTCCGGAGGAAGAATCGGAAGAGGATGATGATGTTGATGGCGAAGTTCTTCCACTGATGATGTCCTCCAGTTCCCGGATGTCTTCCTCCGGGATCCTCTTCACTTTTGGGCATTGTAAGTTGTGGATCAAGCCGAGTTCGGTGCATATCTCGAAGAAGGCGGCGAGATCTCCTCCTTGGACGGCGGCCTTCTGCATCACCCGCAGCGCCACCTTAGCCTCTGCCCTCTCCGCCGTGTAGATCCGTAGCAGAACCTTCGTCACTCCGCTGCATATCAGCCGGTACACGTCGTAGACCTCGAACACAACCAGATCCATCGCCGTGGCGACCAGCGGTAGCGCTGCCAGTTCCGGCTGCTGCGGCGTCACCTGCAACAACACGTCGAGCAGCCCCTGCAGCTTCTCCAGCGCGGCGAGGTCCTCCGCGACGTTGAAAGGGGAGAGGCGGCGGCTCTGCTCGCCCCGCCGTCTCCCAGTGGATCCGAACGACGCGCTGCGCGTGGGGTTTGTTCGGGAAGCGGTTGCGGATTTCTGGTCCAGGAAGGCGAAATAGGAGCGGACGAAGGCGTTCTGGGCCCACGTCTTCTCGGGGCAGGAATGGCTGTCGGAGAAACCGGAGAGGTCGAACGGCAGCCGCCCGATCCCGTCGGGGGCGGCGTCAGAGCTGAGAACGCGGTGCAGGAGCATGAGGGCCTTGAGGGCGACGACCCAGCTCCGGGTCTTCTCCAAACGGGCCGCAATGGCCCACAGGACGGGGCGGAAATTGGCGCCGGGAGAGAGGCGGATCCAGTGGCACACCTTATCGACGCAGCGTTGGTCGACGGGGAATTCGTCGTGGGTGGTGGCTCTGATGACGGCGGCCTCGATTTCAGGGCGGCGGAGGGCGGTTCTGGTGGCAAAGCTGGCCAACAATAGGCTGTTATGGTCTTTAAGGGCGCCGGAAACGACTTTCCATAGCCTCATTATTGATTGATTGATGATATCTTCCTTCAATTATATTTCTGGATACGATTGCCGCCCGTATAATGCAATTGAAGATCGAAGAAGACGATGAAGAAGAAGCGCAGGCAGGCATATGGGATTTGATGAATTGCTGCGTTGCGCTTCCTTCTTCTCTTTGGGCGTAATCTCCCTCTCCTCTGCCAAGCAGCTCCAAGGAGAAATGACGGGAAATTTAAAAAAACAGTACTAGGAAACCAATTAAATTTTTCTTAACACACCAACATTTTGTATCAGTGCGAACCATCAAAATGTTAGTCTATATTGTGTAGCATAGTTGTTGCTTTATTGCATATGAAAAAACAATACCTACATAGTTAGTTCTAAAAAAAATATATCTCCTCTGTTAAAAATATTTTCCATTTTCTTTTTGAAACGTCTAAAAAAAGTCATCTGTTCAATATTGACAAATTTTGTATGACCCAATATCTATTTTTTTCTTTAGGTCTTTTCAATCAATAATTTCACTTTTCTTAAATTTTGTATCAAATTTAATTATAGAGTTTTTTTCTTGGAGGGAGGAAGTATTTCATCTCCGGGAAGAAAAAAATAAAAAATAATGTGGAAGCAAAATGAAAGTGAGACTTGTTGATTATAACTAGAAAAAAAATACTCTCTCCAACATTGAATATTAGTCTAATTTTAAATTTTTTTGATAAAAAATGACCTGAAATTAATTAAAAATGATATTAGATATTCATACAAAAATAGTTTTATTAAATATATTATCTAAATTATTTTTAAAATATTATTTATCTAATTAATATATAATATAAATTTTATTTAATAATAAATCAAAAAATTAAAACTTAAAAAAATTAAAACACAACAAAAAATATTTAAAGTGGGGAGGTAGTACTATTTGTTGTTTGGTTTGTCATACTTGCAATAAAAAGATGGATATGGTAACGTTCGGTGTGATTGATCATAGGGATAATTGTGCTATTTTTCATCATCGTCCTAACCATCACAATCGAGGGCACCTGCTGCAGAAGGAACAAGTGAATCTGCTCTTCTTCTCGTCTTAATCCACTCATTATCTCAAATCCCTAATTCTACGGAGCAAATTCGCTTTACAAAACCAGTGAGGTGATTAGAGCCAGAAATGGCGGTTCATCTGAGTCAGATCTGCGGCATTCTTTGTGTGCTATTGCTGGTAACGGGATTGTGTGTGTTTTCACTGGTCCACGGGCACTCCGATGGGGATGCACGGGGACAGTGTAGCAACGGACACGACCGCCACCATCACCACCGCCACAGCGGCGAGGCGGCACTCCACGAGCATTCTCATCGGCACGATCCTCATCACCAGTGTACCCATGGACACCACGGGGGCGCTGATGTTAAGAAAAGGAAGCTGCTTCCCGAGGAATTGGCTGAAGAGGAAGATCTGAAGATGTACGGATTTTGGGAACCCGATGAAGACCATCACCTTCACCATCATGACCATGCCCATGTTGAGTCTGAGCTCTCCGGAATCGGTAATTGAGCTACTAATTTTGTTTTTATGTGATGATGGTTTGTATTGTTTTTGTGACTTGTATTATTTTTGCTTGAAGCTCTTCCCATGGAGTAGTAGTATGTCACTGTATGCTCCCTTTTATTTGATAATTCATGGGAGTGTTTTATTTCAACCTGTTAAATTTTGGATTGATATATCCGCATAGAGCTGACCATTGTATACCCTGCATTCAAATAGGAATGCAAAATTGTTTCTTTTCTTTTCTTTTTGTTGCAAAAGTTGGCATTTGATATGACACCACACTTAGTAACATTGATACCAGACTGTAGAAAATGGACTATGAATTTCAAGAAGTAAATTCATTATATGACTGATCTATCAGAACTTAGACTTCGAACTTGCACATTTCTTTATTTTAAAGCTGAGTGAATCTCTTCATCTTAAGACTTTGCTCACCATTTCCATGTCTTCTTGAAAAATGCTTCCACGCCTTGGAGGCATCCTGATAGCATGACTTTCCTTGAAAAAAATGTAAACTTTTGTTACCTGCAAAAAAGTTAGCTTATGTGTAGTACTCGTGCAAGTCTATCAGAGACTAACTTGTATTACTTGAATGTGAATTAGAAGTTTGTGGGAAAACTGTGGATTGTAATTATAGCCATATGACTCTAATTTAACCTTGTGCTTTTTTTCTCTGTTTTTTCCGGGATTTGTTTACAGGCCTTTGGCTACATGCAATGAGTTGCTCCCTATTGGTGAGCTTGGCTTCCCTTGTTTGTCTGTTCATTTTGCCTATATTCTTTTGTGAGTGGCTGTATGCCTTTTTTGTTTCTTTTAATCTTCAACTTGAGTAGATCTTCTTATAAACAATTTTATGAAGCTAAATGATTCTTCTATTCTGCAGTAAATGGGAAGCCATCCAACACAATAGTAGATTCTTTGGCATTATTTGGGGTTAGTTACACGGTTTCTTTCTTTTTTAGCGTCAACTTATCCAATGCTTGCTAACCTAAGATGTAATTATGCTTTATACTTCCTCTGTCCCTTGTTAATCTTCTTATTTACAACGTAATTACAGGGTCAAACACTTCTCATTTTGTAGAGCTTGATGTAGTATTTAGATATATAAATTTTATTTTAAAAATTTATACTACTATGTAAATAAATTAAATTGAAATAACTTCAGTCAATCATCGTAATGTGAAAAAAAGCATATTAGATAGGAATGAAGAGTTTACGATTCATGTAAGTTCAAGCGGTTAAGCTGATGCAGATGCTGATGTTGAAAAATTGCAATGCATAATTCAGGACAACTTGTGATCTATCAAACAATCTCTGTTACTAATTTTATAAATTTTGTATGTTGTGTTTGGTAGTTCTGAACTAGAGTGCAATTTGCTGTCTGCATTTCTTGAGTTTTTCCTATAGACCTCTGGTGCTTTAAAAGCAGTTTTTGGGATTTCTCTTCTTGGATCATTACTTTTTTTGCCTAATATGTTGTCATCCTCATGCAGGCTGGAGCTATGTTGGGCGATGCTTTTCTCCACCAATTGCCTCATGCTTTTGGTAAGATATGGAAAAAGACCTTTCAGAATTCATTTGCCTTGGTGATGTGTGAATTCCATTTAAGTTTCCTGCATTGGTTATATTATATCTAAGGTTTGCAAGGTGAATAGAGCATGGTGAGATTAGTGTCACAACATCTTATTGATGTACATTATTTATGTCACTGCATGGAAAGGGACCTTTCAGAACTCACTTGCCTTGGTGATGTGTGAATTCCATTTGCTGCATTAGTTATAAACTTATATTATGTCTAAGATTTGCAGGATGAATAGAGCATGGAGAAGTTACTGTCACTACATCTTATTGGTGTACATTATGTATGCCTTATAGTATTTGGCTGTATTTTTTAAAGAATCGGTAAATTTTCTTATTGGCAAATATATGTTGAGCACTTGAGCGCACTGTGAAAACTAAGTTCACAGACCACTCGAGGAAAGATTACGCTTCACTTTCAATAAAAATTACAGTAGTATAAATACAAGAGATATTAACAAATCAGAATTACTTATTTCCAAGGCCTCTTGTTCTCTTTAATTCTTATTGGCTTGACCAGTCACCACTCACCATTTACACTTAGGGGGGCTGTATATATCACTAATACCTGCTAATACTTATTTATCTACAAAAGTTGGAGTACTTATATGTTTGGGCTTGACCGTGCTTCTTTTTTATCCACATGTGGGCTCGATCATGCTTCTTTTGCTCTCATACTTAAGTTCTCCATCTGCCCCTTTTTGTTTATCCTCCCACTTTCTGTTTTGGGTTGTCCCTAAATAATGTTTCTATCTCGTTATAACTATTAAACTAAGAATTATCTTGTTTATGTTATTTCTCTTTCCTCCGCATAAATCGCAATCACAACATTTTATCTTTTTTAAACTCCGTATGGAAAGAAGACAACAACAACAACAACCTAGTAAGGTCTGGAGAGGGTGTGTGTACGTAGACCTTACCCCTGCTCGAAAGTAGAGAGGTTGTTCCCAAAGAGGCCCTGGCTCAGTGTCGAAAGTTGCATTGATTGACTAATTACTATTTCGTTAATAAAAGAAGCGCATACAGTTTAGAGATCCAACAACAACAACATTACCCCAATGCTTCAACGGTTCTCGCCCATTGCACAGACAGTTTAGAGATCCATTTTGCTTTATTCCATCACACCCCAAAGCCAAAAAATAGTGAATTTTTAGCTTGATCGAAGATGATGGGAAACTGTGTGAGAAGAAGATGAGAACATTAAATAGGGACAAAGGGAGTATAAATTAAAATAGTGTCATGCAAGTCTCACATCTTCCCCTTGCTGCACACCCTACCCCTAGAAACTCAACAACAATCATGTGTAAACATAAATTGAGTTGTATTTGAGCAGCAATGTTATTCCATTTTCAGGTGGAAACCACTCCCATTCAGAGAGCCATGTGGACCATTCTCATGATCACGGCCATTCCGGACATTCACATTCTCATTCATTGAAGGATCTATCTGTTGGCATATCCATATTGGGTAAGTTGCCCTTGTGTTTTAATTTTCATTGATGTGCATGTATATATATTTTGGATCAAATGAGAATGCCCACTTGTGTAAGAAATGTGAAATAATTTGGAATGTCCTAGTGATCAAATGACGTAAGAGGTTCAGTGGCATATTGTACTTATTATGTTTTCTAGTTAAAGTGTAGCACATAATGTATGGTGTAGAAGCATGTGATTTCTCTATAGTATTGTGCTACTCTTAACGCAGAAGTGTGTGTGTGTGTGATATCTACAGTGTTTTGCCATTGTCTGCAGACATCTACCTCTCCCAGACCCCACTAGTGGGATTTTACTGGGTTGTTTTACTGTTTTCATATGATAGTATGATAGTGCACTAATGCATCATTTTTTCATTATTGAAAAGAATTGAAGTTCAAAAAAATTAATTAGAAAAGTGTTTGGTAGATTCATATACTCGTATTTTTAAAAATTACATGATGTAACACAATTGTATAGAGCTGTTGTGAGCTTACAAATTAATTCTTATTTTACTGCTGATAACTAAACAACTAAAACTATAGTTGAACTATAATTAGAGTGAATTCTCAAAATAGTCCTTTCTAATAAAGTGTTTTTCCATATCAATCCTCAACAAGCAATAATTTCTGAAATAGTCCTTTCTAATAAAGTGTTTTCTCAAATCAATCCTCAAAAAGCAATACTTACCTACGTAGTACTTTATAATTGAGATGTATTCCCGCAATGGTCCTCCGCCAAAATTTTGTTATACGGATGTTAATTGGAAGGTATTCAGGTATTTTCTACCATCAAAATTTAGAGTAAGCTTTTAAAATAGACCTTTCTAATAAGTAGGTGGTCCATTTTAAAAGCTTTCTCTGAATTTAGATGATTGAAAATACCCAAATACCCTCGGATTAATAGCCATAAAATGAATTTTTCATCGGAGGACTATCTCAGGAATGGATTTCAATTATGAAGTACTACGTTGATAATTATTCCTTTTTGAGAACTGAGTTGGGAAAACACTTTATTAAAAAGGACTATTTTGAAAATTATTGCTTCTTGAGGATCGATTTGGGAAAAAAACTTCATTAGAAAGGACCATTTTAGGAATTCACTCCTCACAACAACAACCGAGTTGAATTTCACAAAAGTAGGGTTAGGGAGGGCGTCCGTACGCAGACCTTACCCCTACTCGAAAGCAGAGAGACTGTTTCCAAAGAGACCCCTAGCTCAAGCACCACAGATTACCACGCATGCAGTCTAACCCCTATGTTTAAAACATAGAGCGGCCATTTTTGGAAGACCCATGATGAGTATCGGAAGTTGCATTGACTTTCACTAATTGTAATTACGTAGTACGTTTTTTTTGAACTACAACCTGCTACACCCTTGGAGCAGAGGCACGTTAAGTCATTAATTCAATGATCACTAAACCCATTTAAACCCTTCTTTTATGTTGGTTTTACTGCAGCTGGAATTTTTCTTTTTCTTATTGTTGAGAAGCTTGTGAGGTATGTGGAAGAACGGTCTGGAGGAGCTAATGCATGGGGTCATGGCCACCATCATCATAAACAAATTAAGAAATTGAAGGTTGATAACAATCTCGATAATGATGATCTTCAGGGTCTACCTCATAAGAAAACTGGAAGTTTGCCAGAAGACAAGGAATCTGGTGGAAGTTCAACTGATAGTCAATCTGCTAAGATACTTGATCGCGAGGACAGCAAAAATGCCGTTCTCCGGAAGGTAGAATGCTGATCCTCAATGTTATTTACTTGAAAGTCATCCATTCTCGCTTTTTTATATACCCAGTTTTTACTCTGGAAGTAAATTTTGATCTTGTTATTGAATTTGAAATTGTACATACATCTTTTCACATTTCAATTTCAGAAGCAGATTGTCTTGGGAGGGGGGGGGGACTATCAACCATTTTTTTCATGCTTCATTAAAGGGATATTTCTTGAGATTATCCATAGTGTTGTGGTATTTCTCAAAATGACCCTCATATGCACACTCTTAAATAACCTTGAGTTGGGCAAAGCATGTGACCGAGAGTTAACTGTGAGTTAATGGATCAACCATCGACTATAGCTAAATCCACAACAACATAACATAGCCGCTAAAGTGTGAATTGCAATCATATTACGTATAAAGCTTTACCTCTTTTGAGTATGCAGATTCTGATAATGAATTGCAACAATTTCAACAATTAGAAACCTCATGGCAAATAAAGCTTTACACAATTTTAATTGACAGATTTCTTAAGTGTCATATTAGAGCTAATGACTGGTGGGCATGCTCTGCTCCGGCTTGATGATTTGGGTGATTGTGTTTCCATGCTACTCAGACGAGTGGAGCTCAGAGGTGTGTTGCTGCTGTTCTTCCAATGTACTGTGGACTTGAATCCACAGAAAGGTTACATTTCCAACATAACTAGGGTTCCCGAGGTTTAAAAAGATTTCCTATGGGGTCAACTGCATGAGAACTTTCACAGATTGAATGCTTTATTAGTCTGTCCATAAACTCTCCATTACAGAAGTTGGATTTTAGCCCCAGGGTTATTTTTAAAGCTGGCATATGAAAGGGTTATTTTGAGAAATACTCAAAACCTGACTAGAATATTTTCCTTCTTTAAAGTTTAAATCATGTAAAAAAGATTCCCACCAGCTTGTGTCTATACAATGCATCTCATATTCTAGTTCCTACCTTCTTGCAGAGAAACATTGGTGTTGAAAATGCTGAACTTGAAAATAGTGAAAATGCCTCGGAAGTCTCTGAAGATAAGGCTAATTCCATTAAAGATGAAGAGCCTGCCAAATCACCATCAAGTCTGGTGTTTGGTTATCTCAACCTTGTCTCTGATGGTGTTGTAAGTATACTTCAATTTTCTCAATGTAAATTTTTTCAAGCTTTTCATACATAATTTCTACTATTGTCTGGCAAGCTAAAATTTACCCTGTCATATACAGCAGTCTCTGAAAAACATCTATAATTCAGATTTGCATCATTTATTTCTTTGTTACTTGTGTGGACTGTGGTAATCTGTGTTCTTGTTGTATAAATCAGATCAATCAAGAATTAAAATGTAATTTTAACAGCTCCGTAATATCTTTTGAAAGCATTACTAAATGGAGTAGGTACCTTTTCTCAAGCTAATGATCTAAGAATGTCATTAACTGGTGTTGTAAAATTTTTCGTTGCAGCATAATTTTACTGATGGGATGGCATTAGGTAGTGCTTTCCTTCTTTACGGATCGGTTGGTGGGTGGTCTCGAACTTTGTTTCTGCTCGCACACGAGCTTCCTCAGGAGGTCATCTTTCACTCTCATTCAGATTGGTAAATAAATTGCTGAATTTGACAGATGTTGATCCTGGTCATGCCTATGCAGATAGGTGACTTTGGAATCTTAGTAAGATCCGGTTTCAGTGTTTCCAAAGCCTTGTTTTTCAACTTATTATCTGCACTGGTCGCTCTCGCCGGAACTGCCCTGGTTTGTATATTGTCTTTTGTCTGCTCTGCTCATTGTTTTAAGTGTTCCCACCTATGGTTTTTATTTCCACGCTCAAGATCCACCTAAGCTACTTCTGCACCTCATAGCTTTTATTTTTGTGAATCATCTTAGGCATTGGTGGTGGGTCAGGATCCAGGCCAATCATCGTTGATTGAGGTGGGTAATTCAAACTGTACTTCATAGTAATAGTCACACACAGACCTGGCAATCATGTCAATCCCTACGGTTATGATTCGATTTGGGTATAATTCAGGTTTGACTCAATTTGTTTTGGTTCCAGTTCGGTTTGGTTCATCTCAGGTTTCGGTTATAGACTGAGTATTCAAATTTTGGGGTCATTTTGGGTCCGGGTTTGGATTACCCAGTTCGGATAATCGGCTCAAGCATCTGGGTCTGTTAAAAAGTGAATGATGCTTACTACCCAGGCCAGATTAAAAGTGAATGTTGCTTTATTTGGTTGCAGGGGTTCACAGCAGGCGGGTTTATTTACGTTGCAGTGGCGGGAGTGCTGGCAGAAACAAACGGGGGAGGCCGCTCATCGTCGGTAAGGAGTGGGGCCATTCAACTGGTTTCTCTGGCATTAGGCATGTCAGTGGCTCTTTCAATCTCTCTTATTGAGTGATGTTTTTTTTTTTTGCTTAATGCTATCTTCACCAATGAATTTGGTGGGATGTACAATATGCTTTGTAGCAAATGTTTGATTAATTTAGCTTATTATTATGTCTTATTAATACTCCATTTGGTAAAGAAGCGTAGATATTATTATGCATTATGACTACTCATATATACGAATTATATGTACAAACTTTTGAGCACAAGTGTTATAACCATTGAATGACAACAAAAAATATGGTGAGATGACACGTGATATTAAATTGTTGTAATCCTTTTGTGAAATACTGTACTTTTGTGGAACGCAAGATTCACATTTTTTAAAAAAAGTTCCAAATATATTGAATGTGAAATATAAAATATAAACAATACATAATCCTTTTGCCTTAAAAAATTATGTCATTTTTTCTTTTTGAACGCTCTAAAAATAATTTTTACTTTATTTTCTTTTAGAATATGAACATGTGGCTACTTGATTTTTTCTCATATATAAACTTTTTTACTTCATTGTCTCTTAATTTTTACTTTATTTTCTTTTAATTCTCACCTTGCTTCGTAGAATTTTGATGTATACCTAAAAGATACAATTTGTACTAGTTTTTATTTCTATACAAATTTGTAATTAAATTAATTTTAAACATAATGAGATTATACATACTTTAGAAAATGGCAAACATTGTGGGATGGAGGAAGTATTATGTAATATTTCCTGTATCCCATAAAAAGATTTCACCTTTGAATTGTACGAAGATCAAGCAAAATAAAATTGTGTGGTTGAAATGACATAAGAGAGGAATTACAAGTGCCATAAATTTTTTTGAAAAGTAGAAAGTGAAACATTTTCATGGGAAGGAGGGGTATATATTATACCAATAGTTGTTTGAATATGAAAGAAATAATGTGAATACACGTGTATTACACACATATTTATGCGTATTAGTTATTACTATTGAAAAGAATTTTATGTAAAAAGAATTTTTAGCTCGTAAAATGCAGGCCAGACTTGACCAACCAAAATATCTCGATAAAAAATTAAGTTTAGACCCGTCCCAAATGCAGTTTGGATCCATATTTGTGATGGTCTATAGATAAGGTATATTGCTATTGTATTAAAATGATTATATTCTACCCGGTAAAGATCTATTTTGTAATGCAAAACTTGAAAATTTTGATGAGTGGAAATAATCAATATTTAAACTAAATTAAACATTTTAAACCCGTATGGCATAGTTTTTTTTAGAAAATTTCATATGATGAAAAAATTGACCTCTTTCTTCAAATTTGAGAAATCACCCCGCCGAAAGCACCCTGCCGATGGGCACTGCACAGTTGACACAGGTGGAGAATTCAAGAAGTATAACCAAGTTCAATTTCTGAGAGCTGCGTTAGCAGGAAACTATGTTGAGCATATGATCTTTGACTCTCTGCAAGTACGAAGTGCAAGCTCCACCCTCTACAACAATCTACGATAAAAAATCTAATTTAGATCCTCTCAGTAATTATCTAGTCAAGTCTGAGGGGACCTTATGGAACTCATCTTTTTTTTTTTTAGTTTTTTGAGAAGGCACCCCTTCATGAAAAAGGGTGGGAACATTCCTTTTTCATTGGGCAGAAGTGGTGTGATTCAAAGGAATTGTGGGATTAAGTTTGGTTTGTTAAAGGTAAACTAACTTGAATCACATGCTTAAAATAAACAAAAAAAAACAAAACAAAAAACCCACTTGGTGTTCTTTTCCACTTGAGGCCAATCTAAGTAACATGCAGGGGGTTAAAAAAAGGAGTGGTTGTTAGACCAAAACAAGCCTACCCTACAAATGAAGACATGTTTTTTGTTTTGTTTATCTCAAAGACCCTACACACACACACACCCAAATGTGTTCATGCAAAGACAAAAGTGTGATAGCTGTATCCAGTCAATATCCTACATTACATTCATTCATCACCTTAAAGGTCAAAGGAATAACATCATTGTACCTACATTAAGCAAAAGAAGACAACAATTCAACCTCATATTTATCATTATGGTCAACACTAATGTCCCTATTATTTATTCCCCACACTCTTCATAATCAATACATATTCTTCCCCTCTTCTCCTAAACACACATTTTAGATTCAAACTCATGTGCAACTTCTCCCTCTATATTCACATCCTATGTCAGCGGGGCCCATCGCGCGACGTGCAAAAGCAAAAGCGTAACATCAGAGACGCACTATATAGGGGTTGGGTTTCGGGCATATTTCAGTGCCGAAGGGGAGACTCGGGTTCGGACCCGGACACGGACGAGAAGCCAGTCATGTCATCCTTGGCTAATGCCACGAAGTTCAGGGGGGCGGTCGACAGCCTCCTGAAATGTCCGTTCTGTTGGCCGGAGTAAGAGCGCGGCGTTGAGATCTCCGGAGTTTGATAGCCCGCGGAGTTCCTGCGCGGCGAGGGGGTGACGTTTCCATTCCCCTTCCTAAAGCTACTGCTTCTCGGGATTGGTTTTGAGCCATAGATGGCTTCCTTTTCCGCGAGGAGTAGATCCTGAGCTCTCTTTTGGTCCTGCAATGGAGATATATATACATGACAAAACTTTTAGGCAACGTTTGGTAAACAATAATGCAATGTAAGGCTACACGAATTGAAGCACATACTTTTTCCCTCTTGGATTTGTACGAAGCATATAAGCGAATGAATGATATTGTGAGATTGATATTTATTTGCAGAAGAAACAATCAATATTGAACACACAATTCTTTGCTTAAAAGGAAAGAGAGAGATATGTCCTAAAAAGAAAGGGAGATCTTTAATTTTTGAAGATTTTTCATTAAACATGCAAATATATGCCAATGTTTGCAAGAAATCCTCTACTTCTGAAGTTCTGATGCAGTAGGGGATACGACCAATATCTTATGATCGCGGGACGTGTTCCATAAAAAGTCATATTAGTAAAGTATAAACATTACCCGAGCACGTCTTTTCTCCTCTTCTTTCTGTTGACGGGTCAATTTGTAATCTTCCAACACCGACACCAAACGTGCCTAAAAGAAAAGTGTGGCAGTGAGTGATCAAATCCAACTGCAAAGTTGCAACCCGAGGGAATTTTAAAAAAAAAAGATCCAGAAATTTGAAACGTCAGCTCAAACTCACCCCATCGTAAAGAAACAGCTTCTTCTTATCATCTTCCCATGCTAGAGTCTTGGCAATCAGACTGTCAACCATACCTGAAACCAGAACAGCTCAGATATTAAAAGTAGAAACTACACCAACGAATAAAAAAATTAAATTTTACTGTGACCCAAAAAAAACACTAATTTTGAAAGGATGGAAGAAATTACAGAAAATTACCTGGAATCTTGTTTACTGTGATTCGGGCACGTTCAGCTCGCTTTAAGTTTATGTGAGCACCTCGTCCACCACTGTAACGACTTTGATCCTGACAATATTGACTCACAACACGGATTAGTGTGTTCAAATATTTCGCCAGAAAAGAAGATACAAAAAAAATTGCCTTGTTAAGGACGTAGTCCTACTTGGTTATAGTCTTCAAGCCAGCTCTCTTCCTCACAAGCAGAAAGCCATCGTTCAATTCTATCAGTAACATCTTTCCGGCTCAAAGCTTCATCCTTTGCTCTATGAATTTGGGCTTCAATGTTTGCCAAAAGCTCACAAGGATCCACAAGACCTTAAATGTATCAATTGAACAAACAATGATTTTCATTTATGAATCGCTCAAATGTCGAGATATTCTAGAATAGGGATTAGGGAATCCACTAACCAGATTCCATCATTGCACATGACTTATCAATAGCAGTGCTTGGGTCAGGCTCAATATGGCTTTTGTTGCATATCTCCTCCAACTCCGACCTCTTCTTCACGACCAACTCTTTCATCCTGCTCGCCTTTAGTTTAGTCAACCTCTCAACTTCTGACAATACCTATTAAGAACAAAACAACCACGTGTATATTCATAATCAAGTGCTTCTAATCTATTTCCCTCTTCAGATGTGTAATTTCTGCTGAGACATGACAGTAATATAAGAATTTTATCATTGGAATGCTGTTACGGGTCCACTTGGAACTTGGGAAAGGATAGGAAAAATAAATATTTGGTTCAAACTAAAAAACGACAACCACCAGATACAATCCCATTACCATGTGCGCAATGCTGCATTTACTGCCCAAAACTTCATAGAAATTGAAAAGCAAGGCAAGTTTAATGTGTCATTTTGATATAGTTTAGTATGTGCCTAAAACTACAACATTGTCAATAATGACTCTTTTAGCTCCACTGGCAATGGATGTAAGGTTCAAACTACAAAAATCAAATTCAGATATTTGTTAGAGCTCATTTGATTTAAAATATATTTCTATCATACAAAGACTACTACCATACTACGCCTCATACATTTAAAATATTAAAAATTTCAAATCAAAATTTGTTTTCTTTCATATTCTTCTAGGAAAAATTAAACTGCAAGAAATGATATTCTACAACAGAAGTGTAACTCTAAAAAGGATTACATTGACATGAAATTTTTTTCAAACCTGTTGAATGATATCCAATGAAAGAGCACCTGGTTCCTTGATCTCTGTTTCGGGAGAACCAATAACAGAGGTAACCTTTAGAAAGTAAGCCTTCTCTTCTCTTGGTGTGTCCATCAAGTTCCACAGTTCAACTAGCGAGTCAGATATTTTTTTCAGCTGGCATTTGGCAATATTTAAAAATAATAATTAGCACACAGATCAGAAAAGTAACTTGGGCAATAACCAATGGGAAACATTATAGTATATACCTTCTCGTAACGTTCTTTTCTTTCTGTTTTCAGCCGCATTATCGTCTTCTCTAGGCCCTCTATCGTGCTATTGCTGATATTTGTGGACTGTTCTGCCCCTGCATCATGTAAGCTTGGATGCACAATGCTTACTGTTTCACCAAAATCCACTCCAAGAGTAGCACACAAGGCGTGAACCTCATTTACAAACTCTAACACTTTCTGAACTCGCTCAGACTGCATAAACGACATATATTTGCAACCAATAGTTATTTCCCTTGGGATATTAAGCACACGGTGTCATTTTCATATTATAGATGAACATGAAAAAATTCCCTTTTATCGCAACTTAGGGTCTGTTTGGGACCTGGAAAATGCTGCTGGAAAAATAGGAAGAAAGAAAATGTTGGGAAACTAAGAGGCAGGCTAGAAGTGCTCAATGAAGTTATTTTAACTGTTTACAATTCCCATCATTATGTGAAGGCTAGGAAATCTGAAAGTAGGTAAACCTTTTTAAAAAGTGATCGTAATTCATTTTCCTTTACTATTTCCAAGGCAAAACCAAATATGCAGCAAAACCAATTTTCCGGAATCCAAACATATCCTTCAAACTTATGAAACAAGTGTCTAGAAAACTACTTAGTTCTAAAAGACAAAAAGTTACTATGTTGATGCATGAGAATCTCGTAGAGTATGAGAGAGAGGTGCAAATAAAAAGAATTGATATGATACCTTCTCCTTCTGAAGAGCATGAAGGGTGAATTGGTGCTCGGAGAGCCTTCTCAACGACAGGTCATTTTCGTCCAGACTCAAAGTAGAATTCACACCATTGATCATGTTATGGGCATGTCCTGAAATCTCACTCCTTATCTTCTCCATTTGTGTCTTTACATCTGCAAATTGCTTTAGTCTCTCCTCTTTCTTTACCTTCAAATCTTCAACTAGTGGTGAGATTAATGCCAGTTGATCCTTCAATGCCATTTCCTTCTTCTTCGCCGACTGTATCTGATATCAAGAGTAAAGAAAAAAAAGAGAGCAGGTCAATCTTTCTTGAGAAGTTCTCTAAAAATAGTAAACTAGTTTCGTGTTTCTTTTGAAATTATAGAAATAATTAGCGTACCGGTGAGTTAATAGTGAGTTCACCAAGAGTTGCCATTAGGGTTGCAAGCTCTGCTTCTTTTGCTGCAACAGACTGGTGAAGGCGTGCTTTGGCACTAGCAGTTTCATCAACTTTTCTTCTGTATATTTCTAAGCAGTCTTTCTCCAGCTTCATCAACATTTGGTCTTTCTCCTCCTCATTCTCACCAATCTCAGTCCACAGTTGCTGCAATTGGGCATTACAA
The DNA here is from genome assembly GCA_003260385.1 of Cuscuta australis. Lineage (NCBI taxonomy): Eukaryota > Viridiplantae > Streptophyta > Magnoliopsida > Solanales > Convolvulaceae > Cuscuta > Cuscuta australis. The sequence continues at coordinate 151,697 of NQVE01000102.1, forward strand.
ATTAAAGAAATCACCAGAAAATGTTCATAATTCAAGAAACTATCAGAAAGGAGAAAACTTTGAAAGAACCAAGAAAACCCCAGTTCAAGAAACCATTCATAGAAGAAAAATACACTGGTTTCATTTAAGAACAATGAATGTATAACCGATTCAAGAAAATCCCCCCACCCATGAGGAGCTAAAGCAGGAAAACAAATTTAAAATTAAAAAAAAATAACTTTAATTGTGCGTTTGGCAGGAGGGAGGGAAAATCAACAAATTCACCACTCCAACCAAACACACCTTATAATCTCTGTGTAATCTGGAGGGGGAATCAACAAATTCACCACTCCAACCAAAATCAACTCCGTGTAAAAACACACAACAGAGTCCAGGAAAAAGGGCTACGGAAGAAAGAGTAAAGAAGTGAAAACGAGAGAGAGAGAGACCTGGAGTTCCCTGAGCAAAGTAGAGCAAGGACTCTCAAGAGTCAACATTCCTTCAAATCTCTCTCCAAGACACAATACAGTGTGATAATGGCCTCTTAAAGAATATATAATGCTCAATTTCTACCCTTCAAATTGAAAAGGCTTGCAGTGAAAAGTGGGCCTTTTCTCTCTTTACTCTGAAGTACTCCGTAAATAATGAAGAAGATTTTTTTTTAAGAAAAAAACCCTGTCTTTACTTCCCCAAACTTCCAGATCTGAGAGCTTAAAGAAAACCCCACCACACTACACGCAGCCTTGGGCCCACTTCCAACTCTTGTTTTCCAGATGAGAACTGCTAAAAACCATAAGAAGAAGAAGAAGAAGATAAAATTAAAGGAGAATGCCAAGAAAACCAAAGCAGAAGAGTCTGCGCACGTTAGAGAGAGAGAGAGAAGAAGAAGAAAAGGAGAAGAAACAAAGGAATCTGCTGCGAGTGACGCTTCAACAATTACAACAACAGAGAGATGAGGGAGAAGCAAAAAAAATGTTTTTATTTACCCGTATAAAATTGTTATTGCCTCTTTTTTAGTTCCTCCCTCCACAAAAATTTTATCCAATTGACTTGACATAGATAATTAGATATTAAGAAAATTCAAAAAATGTAAACATTTTTTATGTGTTCTTTTTGATGTGATTCAATAAAAAGGATAGCATAGAAAAAAGTTGAGGTATAAGGATAGATTCATTATAACTTTTTTGTAAAAATAAGAAATAGGCAAAATATCATGAACATCTCAAAAAGAAAAGTGAAAAAAAATTAATGGGCTAAGAGAGTATTATATTTACATTTTACTATTATTATTTCAAAATACAATATTCATTTGGGAGAGTGAATACTAAAATTTGGAATACCGATATAAAAAATTATAGTGAAATATATCATTTCCCTTTACTTCCTTGAAAAATCATCTGATTTAAATTCAATATTAAAAATAGTTTCAAAGGTTCATAAAATATAGTAAATTATGAAAATATATACTTTTATCATATATCTATGAAAATATAGTTAGCATTGTCTAGAGATTTGACATATCTTAAAATTTAAAATCAATTTTAGATGCACAAAAACTAAATTCACATTCAACTAAAAAAACTAAATTCACATAAAACATTTTGTTATCAAATAATGCTCCCCTTATCCCAAAAAGAATCATAATTTTTTTTTGGAGATGTCCCAAAAAAGAGTGATGCTTATATGATCTTAAGGTCCTCATTTAAAAAATAGACATTTTCATTTTTAATGAACTTGCATGTAGATATTTTATTTTTCGCAGAAGACTTACTTAATGTTACAAATGCACTAAGATACATAAAATGAGTATGGACTTCAGATTGTCGAACAAATTTGCCCTAAAAGAAAAAAAACGCCCTTTTCCATATAGGAAATATTTTTAGCACTTGACTTTTTTCACTATTTATCCTTAATTTATTGGAGAATGACCAAAATAGAATAAGACCTAGAGAAAAATTCAAAATAAGATATTCATATTTTTATTCTAAAATATAGATTACAATGCTAATAATGTAAACATGTAATACCAAAAAATAAATATGGAGTACAATAGAATACCTATATACAGTGTTACATTATTATAATGCAAAGTACGGAGTAATATTTTGAGGATAAAAGTATGTCACTCATATTTTAGAGATAATAATTATGTTTATTTTTATTTAGGTGATTTCTTTACAACCATTCCATTATTTAAATGAGAATAATATTGGAAAGTTCACAATTAAGGGAGGTGTATTCAATCAGGATTTTGACGGATTTTTTTGGATTCTGAAAATCCATAGGTATTCAATTCAGATTTTAAAAAGTCGTTTAAAATCTGAGTATGTTCAACTCAGATTTTAAAATATTCTTCTAAATATGATGGTATTAGAAAACCGATAGATTTTGAAAGATTTTAAATAATGTGGATTGTGATGGATTTCTATTCCTGCATATAAATATAAATCCTGTTCCAAATCCCATCAGACCTCTGATTTTGCGGATTCTTTTTCATTCTCCTTCTTCGATCGGTCTTCCACAGTTCCACGCCTCCCCCTCTTCTTCTTCTTCGATGAGCAGAACCGCCGACCGCGAGATGGTTTTTCGCAATTACTCCACCAATTTGAGCTCAAAGCTTCAGATTTTTGGAAATCTAGGATCGCCTACAGCTAGGGATTTCGTATTAGAGCTTATCTTGCTGATTTTTTATATGAATTTTGAGAAATCGAAGGTCAATGCCAGCGTTTCCACACCCGTTTGATTTCCATTCAATTTTTGGACTTTTGAGAATGGGATTTCACTGTTCATTCTGCGGATTTGGTGTATGACTGTCAATAGTTTTTGGGGTCCAGATTGTGAGGTTCCCATGGAATGTTAAGTACTTGATTATGTTGTTTTGGTTATGGTTACTTCCATAGTTCCATGCACTAGTGTTCTTGTTTTTGTCTACCACTTGGCATCGTGATGGACCGGCATCGCTGTAGGGGCTTGACGGGGAGAAGCTGGGTAGGGGCAGGGGGAGGGGAGTGAGAAGGCTCTCCATCATATTCCGCGGGACGGCGGGAGGCGGCTTGGGAGGCGACACTGTTGCAGAGCCGTCCGCTTCAATCCAAAGCCTTCGGCGTTGCAGACTTGCAGAGCCTTCGGCTTGGGAGGCGACAAGGTTTCAATCCAGATGCGAATGTCTTGCTTCAATCCAGACCCTTCAGTCTCCTTTTTTTTTTCTTTTTTTAACACTTTGGGCGGGAAATAATCCATTAGAATCTTGATAAATCTTTACATCGAAATCTATTGAAGTCTACATAGAATTAAAACAATCCATAAATCTTACATAGTCTATAGATTATAAAAAATCTAACACAATCTTTTAAAATCTATGTTGAATACACTTCCATAAATCTATGAGAGACTAGATAAAAATGCTCTGGCATTTTTTGCAGGGAGATTTTTATACAGAATGTTATATTCTTGCTCCGGAAATAATTCAATTTTTTTGTCAGCAAAGGTGATAGTTCTTTATTCTTCAGATAATCTCATTCATCCGAGTATTATTTTTATTTAGAGGGTGTTTGGCAGTGCGATGCTTTTAATAATTTAGCTTATGCTTTAAGTGGAAGTGATTTTACTCTGTTTGGCATGTCAGCTTCTGCTTTTCACCACCACTATTTTATACATAGAACACCGTTTCGGAGAAGCAGGTATGAAGTGCTTTTTCTTTCAGCTTTTGTGGAAATCACTTTATCCACAAGTTAATCACTCCCAAACACCCTCATCCTTCATACTTCAAACTCCCTTTATCCCAATTTTAATTGCATGTTTCGATTTATGATATTTAACTAAATTTATTTTCAAATTATTTTATATAAAAAATGATGTAAAATTAAAAAATAAAAATTATATATTTAAAAACTGGATCTACAAAACTAGTGATGACATGATTATACTATTTTATCAAATAACTAACAGAAATAAGGAAAGAAAGCGAATAAAATTTGACCAATTGGATAGTAAACAAACAATTTAATTTGGGACAGAAGGAGTAATTTTTATCTGAATTTTCAGATTATATTAAATCTTCAAAAGAAAGATCAATCTCTTTATTATAGAATAACTTCTCAAATTTCTTTTTCTGAATATCTCAAAATTAAGTTTGCACTTCATTTTTTTGGCCAAAACTAAGTTTTTTTTTTTTGCCAAATTTTCGAACGAATTCAAAACTTCTAAAATTTGGCCCAGATATTTCTATTTGACTAACATATAAAATTTCCGCTCTCAAAGACTTAAACACAGAACACTTATTTAAAAATTTGGTTTTGGTCAATTTATAAAATAGGCTATACATTCACAAAAACTTTGGTCAATCGTCCTCTTTTGCATATTGATTCATGTTATAATATTCCAAGTCCGAAAAACGGAAAAAGGCGTTCACAAGGAGTAACACTCAAAGACTTATCAATGAAGCTTTTTGATTAATGTTCCTTAATGGGCTAAAAAAGCACAAATTCTGGTCAAAGATTTGGGTTTGACCTCCTAGGAGTTACCATATAAAATAAAATCAGCTGTTCAAAATCAGAATTGCCAGTTCTGTAACTGAATTTTTGATCCCAAACTTTCAACGTCAAAATCTAATACAGTTGTTGGCAGCACCAAGTCACCAAAATTTTTCTTAAAATATAAATAAAATAAACCAAAAACACACATATCCTTTCTTCTCTACTTAACTCAGCAACCTTTCATTGGTCACACCTTCACTACTCTCAGCGTTTCCATTGAGTACCTCTACCTTTTTTTGGCCCTCCCCGTCCCCTACTTCACTTACAGGGGTAGAAATGTCCCCGCCACTCGACATCCCGAGCCCACCGTTGTTGTTTCCGGGAGGTGGGGCCACATCCTCCTTGGAAGGACCATTGGTGGGTGAAGGTGTTGGGACTAGCGAATGGTTTGGCGGATTCCCTGAGCCTGGAGGGAAAAATACTCCCGTCCCGGGTACCAGCACGCGCGGCGGCGGTGGATTCCTTGGGTGGGGGGTTGCCACCCATCCAACAGGAGCCGGTGGGGCAGGAAAAGGCATCGGAGGTGATGGGAGAGGGGTAGAAACGAAAATCGGCTGGATTCCGTTGGGAGGTAGTGGTGGGCAAGCAATTGGGGCCGGCGGTGGTGGTATGACATTGGAAGCTGGCGCCGGGCTATTATAATGCCTTGGGGCCGAAGGGCGGAAGCTGTGATTTGGCGACTTGCTAGGGGGAGGACATGAAACCCGATGAGCGGCTGGTGGTCCTGCAAATGTGGGGCCGCGTGGACCATTTCCGGATACGGTTTTCTCAAGCTGAGACTTGGTTAAGGTGACCAGGATTCGCAGTTTCCGGATGGATGGAAGCGCGTGTTTAGCAAGATCAGCTGACAACCCTTGCATGACTAGCAATGACCTGCACAAAAGCATTCAAACATAAGGTCAGCTCACTAGCAGCAAACCTTTGGGACTATTTTGGGGCATCTCAGCCAGAATTTCTGGGGGCTGGATTGGATAATAATAACAATTAATAAATAAATAAATAAAACTATGCAAAAGCAATTTTTTTTAATTCAAAAGGCTAAAATGAAATATTATGGCACTACCAATAACAACTTTACAAATTACTTTCTCTTCATTTTAATTAGGAAACAGATTGTACCCGGGGAACAAAAAGGTGTAAACTTGAAAGTAACCTACCCCGGTGCAAGAGTAAGGCGGAGACAACCCTGATAATCCCCACGGTGGTCCGTCTCAATCACTTTTCCATATGTGATTTCACATTCTGTCAAAAACAACACACATACAGGGCGTCCAACCATATGAGGCCACACATTTGGCTGTGAGTGGTCTCCCTACATAAGATGCAAAACAATAGCACTTTGCTTAGTATTATGGGGTAAAATAGGATAGGACAGTCAGAAACTTCGATAACACAGTTAATGCCATATTCACTCTGAAGATCATGTGTAGATTTCAGGTTTGAACCTCTACTTTTAATTCTGCATTGAATTCCATGTTCTTTCCACTTTTAGCCATATGTGAACTGATCTAAATACAGAAACCTGTCCATCTACTAACAGATGACAATGGACCATGGTAAGAAAGATGTCGCTTTCCTTTATTGCCATAGTTCTTGATAGAGCCCAGTAGATTTGTTCGCAGAGGAAACAATTTATTTGGGGAAAAAAGCTTGTATCGATGATATAATCACGGCTAACCTCATTGAAGATATCAATCATGCACGAATCAGGCTTCACAGAGAACACATGCTTAGAAGTCAAAGAATCAATGATATCTTGCAGTAGCACAGGGATGGGCTCTATTTTCCTGTCTGCAAATAAATTTATTGTCCGGATGATAAGAAAATCACAGGGGAATAGAGTACTCAAAGAGAATAATTGTGAAGGACGAGATTAGTTTAGTGCAAGGGCACATGTGAGTGCCCTTCAATGATTAGTATAGTCATGCCTTTGGATATTCCAGCAGGAGCTTCACTTTCAGTTACATCTGCACCATGAGCAGCACCCAACTGAATTATCTCCCTCCCATGGCCCTTCATAGGTCTTTTTGAGACAATAAATGTTTGCCCTGCTAATCACACAAAATTTTCTTCAGTGTTCAAAGTGCCATCAGGAAAGGGTTTTCCTTTGAGCTTATAAAAGAAAAAAAATTACGTCACAAACACAATTTTTAACTTTTATCTCACTGTTCTTAGAAACAAGATCAAGGTGGCATAGAGCCTGTTTGGAAAATTATTGTATGATGTATATAAGTGATTTTATCACATCTTATTTCTCAACCATGCCCTTAAAGTGCAACTTTTGAAAATTCACCAATGCTTTCTTAAACAAGCATCAAAAACTGTTTTTTAACTGTTAAAAGCAATTCTTTCCATTTTCTTTAAAATACTCCTTTTAAAGTAAAAATACTATTCTTCCAGAAATAAGCACTTAACTATTGAATGCAAGAAAGAGAGTGTTATGCCCTACTTTTAAATTCAACTTAGAGAGAGAGAGAGAGCATCTAACTTACAAAGAGACAAATACCAATACAAATTTACAGCATAAACATCTTTTCTACACTTAACTCAAATTGTATTATCATGATACTCATTATCTGCCTTTCTCTATCAGTTACAGACAGGTTTGGAGGTAATACCGATAAGCAATTCTCAAAAGTTCCAAATATATCTATGGCCTTGAGAGGATATTTTCACTGAACCATGCACTTCTGAGACAAAAAAATTGGTTTCTAATGTTTTCTTTAGGCTGAATACTATGAAATGGATAATAATTCATTATAAGTTACTATAGCACATGCAACTGGCCCAGTTCTGCCACCATCTTTATGTCTTTAACAAAGAATGAATTTGAATATATAAATAAATATGAACATGTGGGCATCATGATAAACTGTGAAGATTATTTATCATGTTAAAACAACACTGTGACACAAACTGAAGATTAAACAATATTATTAACCTTATACTAGCTACCCCAAAGAAAGAACGTGAAAGATGACTACTGCTACTTCTAAGACGACAAATATATGCATCATGTTAGAAACCCATTCATTAGATCATCTATGAAAACTAACAGAGAGACAGCACTGCCACATTGTCTAGCTATACTGATAGCATTATATCAGAATTTATATAATCAAAAAACAAGCACATACGCAAAGTGCAACTTTCTACCTTGAAGCTGTCCACTTTTCCCAGCAGCTCTCAATTCACTTACCAAAGTAACAAGTTTTGAAACTTCCGAATCACTAAGCAATTTTTCGTACAATTTCAATCCATCAACTACATTAACCTATACAGAAAGGCAAACAGGTATGTTTTAGTCCAACAAATACAGGCTTTCCGTCGTAACTTATTAATATGTGACATGAAGACCAAAAATAAGATTCCAAGACAGAATAATTCACGGTAAAGCAGTTTAGATATTACCATTTTCCCATCACATAACTCTTTACCAACAAAAGTTTTTGGAGTGATTGTGAGGTTCTGCTTCCCATTTGGTACTTGCGTGGAATTACATTCATTCTCCATACCACAAGACCCTTAAGAAGCAAAGAAATTTGTCATAGACTTAACAATGACTTTGTTCATGGTATATAAAGCATATGGAGAAGCCTAAGAAAACGCAAAAAAAAACTAAAGCATAATACCATCATGAATATGGGGAACTCTATGACTATCCAAAAATTAAGTAGCATTATGAGAAGTGTTTTGCTTGAAGTTCATATGGCTGTATGAGTGACCCCACGATGTGGGGGGTTATAAGTTAGAAATGATGGATAAGACACATATTGAAAACACCAAGAAAAGTGTATACCATCAGAATTTGCATCACATCTGTTTTCTTTATTAGCCTCACTTTGCAAGTCGCCAGATTGACTACTCTCCAGACTCTTAGTTAAACTGTTTGATTCAGGCCTTTCGGGATATTCTGTTCCTGCAAAACTCAACAAGAATGAACATCCATTTAGTTTGAAGAATGTATCCGAACAGTCAGGTGATTCCTTTTAAAGCTCATTCAATTATAGTAAAATTCTAAATTTAAGAAAGCTAACAAAAACATTTTGTTTATCTTTGAAAAGACATTGCCTCATCATGACAACAACATGTTGCACACCCCAGACCCCACAAGAAATTAATCCAATAAATTTTACTCGGTGCCATTGTAAATAATTTCTATAATGAATCTCATATTTCTGCTTCTCAATCAGATGAAAACAAAGTTTAGCAGAACCACACACATTTGTGCGTAGCAGATAATATAATACAGAAATAAAGGCTTTTTTATGATGAAAAGTTTGGTCAGGTTGAGACATTCAAGAAAGAATATGATTTGTTGTAGGGACGTTTATAAGATATATGAGAGTGAATTTTAACTATATGCCCCATAACATTAGGCTTTATGTGAGAAATACTTGATGAAGAGGCAATATCAAATAAGACAATATTTTCCAAACTTATCATGTTCATGAATCATGACGGGCACACCACAATATCATACAAAAATGTAACTTTGTTTCCAAAACTTTTGCTCTGAACCACTACAACTAGTAATTCATAAAGAGAAGACCAATGATGGGAATTTAAATTTCCTAATGTGTCCAGTTCTAACGGGGTCAGAAAAATGTGTAAAGTTTACCAAGCTAACTCCTTTCTTAGGTTGGTATCAACAACGAACTATCAAGTGTAAGTAATGCCAATGAATGCAAAACTATCCACTTCCTATCCTAGATTAGTAAAATATTCAGTAGCCATCACTTGCAAGTTTTTTGCTAGTAATTCCATATTTTTACTAATGACAAAGTTAGAAAAAAAACTTATGATCCCTTCATGCAACTAAGTTTTCCTTGTTTTGACATATCCAATGATATGGAAGAAAAATACGCTACTACAGTTTAAATCAAACATTGGGGAACAATCAAGGTCTATCTTTAACGGGTTCTTCAAAGAAGTGCAGCTTCATGTCCCCAAAATATCCCCTTGGATACTTGGGGACATCCCGCCAACCAAATCATTTGTAGAATTCCAAAACATTGGTGTTTCCAGTCCCCATATGAGTATATGTCTCCATGCAACTTAGATCAAGGTTTTCTATGTTACCTTTCTTGTCAGCTTGTTTCGTTCCTGCTTCTTTGTCGGCCGAATCCAACTTCTCACTACCAGTGACATTTGAATCCTTGTTATCAGAAGTATAGTTATGACTATCGCTTTCTCTCCCATCTCGAAACCCCTCATTTCTCGTGAAGAATCTTCCACCACCTCCTGTCCTCCTGCCCTTGAAGCCACCTCCATCGAAGCCTCTCCTATGCTTCCTATATTCCACCTGTTGCAATTCGTACACCACCTCCGCCACCGAGAAGTACTGCTGCATATACAGCACGGAGTTCCAGTTGCACCTCCTCTGCTGTATGCACCCAATCACCCCCTCATACTCCCCGGGCTCTCCCAGCATCCTCAGGTGATGACACATCGCATCGATTATAGCATTTGAGGCAGCAAACTCCCCCCTCAGCCACGACATGAATGCATCCCTCTCGTCCATCTGATGGTGGTGGGGAGGGTGGTACCACTGCTGTTGCCCCATGTGATGCTGGTGGTGCATCACCATTCCCCCGGCGCCGCCAGCTTTCTCCGGCAAAGAACTCACCGCATTCCCAGATTGTGTAGCCATCAAAAACACTAAACTAAACAAGCAATATATAGGTATATGCTTGTATCTACCGGCGAGGGCACTATACCGGGTGTGTATCTATCTATAAATGGAAGATCGAAGGGAAAGCGACCGAGCTCATCTTCTTCAGATCCAGAGTAACCAAGACAAAGCTTCTTCCGCAGTAAACGATCGGTGAGTCTGAGGAAATCAAGCAGGCGAAAATTAAACTCCGCCGGTGCGGGATTGTTCTCCGAATTCACAATGTGAGAGATGTAGGAGACGTGCAGAGTTCATATCTGGAGAATTTAGGGTTGGGGTTGAATGGCAATGGTATGAAGAGATGAAGAAGAATATGGCTTATGAAACACGCGGAGAATGGGCAAGTCCTAAACGGTGGCCCTAGCAAGATCTTCACATGCCTTCAGAGCTCTCCAATCTCAATCGGGTGGATAAGTACCAAACTCTCAATCACGACGTACAAAGCTACTTAGAAACTCATTTAAACTAGTTCTCACACATAATTAGGATTAGAAAAATGCTAGGAGTGGGTGTACCATATGTCCCTCACCCCCTCCTTGTCTACTAAAAATTAAAAAATCAAATAAAAATGTGTGGTAGAGAAGGGGTGATGTACATTTGGGGTACACCAAAAGGTGTACCCCTAGCATTGCTCTTAGGATTAAGCTATTTGTACAACAAAAATTATACTCTCCTCGTCCCCAATTTAATTACAATTTGTTGTTCTCTCCTCTCGGTAACATTTGTTTGTTTACGTAATTTTATTAAGTATTTGATAAAATAAAATATTCTTGTCACCTTTTGTTTTGTAGAACTTTTGAAGTAGTTCTTAATATGCAATTTTTATTGGACCATGTTAGGGTGCCACCACATGTGTGCTACCATGGGTGCATCCATGCTTCGCACAGACAAACACAAACAATAATTGTCTGTGTCGCACAGACAATTATCGTCTGTGTTTGTCTGTGCGAATCATGGGTGCACCCATGGTAGCACCCATGTGGTGGCACCCTAGCATTTCCTATTTTTATTTCTTATCCATATGTCGATTTATAAATAAAAAGATTCTAAAAGTGAGATACTTCTCCTCGGAAACCTCAATTTGTAATCAAATTGGGGATGAAGGTAGTATCTCATTTTGTACTCCGAATGCATGCACCAACATTTTGTGCTAGTGCAACGGTTTATACTAACAGAAAATGTCAGCGTAATTTTTTATTAAACTAGCATTCGTGCCAGTGTGAATCGTTAAAATATCGGTGCATCTCTTTGGGGTACAATTTGGGATATATTTTTTGATGTATTCCTAGCATGATTAATATAATTAACATTCTCAATTAGCTAAAATAATTATTTATTTTGTACTCAACATACTAGTTTTATGTAAAATTTGCACTAAATATTATTAGAACATGTGTCCTTTCTCAATATAGTACACAATTTTTTTTATTTTCTAAATAGGATTTGAATAATGTCCAGTGATGGTGGACATTTAGTTTGAACAATGTCTAGCGGTACTGAACAATTACTTGAACAATGACCAGTGGACATTGAACTGTGTTACTACATTGGAAAATAAAAATATATGGTATTGCATTTGGAAAGTCATTATATTTCAGTACTATTTAAGTATATTTCTCTAGTTTATATTTTTATTACATAATAAACAAATCTCATGCTTTGAGTTATGTCCTTCGTCGCATTACATCTTTAATTTTTGAATTTTATTGTATTATATATTTTAGAAACTTGAGAATTTGAGATGTAATCTTTTATACAAATATATGAGAAGCTGTCACTTGTCATTATTAAAAAGTGTGATATTTTTGTTGGAACACACTTTGTACAATAAACTAAAATCGTGTTCATTTTTGACAGGTTTTGATAACTGCCAAACCGCCGTGGATATAAAGAGTTTCGTTGAATAACTCAAGGCGTGAAGAATGGCTTGGAACAAGACCAAAAAGACTCAAGGACAAGATCAAGAATTGAAGACTTAGTCGAGTCGGTCTTTTGTGATCAAAACCGACAATAAATTTAAGTCTCGGTTCTCAAAAAGTCAAAACAATTTTTACAAATCACAAAATATTTTTGTGTGCATCAAAACAAACATTTTTGATGATTTCTTTTATTGTTAAAATCCCTGGTCCTTGCTCGGAACCGAAACCACCTAAGTCGGCGTTCGGCTTTCGGCGTTCGGTTTTTGGCGCCCGAACCAACTTCGTGGTTTTCAATATTTTAAACTCTGTTTTTACCTCTGAGCATTTTTAAAATGTTCCCAAATAATTATTTTATAAAAACTACTTTTGTATCTTGGTCAATCGGTCTAACACGTGAAAAACGGTCAAAACTGTACGCACGTATTTTACGACCTTGGAAACTTGGTTTTTACCAAACAAGTCTTGTTTTTACTATTTTATACCATATACAATATTTTTCAAACCTGGTTTTTACTTTTGGGAACACTTCATTTTTGGACCTCGGTTTTTCAACGGGTTTCAGCTGGCTAGACTTTAGTTATGTGATAATCGATTATCACCTTAGTGACAATTGACTATCAGCCCCTGCAGCTTTGAACTCCCAAAGTTCTGAAGCACGCAATAATCGATTATCACTTATGCAATAATCGATTATCAGTCTTCGCAGCCAAAACCCAGATTCCTCTGAGAGGACCAATAATCGATTATCACTTGTTGACAATCGATTATCTGGGTTACCGTTGTCCTCTAACGGATAGAATGTTAAATTTTTTGGACAATGAATCTTTTGATAATCGATTATCAAGCTTGGATAATCGACTATCAGCCTGTGTCCCTGAAAAATTTATCTTCATCCTGTTGGAAACTCTAGCAACCGGTTTATCCCATTTTGGGCTATAAAATGGCACCCAAATCTTCTCATTTTACACACAATTCTTCAACATTTCAATACTCCTTCATTGCATAAGCATTCCTATTTTTCTTAGCTATTTGAGAGCCAATTCTTGAAGAAATTGTCGTGTTCTTGAGCGTTTACTAGTTCACTCATATATACTCTTTGTGAGAGTTTTATTCCTGAGTGTTTAAGTGTTTTCATACACTTTAAGGGAGGTTGTTCCCTTGTTGTAAACTCGAAGGAAGTTCCTTGTTCCTTCGTGAGAAGTCTTAGAGTGCGGTATCTCCGAGCAAAGGTGTTGAGGCTCGTGTGACTCGGATTCTCAAGTTGTATCGGTTTGGTAAGCACCCTTAAGCTTAACGGAGTTAGTGTAGCTCGAGAGAGTCTCTCGGGGGGCTGGATTAGCCACACGTTGTGGTGAACCAGGATAAAATTCGGTGTGCTCCTTCCTTACGCTCTTTACTTTAACGCTCTCATTTTTAATTTCCTGCGATTTTGTTTTAAACGCTATTCACCCCCCTCTAGCGTTGGGCCTTTATTCTAACAATTTTGACACCTAATCACGACGTGTCACTTTTAGGACTAACGCTACCAAGGCTCTCTCTCCAAAGGAAACGCACATGCAAAAGGGAGGAAACTATCTCCACACCTCTGCCGTATTTCTTCAAGGAAATTCCAAAATTTACGCTTTCTCCTCAACAAAGAAACCATCCCTAGAGGAAATTTGAGCTCTACGGTCTCTTCTTCACCGAATGAGACTTGGAAATTAGGCCATCTCTTCTGTACCGAAGAAAAGTCTCGAAATTACACATATTCGCTCTTTCAATTAGGTATTCTGGTCTCTTTACAAACCCAGTATTCGTGTGGGTGTATGTGTGTCAACTTAAGCATCATATGACATTTAATGATCTATTTTTTATTAAAAGGTTTTAAGTGAATTTGGAAAAAGCTTTTTGGTATGTCAAATTATTTAAGATTTCTTTGTATTACCCAAATGTTGAGTATGATGTAGGATATTGTTAAGGATTTGTTGTTGTTGTTCTACCATCAATCTCGAATGTTGGCTACAATATTTTTATCCTTAATTTAAGTTGTATATTTTTTTACTCTTTGTTCTGAAAATTTTGATTGAAGATTTTGTAAAATTTCAAAATAGTCAATTGGAACAAAGTGTATATGGTGACTCTAATTCCACTCCCAACAAAAGACTACAAGAGGTGGAGCATTTTAATGCAGATGAGATTGCAATAAGTGGAGCATTGAGTGTTTTGATTTTATGGTTTCATTTACAAATTAGAATGTCCATCCATCTCAAATCAAAATTTTTGTTCCCTTAAAAAAATAAATTTGGTTGCGAGCTTCTATGGGTGTACCCTAACGCATTTAAGACCAATTTCTAATACATAAAAATTTGGGGGTGGTAAACCCATGACATTGCCCGACAATGTCATGGGATAACTCAGAGGCGCTCCAGTGCCCTGTTCGTAAAATTGACGATTCTTACTCCCATAACGCAGTAATAATAATAATAATAATAATAATTTATAACAACAAGAATTAGAATAAAAAATATAAAAATACACTACAATAATTTTTTTTAAGTTTTCCAATTTTTGAAATTTTTCAAGTTTTTTCAATCCTCCAAATTTCTTCCAACATCTAGTTCTTTTTTTCAGTCCTAAAGAACATGCTCTTAATAATTCAAATAGTGTCTACAAAGATCCGAACCAATAGAATAAACAAACCTTTTCGTTTAATACGCTATCTATTCATGAGTATTTGTCTGATTTTGACTTTATCGAGTTATTTTTTTTAACTTTTGACCTATAATTAAATAAAATATATATTGTATATTCATTAGATAAAATAATATTTTAAAATTATTTTATGTAATAAATCTAACAAAACTTTTTTGTATCAATTCCTTTTATGCTTTTATCATTTTTATTTAATTTGAAGTCAAAATTTACCAATTTTGACCGAAAAAAGTCAAAAGTAGACTATGTATTACCTTAAATAGAAAAGTACCAAAATATGACTTTCATATTTTTTTTTCTTGAAATAGAACTTCGCACTGTGGTAATGTGATTGTGATGTGACACTGTACATGTGCACATTACTATACTTTTTGGTAATGTACATGACTATGTTTGGTAATGTAAATAAATTTTAAGTCCTATTTTGGAAATAAAAATATATAATTTTTATTTTGTTATATTTTCAATGTTTTAATATTGCTTTAGTATTTCTTTCAAAGTTGAGAAATACTAAGTGACGCTGTGACGGCAGGAGTGATTTATTTTTTAGTAAAGTCTACAGTTCTAAAAAGGTAAAAAAACTTACCCTTTTAAAATTGTACACATTTATGAAGAAATAAATCATGAAACTCCATAATTTCCATTCCACATGCCGATGATATAACGGTTGCTCTCTTCTTGACTTTCTCCTTGTTAATTTTACCCACTAGATTATATTCTTGCCAGAAGGAGATGGGGATGGAGAAGATGCACAATCCGGCGACGGCGACGGAGAATCTTTTGATGATGCTTCTTTCGTTTTCTCTTCTTGGGGCTGCGCGTCTGAGGGCAGAGCTGCCGCCCAACGAACATAGAGTAATGGCGGAGTTGAAGGGGAACCTCACGTTTCCGAACAATACGATGCCCTGGAGCTCGAATGACTCCGACGACCCCTGCGATTGGAACCCAGGGGTGAAGTGCGACTGGTATGGCCAGGTCACCAAGATCCGAATCCCGAATCTGAACCTCACCGGATCTCTCCCCGCAGATCTCGGGTACCTGTCCCACTTGGTTTCCCTGGACGTGAGCGGCAACCAAATCGGCGGCCCACTCCCCAAGTTCTCCGCCCAGTTGACCCAGCTCGACACCCTCCTCCTCAACGACAACAATTTCACTTCCATCCCGCCGGATTTCTTCTCCGGCATGACCCTTCTCTCCAACGTCTCCCTAGACAACAACCCTTTTTCCCCGTGGAATTTATCTTCGGTTGCTCTCAACGAAGCCACCAATCTCCAGGCTTTCTCGGCCGTCAATTGCAGCATTTCCGGCGTCTTGCCGGACATTTTTAGCGGCGACGATTTCACCCAGTTGCAACATCTCCGCCTCTCGTACAACAATCTGACCGGCGGCCTCCCGCCCAGCCTCTCGACCGCCACTTCCATGAAGACTCTGCTGCTAAATAACCAAGGTACCGGCTACTCTCTGGGCGGGGGCCTGGATGTTTTGATGACCATGATAGACCTCACCCAGGTGTGGTTGCAGGGGAACGCCTTTTCCGGCCAACTTCCGGCAGACTTTTCCCTTCTCACGTCCTTGCAAGACTTCCGCGTCGACGACAATCTGCTCACCGGCCCGGTGCCCGACACCCTGTCCAAGAAAAAAATCAGTTCACTCCGGGTCGTGTATCTGGGCAACAACGCCTTGCAAGGTCCGGCGCCGGCCGTCGGCGACGGCGTCGAGGTCGACGATGCAAACGTGACCAACCACTTCTGTACGCCGCAACCAGGGGTACCATGCGATCCCCGGGTCAACGTGCTGCTGGACATAGCCAAGGACGTAGGGTACCCTATTACCCTTGCGCTCTCCTGGGAGGGGAACGACACGTGCGCCGGCGCCGGCGCCGATAACAGGACGTGGGTGGGTGTAACTTGTGATGGAGAAGGAAACATAACGGCTCTCAATTTCGCGGGCATGAATCTTTCAGGGACAATTTCGTCCGGCATTTCTTCCCTCACGCAACTGCAGTCCTTGACAATGGCGAGGAACAATCTCACCGGAGAAATTCCCGGCGAGCTCACGAAATTGGCCAATCTCACCTTCGTTGATTTTTCCAATAATGACCTTTGTGGCCCTATCCCTGCCTTTACTAACACTACTACTACAAATGTCACAATCCTCACCGATGGAAATGATAGAATATCCCAAGATTGCCCTCGCCCTCCTCCTCCCTCACTTGCTCACACCGATGCGAAATTCCGAAATTCTCCTCGCCCCCATCCTCCATCACCTCCTCCTTCGCTTCCCAATTAATCCTCTTGCTATATTATTTATCCAATAAACTTTTTTTTGTTAATTATTCATTAAAATAATATATTTGTATCACTACGAACATGTATTATTGTATATATACACAGAACGTTTGGTTAAATTTTATTTGTGTCTCATTAACACATATTATAAATTTGGGATGAATGCAATATGTCTCCCACAAAACTTATTACTAATCAATCTAAGATTAGAATATCTACCAAAGTATGTTCTTTTATTAAGGAGCCCTAGTATGAGCTGAGTTTGTTTTCCTTTCCTACTAGCTTGCTCGTTTTGTGTTAGTATTCTTCATATATACTAGTTTCATTTTTGTGTTTGCAAACAACTAAACATAAACTCATTTTAATATATGTACATTAACTTGTGTTTTGGCCAACATTATTATTCATATATGATTGGTTGAAGTCATTTTAATGCAGGGGCACCCATAGGGGCATGCATCAAGTGCATCTACACAAGGCCCAATTTTCAAGAGGGTCCATTTTATATATGATTATTTTCTTAGTTTACATCAAAATTTACGTTTTGATTATATAAAAAATCAAAAAATATATTGGAGAAGGAATTGAAGTCTCACCATACTTACTTCAAGTTCATGCATGTTATTGGTGTTTGTCAATTTTAATTTTCTTTAATAATTTTAATGATATTGTAATCTTGTAAAGTTTTATTAATTTCAAAATTAATTATATTATTTACTCTCTATTTAATAAATACTACTCAAAATGATTTTTTTTCACTTTGTTTTATCTTTTGAAATGAAATTTCATCAAAGGTCAGTTTCTCTTTCCCTTTGTGTGTTTATCATCTCCTTCGACCGACCACCCTATGACCTTTTGAAAAAAAAAACTAAAGTGAGCTAAGAGGCCAATAAGTCAATAAACAACTATGATGGTGTATAGAACTCAAATTTGTCTTACCAATATGAAATGAATGTTGTGTTTTTTTGTGTGTGCCAAAAGTGATCCAATGGTTTGTTCTCTTCAATTTATCTTATTGGTTTTAATTTGATTTTATTAATTTTTTATTTGATCTGATTATAATTATATTTGAAGTTTTTTAATCTACTTCTACTAAGAATAAATAATCTATAAAAAAATAAGTGAAAAAAACAAACTCTTAGTCTTTCTTTTTGTTATACTCCCTAGTCCCTATATCTTAATCATTAATTTATGCGCGTAGAATCAATACTCTTTGAATTGGCAAAAAAGGCTTGCACTTAGGGGTACACCAAAATGGAGTACCCCATTTGTACATCAGGCAAATATAGGCAAACACATACATTTAGTGTCTGTGTTTGCCTGTGTACAAATGAGTAACTCCATCTATCTGTACCCCTAACATGCCCCAAATTGTTTCTTTTTTCAATACTGAATCTTCATTATCTTTTAACGGTGGGATTCCCATCCATGACATGAGGTTCTCATGTCATGGGATGACTCGGGGGCGCTTTAGTGTCCCGTTCATAAAATTGACGGTTCGTACACCTCTAAACTCCCTGATAAACCCTCTCCCACCACATCACGATCCGAACACACCCCCATCCCATTTAATTGCATTCCATAAATTAACTCCTCCCCCATCCCGACCCAGTCCGAACCCATTTTGCAGTCTCCGTCAATTACACCTCATATGTTTAGTTGACTTTGGAGCCAAAATTTGACTCCAAATTCAACAAAATCTTGTGGAGTGCAATTGAGAAGGTGTGAGGATGAGTTTAGACCAGGCCGGGGTGAGGGTCTTCTTGGGGAAATTAACAAAAACTTGGATGAATCGAGAGTTGTGTAGAACACTTTCAGATTGAATATTTTGGTTGTTCACTCCAAAATTCAATCGGATAAAACTCGAAGATATCAAGAACGAGTATGAATTGCTGTGAAATTTCCGAACAAAATTCCAATCATGGCTTGCGGGAATTTATAAACTTGCGGTGAGAAGGAGAAGACACCATCGTGTCTATTACCCAAAGCACGCAATTCTTCAGTGAAAACTCCTTTGAAAATCAGTGCTATCCGTAACGAATTTTTCTTTTAAAAGATCCCACCCTTGGAACCACCGATGTAACAAGATTTTTATCGTAACAAACTCAATGAAGCTTGCACTCCGCACCACCAAACTTCTTTGACGATTATTAGGATACCATTGGTCATAGTTTTTCCAATTACACTAAAATATATAACAGGTATTACCAGAAGAGTTAGAGGGTATAAACTATCAATTTTACGAACAGAGTACTGTAGGTGCCCTAATCGAGGCCGTGTCAGATGATGACATGGGGGGCTCATGTCACTGAACGCCCCCAATATCACCTTGGTTCCCATTTCATTGAAAACTAATGTCATGGGATGACTCGAGGTCCATACGGTGCACCATTTGTAAAATTTATGATTCTTACCCCCTAACCCCCAGGTAAACCTCCCACCCCCGGCTGGTCTTCACCCACCCCCGCACCCCCCATCAATTGCACCCCACAAGATTTAGTTGACTTTGGAAGTAGAACTTGACTCCAAAATCAACTAAATCGTGTGAGGTGCAATTGACGCGGTGTGGGGGGCGGGTTCAGATCATGCAGGGGTGGGGTGTTTACCAGGGGGGTTAGGAAGGTATGAATTATCAATTTTATGAATATGGCACCGTAGGTGCTCTAACCGGGGCCTATGTTATAAGATGATTCAAGAATGCATGCCAAATAGGTATATCAATAGGTATATTGGCATGCCAAATACAAGCAATTCAGAAGATGATTCAAGAATGAATGAAGTATATATAGATGAGTACTCGATATTTTCCCACATGTCATTTTAAAAATTTTCTCTCACTATCAAATTTTTTAGTACTATTGACTTAATTACAATATAGTATATGTTCATTTTTTCTCTCAACATAATGACGCACAATAGTTGATGACTTCGCTTTCGTTGTGACTTGAATTTAGGTGAACTTATTCGTAAATCTTGGAGAGTGGACTTCCTACCACCCAAATCCGGAGAATTCTCCCACTACTAGTCCTTGCTACACATCAAATTTAAAAACAAACCTATCTTTATGTCATTGTATTTATTCTTTTTTGACTTTTAAAGCAAATTAAATTAAGTTGAACTATCTTTTGGAGGAATAAATAAAGTTGAACAATTTATTAAATAGGGTGTCTAAAATAAATTCTACCATCAATAAATATGATCCATATTTTTCTCGATGGGCTGTTCTCCGTTTTGCCAACGTATTGTAACCCCTAGCTAAGCCCAAGTGATCTATTTTCACTAAAGTGGGACCCACACGGTGCCAGCTGTCTCATATTTTTTGATGGCCGAGAACTTAATTTAAACCATGTTATTTTAGATTAGAATTTTAGAAGGAGAGCTTGAAAGATATTAGAAAAATTTGAAAAAAAATAGAAGTAGTTGGAAAAAATTAGAATGAATTAAAAAATATTTAAAAAATTAAAGTGTTAAAATGTCACACAAAATTAAATGATCATTTAAATAAATATGCATTAAATTTCTAAATTTAGATAAAAGAATTTTTTTTATCTTTGTCAGTGTTTGAAGTGTTATGTTATGAATTCGAATAAATAATGTTATTGTATATTAATCATATATAAATAGTTGAAACAAATTGATAAGAGGTGAAAAGTATTGAAAGTTAATTTTTTTAACTCAAAAGAAGATGACCAAAATATTTTTTATGTGCTTTGAAGACCGAACAATATTTTAAATAATCAGACTAAAAATATACTGTGATTTATTTTTGAAATATTTGCACTAAATAACACTAAAACTTAAGTCATTTTTCTAAATAGCATTTAAATTATTTTATTACTTAAATAATAATTAATAATGTCCATAATATTCTGTGATGGTGAATATTAACTTGAATAATGACTAATGCATAATGATTAAAAGTGCTACATTGAGAAGAAAAGTACATGTAATACTATTTAGAGAAAGTCATTATGTTTTAGTGATATTTAAGTAAATTTCTCTTTAATTTTTTTTACTATATTGTTGGGTTAGGGTGTAGGTATGATTTTTTTTTTTGGAAAAAAGCAAACCTCACTCCTCAAAGACTCAAACACAGTGAACAAAATCGTACGCCACTCTCCTCTTTTGCTTTCTCCCATTTTTGACGTTGGGAAATTCCTCCATCACCGCCGTCCAATCCGCGCTCTCAAATTCTTCTCAGTCTTCTTTCTTCCCAGTCAATCCTTTTTTTCTTTTATAATTTTTCTTTTACCAATAAGAAAACGAGGAGAAAGATTTGATGATAAGAAGCGCATAAAAAAAATTTGATGCTTCGAAACTGTCGTGTACAAGAAGAACCAGACTAGATTCTTGTAGGCCTATTCTTGTTTCTTGCTGTTGTTCTTCGTTTCCGCTTCCGATAGAATCAGAGCAGTGAATTATTGGAGAAATCCACTCTGGGTTTCTCCGGAATGGGTTCAAGATCGGAGCTTTTTCTGGGGTTTGTCGTCCTGGTGGCGGCGTTTGCGGTCGCGGCGGTTCTTTCCCAGTCCACAGACGCCGATGTAATGCTGAATCTGAAGAAGAGTATTAAGATTCCGGCGATGTCGTCGATCAGTTGGAACGGGCCGGATCCGTGCGTCTGGAGTGAAGTGGAGTGCGCAAACGGGCGGGTCACCAAGATCCAAATCGGGAAGAGGGGGATCACCGGGACACTGCCGCGGGACATCGGAAACCTCACCGACTTGACGGTGTTCGAGGTGATGGAGAACGGCCTCGTCGGAGCCCTGCCGAATCTCTCCGGGCTGGCCTCGCTCCAGAGGGTGCTCGTCAACGGCAACGGCTTCACTTCAATTCCATCAGATTTCTTCGCGGGTATGAATTCCTTGGACACTGTTTCCCTAGACGATAACCCTTTCTCCCCGTTCCCTTTTCCGGCGAGTTTGAAGGATTCTTCAAATCTCCGTTCTTTCTCCGCCATCAATTGCACCATTTCCGGTCCCCTCCCCGACATTTTCTCTAGTTTTCCGAGCTTAACAGTACTGCGTCTATCCTTCAATAGCATATCCGGGCAGCTTCCTCCCAGCTTCGCCGGCTCACCCTTGCAGACTCTGTGGATTAATGGGCAAAACGGTAATTCAAGGCTCAATGGCCCCCTCTATGTTCTTCAAAACATGACTGAACTCACCCAAGTCTGGTTACACGGAAACTCGTTTTCCGGCCAAATTCCGGACTTATCTGCCCTCCAAACTCTGAGAGAGTTCAGTGTGAGGGACAACAGTCTCACCGGTCCGGTCCCGGAGTCACTGACAAAGATCGGTTCGCTCCAAGTTGTGAATCTGACTAATAATCTGCTTCAAGGCCCGACTCCCAAGTTTGCGAAATCCGTTCAGGTTGATGCAGCAAAGGGCACAAATAGTTTCTGTTTGGATCAGCCCGGAGAGGGTTGCGATGATAGGGTCAATGTATTGCTGGCCATTGCTAAGGATTTCGGATACCCGACCCAGTTCGCGCAGGATTGGAAGGATAACAATCCTTGCAACCCCACACCGTGGAGGGGCATTAGCTGTGTGGATGAGAAGATATCTGTCTTAAATTTCCAGAAAATGGGGCTCTCGGGGACGATTTCGCCCTTCTTTTCGAATATCACCACGCTGCACACGTTAATTCTGTCGGGTAATAATCTCACAGGGACGATCCCGGATCAGCTCACGTCCTTGACTCAACTCAAAATGCTAGATGTTTCTAAGAATCGTCTTAATGGTAAGGTCCCCAAGTTTGATAAGAATGTTCAAGTGAAAACAGCTGGAAATGATGATATAGGGAAAGACATTCCTCCACCGCCCTCCCCTTCAACGGCCTCCTCGCCGCCTTCTCCCCCAGACACACGTCGTCCTTCTCCACCCGGTGCGACACCCACTCCTTCGGCGGGTGGTGGTAGTGCGGGGGAGAAGAAATCTTCAACCGGTGTGATTATTGGCGGAGCGGTCGGTGCTATATTAGCTCTAGCTGCTCTGTTTGGGATTATTTTCTGTTGCTTTTGCCGAACGGAGAAGAAGAAAAAGTCTGGGAAAGTGCAGAGCCCGAACACGATGGTCATTCATCCCCGTCATTCTGGGGACGGGGATGCAGTTAAGATCACGGTCACGGGATCGGGCGTAGGAGGAGGGGCAAGCGAGTCTTTTAGCATCGGAAGCAGTGCACCCAGCGGGGAAGCTCATATCATCGAGTCCGGCAACTTGACGATCTCCATCCAAGTCTTGAAGAGTGTCACGGACAACTTCAGCGAAAGCAACATTCTCGGTAGGGGCGGTTTCGGGACGGTTTACGGGGGCGAGTTGCACGATGGGACGAAGATTGCTGTCAAGAGGATGGAATCGGGGGCGGTGGGGGAGACCGGTTTGGGGGAGTTCAAGTCCGAGATTTCGGTCCTCACCAAAGTACGGCACAGGCATCTTGTCGCACTTCTCGGGTACTGTTTGGACGGGAACGAGAAGCTTCTCGTGTACGAGTACATGCCCCAGGGGACGCTCAGTCGGTATCTGTTTGATTGGAAGGCCGAAGGGTTGAAGCCGTTAGAGTGGATGAAGAGGATAACCATCGCCTTGGACGTGGCTAGGGGCGTCGAGTATTTGCACGGTTTGGCACAACAGAGTTTCATTCATAGAGATCTTAAGCCGTCGAATATTCTTCTTGGGGATGACATGAGGGCTAAGGTGTCTGATTTTGGTCTCGTTCGCCTTGCTCCCGACGGCAAAGCTTCCATTGTCACCCGCTTAGCTGGCACTTTCGGTTACCTCGCACCAGAATATGCAGGTACCTCCTCTTTTCTGCTTACTTGTTGGGGTTTATGTTATTTATATTTACTAACACTATGTTTGGTTTAAGGAATTTGAAAGGGAAAAGAAAAGAAAATAGTGGAAAATAGTTTTTCATGTTTGGTTTGAGAGGAAAAGTGGAAGGAAAAAAAAAGAGGAGACAAATGTACTAAGTGGAGGGAAAACCAAATTCCTCCCATTTTGGTGAGGAAAATGAGAGAAAATCATTTTCTTTTCTTTTCCTTCCAAAGTCCTTGAACCAAACTTAGTTACTCTACCCGTCTTACCAACAGACATTAAGAAAACAAAAGGTGTGGTTTAAAAAAGAAAAGAAGAAATAATATGAACCACACATTTCTTTCCTTAACACTATGTTTGGCTCAATGATTTTGGGAGGAAAAGAAAAGAAAATGGTTTTCTCTCATTTTCCTCACCAAAATGGAAGGAATTTGATTTTCTCTCCACTTGGTACATTTTGCCTTCTCATTTTCTTTTCCTTCCACTTTTCCTTTCTTTTTCCCTGCAACCAAACAAGAAAAATGGTTTTCCACTCCATTTTCTTTTCTTTTCCCTTACAAATTCCTTGAACCAAACATAGTGTAAGAGTATCTATTTTGAGGGAAAAAAATGTGTGTTTGGAAACGAGAAAATCAACAACAACCCAGTATAATCCCAAGAGTGTAAAGATAGAGAGGCTGGCACTTAAAATACTTGCCAAAAATAAAGTTTGAAAATGACAAAATTTGAAAATTTTCAGATATCGGTTTCTGTCTTGAGAAACCAACTGCGAGAAATGCTAGTGTGAAAATGCAGTATCTTGTTGTTCAAATAAAAACAACAGAAAACATTACCAAATGACACCTTAAGATTTTGCTTTGCTTTTGATTGCATATGTTTTGTGTTTGATCAGAAATGTTACTTCAGAAACATTCTTTGATTTCTTTCTACCTTCAAACACTAGGCTTGTTTGGTTAGGGGATTTCCTATGGGACAATGTAATTTTTGTATTGCTCCACTTTGTTTAATCTCTTACACTATGTTTGGTTCAAGGAATTTGAGAGGGAAAGGAAAAGAAAATGAGAAGGAAAACATTTTTTCTTGTTTGGTTAGAGAGAAAAAGAAAAGAAAAGTGGAAGGAAAAGAAAATGATAAAGCAAAATGTGGAAAACCAAATTCCTCACATTTTGGTGAGGAAACTAATGGAAAACCATTTTCTTTTCTTTTCCTTCCAAATTCCATGAACCAAACATAGTGTTAGTGTGTATCTATGCAAATTTTCATATTCACTTTCCGTGGAACAAAAAAAAGAAGTAATTATTGAAACCCAATTTCACACTTCCCTTCGACGCCACCTCCAAAATCTCCAAACCAAACAAGCCCTAGGGGATCAGCCCTCCAAGCATCTTACATATGCTGCATTGTTTGTTGTAAGTCGAATGTGATTGGCATGAATGCGTTTGTCAGTGAACCACCTCAACCAAAAGCTCAAGCTCGTGATTGTAAGCCGAGATTAGATTTCATATTAATACTTTTGATGCAGTGCCTGGAATTTTATCTAGGCATCAACTGAACCAAAAGCTCAAACTTTGTGGTTGTAGCTAGGACAAGGAAACGTTTTGAAGTCTAACAGTTTTGAAAATTGAATTGCAGTTACTGGGAGAGTGACGACAAAGATCGACGTGTTCAGTTTCGGAGTGATTTTGATGGAGCTAATCACGGGGAGGAAAGCACTTGACGAATCCCAGCCAGAGGAGAGCGTCCACCTCGTGCCGTGGTTCCGCCGGATGCAGCAGGACAAGCAGCAGTTCCGGAGCGCGGTGGACCCCACCATCGACCTCGGCGCGGAAGAAGTCCTGGCGAGCGTGAGCACGGTGGCCGAGCTCGCGGGCCACTGCTGCGCGCGGGACCCGCACCAGAGGCCCGACATGAGCCACGCGGTCAACGTCCTCTCGTCCCTGGCGGAGATGTGGAAACCGACTGAGCTGAGCGCAGAGGACGACGACTTTTACGGAGTAGATGTGTACGACCTGAGCTTGCCGCAGGCGATCAAGAAGTGGCAGGCGCTCGAGGGGTTGAGCGGGATCGACACGCCCTCTTACCTCGATAGCACGGACAACACGCAGACCAGCATACCCACACGTCCCACCGGATTTGCCGATTCCTTCACTTCGGTGGATGGACGGTAATGTCTCCGGCA
The DNA here is from genome assembly GCA_003260385.1 of Cuscuta australis. Taxonomy (NCBI): domain Eukaryota; kingdom Viridiplantae; phylum Streptophyta; class Magnoliopsida; order Solanales; family Convolvulaceae; genus Cuscuta; species Cuscuta australis. The sequence goes on from NQVE01000102.1 coordinate 177,777, forward strand.
ATCTCCTACCGTGATTCACTGTTTCCTTTCTTTCTTCTCTTCAAAAAAAAAGAGAAAGAAGTCTCATGATCGAACGTACTAAAAATTATGATGTTTTGTTGTCTCCAATCATCGTTGAGACCTTGTCTGGCAACATCTGGGATGTTGGTTGTGTTCAAAGTTAATATTTGTCGTTCTACTTATTATTTATTTCTTATTATTTGGTCCACACACTTTGAACCACTTGTACACCAAGTTTAAACCACTTTATTTTTAAATTTTTTTACTTCAAAGACAACTATTTTTTTTTATCGAAATGGAGAGGTAACAACCTCTAAACCTTAAGAAAGGTTCCTCACTGTCACGCGCCTAGGCCAATAGTACCCTAGCTTATCCTCCTCTAGCAATTGACGTGTACCATTCGGTGGGGACTCTAAGTCTCTCCAAATCAACGCTCTGTCTTTTCCCATTCTGGCAAGTAAGTCTGCGACTTTGTTCTGATCCCTCAGAATATGATAGATGGTAACATTCCAATCTTTTCCCATCCAACTCTGACATGCCTCAATCACTTCGCGTGCCGGACCTCTTGTAGTGTGTCTACCATGAATCCATTCAACACACTCTAAAGAATCACATTGGACAACCAGCTTTCGCAAACCTTTCTTCCATGCCCACCTTAGCCCCTGCAGCACAGCCCACGTTTCGGCAACTGTTGGATGATTAGTATTGCATAAACACATAAAGCCTCCTATCCAGTTTCCATCATGTCCTCGAAGCACTCCTCCACAGCCTGCGCCTGTACCATCAACACTCCCATCCACATTCAAACAGAAAATGTCATTGTCTGGTTTCTGCGAACGAACTTGTATCATGCATTCTTCATCTTGTGAGTTGTCAATAATACTCTGAATATGAAAAGCTCTCAAGATATCATCTTTTTGGTTAAAAATCCATGTGAGTTTTTCCTCAACATCATACTCCATGTCCTTAAAAACATAATCGCCACCTCAAGCCCCCCCAACATGTGGTAGCAAAGATCACTGGCCACTCATGGGCATAGGGGGTTCTAACTTTCCCTGCAATTTGATCATCCATCCATTGTCGGAAGTTGTGATTCGAAAGCCCCTGCACTATGTTTGTGCCTAGCAATTTGTTCCATATTCTCTTAATATTCGGGCAGTCACGGATGATGTGCTCCACTGACTTAGATCTGTCCACACATGAAGGACATGTATCTGCTTCACCAAGATGCCTTCTATAGCGCTCTGCATTACATGCAAGTCTTTCATGTCTTGCAAGCCAAAGAAATGCCCGTATTCGATTTGGAATTTTAAGCTTCCAAATTTTAACCCACCCTGTATCCTGCATATCTAAACCATCTATATTAGTAAGTTCATATGCTGAAGACACTGAAAACTTACCTGTCGCACTAAGTTGCCAGTAACATTCATCTTCATCATCTGTAATACAACAGCATGTTAGTTTATTCTTAAGGTCGTCGGGCAACAGGTCCCCAAATAGGACTCCTCTAGCCATCTTCTTTCTTCCTCTACCAATTTTGCACTCCCTGCTTTCTTGTGGACATGTGGATTCAGTTCTGTGAAAATTTAATCTGAGACATGTGGTCTAAATACTTATGGTCATGTGAACATAAAGTGCGATTAATGAGGAAAAAATGGGTGCGCGGCGCATATGTCGAGGGGTATTTTGGGGATGCCGATGCAAAGTTACCCCTATTTGGGGATTTATGTTTTGGAATGCTATTTAGATATATTTTTTATGTTTTAGTTCTAATTATGTTTTTTCCCTTTAAATTAAAGTAAAGTTAACTATATGGGATTAGCATTGAAGTTACACAAAAAAATTAATAGGATTTTTGTGTTTTTACTCCAAAATATGATTATTGCACTATGACAATGTACATAATTTGGCATTATATATTTACATTTCACATATCATAGTCAAAGTTTTCAAATTTTGACCAAGAAAAGTTTTTCGAAATAATAAATGTTAAGAATATTTTATTTTATCAAATAACCAATGAAAACATAGAAATAAACAAAAGTTTCCGCAACGCTGAAAAAACAAACGTTGCAAATATTTAGGGACGGAAGGAGTATATTGTACATGAACTAAAAATAAAAATTATTTATTTTATCGAAACTAAAATTATACTCCTTCTGTCCGGAAATATTCTTCCCATTTGACTTTTTACGGTCTTCAAGATTACACTTTGACTGTTAATATCTTTATTTATATATGGATATATTTTATAAAAATTTGATATTTGAAAACTATATTTCAAATTGAATATATTCATATTAAAGTTATATCCTAATACAATTTATTTTTTTCACATATCATAGTCAAAGTTTTCAAATTTTGACCAAGAAAAGTCAAATGAAAAGTATATTTCCGGAGGGAGTGAGTATTTAACCCTAAAAACAATGTTATACTTTCACCAGTAGGTAAAATGTACTCCGTAACTGGTAAAACGGGTGGGTTCTTGGGGGGAATGAGTACGAGGCAATCCCAAGAGCTCTTCACCACCCTCACCCTCGGCTCCACGGGAAGCGGCGCACCGGCGGCGATCAATGGCGATCAGATCGAGTGGACGCAAAATATCGTTCAATATTCTCACCGCTTCAGCCGGCGGCGACGGGGAGGACCTTGAATGGCTCTCAACCGCAGCCGCTGCTATTCGCCGATCCAATTCCGATCCTCCAGGACTGGCTCCTGAAGACGGCGCTTTAAACCCTCCCGGCAGCCAACAAAAACCACGTAAGAAGAAGAAGAAGAGAAATCAGAGGGGAGTGATTGAACGTTCGCCTCTTTCTGAAAATTCCACCACTGAAACACAATTGCAGAGTTACATTTGCTGTGATCCGCAGAGCAGCGCCGTGGTTTTTGAGGAAATGGCGGCACCGCCGGAAGAGAGTAAGTGTACTGTGAGCTCGGTAATAGGGATGCAGTATCGTGAACTGCGGCAGAGGAATGCGGCTTTAAATGGAGGTGGGGAAGAGGGAGCGGATTCCTTTCCAGTGAGCAAGGAGACTAAGAGCAATGGAGATGGACAAAGCTCAGTGGAGACGGTGGATCATAATGCATTGGTGAACAGAGATGTGACTGTGGGGCGGAATTTGGAAACTGAAGTCTCTTTGGACTGGAAGAGATTGATGGCTGAGGATCAAAACAGTAAGGTTTATTCCATTGTTTATTATGTGTCGACTTTTTCTACACCCATCCGCTAATTGTCCCTTAAAATGTGTTTAGAAAGTGGTGATTCATTGGGCCTAATGACATGATATAAGGTTGGCCACCCTTTGCACCCTATCATATCAGAACCATTTTGATCATATGAACAGCATTTGAATGAAAGCAAGATCTACATAGGTTTTCGGGAAAGTACACTTTTATATAATTTTTCAATTGAAAGGACATCTTAGCAAATAAGTCATATACAGGTTGTAGTTTGCCATTCATTTTGGCTTATGTGCAGAGGAAAACCATACATAATGGAACCATGTTATCTGAAGGAAATTTGGATGCATAAAAAATGATAAAGCTCTCATTTTGGTGTTAAGAAGTGAAACTACCAATCTGCAATTCTTTATTAATCTTTTCTCTGTACAGATGTAGACTTGCTTATTTTCTTGCTAGCTCTCTAGATAATATCTTTCATTCTTTTTTTAATTAGTGGGTTATGATGGTGTTATGCTATTTAACCATTAGAAATTTACAGACTCCTGAAACTGCAAAAAGATGTTAACATATACATCCCAATATTATAGACACAAAAAGAAGAAACTTTATCTGTAAGTATAAATTTTAAAGTACCAGAAGACAATTAAGTTAACATATCAAAGAACAAAAGAACGAAAAGGTTGGAGGTAATGCTTGCGCTATACCATGGGCCTGTGTTGATAAGGTTGCAGCATTGTAGATTGGGTTAAACCCATGATCAAGGATGAGCAGGTTCGAGCTAAAGATGCCAAATTAGACATCCAAATTAGGCCTTAGACTGGCTGTGCACCTTGTAGCTGGGATCCTCAATGGTTTGCAAGGCTTATTTTCATATTTTTCTATGGATGCAATTTGTATCATTGTAAGGGACTTTCTTATTGAACTCATAAGCATTCCACCATTCTTTGGGCATGGCAGAGTGTCATGCAAATTTAGGAAAAGTAGAATTATAAGATTTTGTAATATATGAATTGATATGAGCCACATAAATCATGCCAAATATTGTATGGGACAAAAGGTTTGTGGCAAACCAAAATAGAAAAAAGGAAAAAGAAAGTAGGACACACCTACAGAGGACATATAATGTAGTAGGTGCTTAGTACTTTAAGGGAAGGACTAATCCTCTAACTTCAGGGTATCCAGAGGTTGTACACCTACTATACATAGGCTCCTTGTTGCATACACACTTTAAGCTCTCGTCATGAGAGCTACAACCAGCCCTTTACATTCCCTACTAAGCATTCTTTCTCATAAATTTTGAGTGTTGTTCACTGGTATATGTTAGACTGGCTGACTGTGTAAACACAAAACAAGATCCCCTGCTAATTTTAGTCTCTACAAAAAGTAAAAGTTACTAAAATCACCTTATTGACAAATTCTTTAGTGTTGACTGAATTGGTATATCACCCAGAGCATTTCCAATTTCCCAATATATTTTCCTTATATTTCAAGTGTTTATAGAGAAATCATGAGATTCCTAAACACAGTAGTCTATGTTTTTTGGTGTTTCGTTCTTATTCTTTCTGGAGGATATGATTTTCATAGGAGTTTGTCCAAAAAGTAAAGGAAAAATAAATGAATGAGGGTTAATAATTTGTATTAGAGTATGCATTTAGCTTGTTTTCCTCATTGATTTTCTGCAGATGAATTTCTTGTGGAGAATTCACCAGTGAAATTTTTAGTGGAAGAGATGTATGCTGGAAATTCTTTAAAAAGCACCGTCTGCCTTGGTAATGAGAAAGAGCGGGAGAGAGTGTATGACACAATAATTCACCTACCCTGGCGGTGTGAACTGGTATGATGCAAGATGAATGGTTCTGTGAAACAAGTAAACAACTAATATGAAGGGCTGCCTTATGAAAATTACTTCCTTCATCCCATTTTATAAGTCTTACTTTCCTTTTTTGCTTATCCCACAATTAGGCCCACTTTCATTTTTTTGAATCGTTGACTTTTTACCTTTTCCAATTTAATCTTTTATGATTTAAAATGTTGACTTAATTTAACAACTTCTTAAAAATGCTACCAACCTTTTAAAGGGTAAATTTGGATATCTGACCAAATTCCTTTTGTTTGCTTAATATTCGTGAAGCGAGCAATTGAGGCCTATATTTTTAAATGAAGAGAGTATCATAGTTTTTGTTTTCCTCTGAAATTTTTTGCCTTAACTTGTGAAGAAGGGTGGAACACAAGCAATATTTTTCTTGCATATAACTTATATATGTAAATATTATTCTTTAAGGAAACTCAAGCAGTATCTTTCTTGAATCCATTATCTTTAGATATAGCTTCTTTTTTTATTGGTTGTGACACAAATATTACTGTGCAGCTTATAAATGTGGGATTTTTTGTCTGCTTGGATTCATTTCTCTCGTTGCTAACTATTATGCCAACAAGGATCATCATAACATTCTGGAAGTTTTTGAGATTTAGGTTAGGCCATTCTCTCTTTTGTTGTTGTAAAATAAACTTCTTTTTTCTTCTGTGAAGAACATGTTTTATCCCTTCTCCTTCTCCTCCTTTGTACATGTTCCTTCTTTGTAGTTACTTTATTTTACTAGGTTACACATGAAAGGAACTTTGCTTTCTACAATTGTTTAGCTCAAGGTGTCTATTGCTATTTTAGCCTACTATGAAGTTAGATGCTGATTTCATAATTTAACAAAAACTATCCTTCATTTATTTTCCCTGCCACTCTTGAGTTCTATCTAACTTCATAAAATAATAAAAGAAAAGTCTTTATCAAAATATGAGCAAGAATCTTAAACTCATATAAGTAATAAAGCCAAGGAGAATCTCCAATAATAAATATTGAATTACTTTCTGGATAGTTTTACAAATAATGAGCCTCAATATTTATAGAAGCCAAATAACTACCAATCCCTAGAATTTAGGCCCACCACCACACTACTTAGTAACTATTCCTAGACTTTAGGTTCACTGCCACATTACTTAGCAACTACTCCTAGAATTTAGGCCCACTTACACACTATTTACTAAGTAACTAACATATATATAGAATAAAACTTTTGACCCGATAAACAATAACCCTAACAAACTCTACCATAAATATTAATAACATAAAATAACTGCATATGTGGGCACTCTATCAAAAGCAAATGAAGTTTAATGTCTCATTTTGTTTTAATCCTTTGATTAACCGAAGCAAAAACATTGTAGAAAATGACTCTTTTATCTTCATTAGGCGCAGGTTACCTAATGAAGTCAAGTATATTTTTCATGAAGGTGTCATGTCTTATCATCTTATGCATAGTTATCATAGGTGCACGTCTTACTGGCCTGAGTCAGAGAGGCAAAGCTCCAACGCACGGAAGTTGTCAGTTGTCCGGCTAGGTGATATCTGATAGGTGCTGCACCTTAGCTGCTTCATATCTAGGCAAGAGGTGCTCGCTGCTTCATATCTAGGCGAGAGGCGCTTGCTTTTGTCGTTTGGCCTTTACTTATTATAAAAGAGATTGAGATGGGCTTTGTTTATTAAAAACTAAAGAATCGACCCAATTGCTAACCTGTCTACCAAAGGTGTGCTAACTTTTAGTGCCTGGGCAACTGGCCCCTACCCACCATTGTGACTCTTGTGCCTCCTCCCTGTGAGCTCTTAGTCGTCTGCCTCCCACTTCGTTTTTTTGCCTTGAAAAACTACCTCTTGAATAACTATAGTCTCATTATCAAAGTGATAAGGAATAGAAGAGGTGGTGATAGACTCTAAGCCTATTGCATTATGTTTAAAAGGTTTCTTTATATTTCTTGTGAACCAAAGTAGGTAGAGGTGTACTTATCAATTCTTAAGAGAAATAGATAGATAGTTTATAGTGCCTCAAAACTGGTGTGGTTATTTTATGAGTTAAAGAACCTATTTTTCTTCCTTCCAGCATTTTTGTCTGTCTTCTCATTTCCGTATGATGACACATTGGAGCAGAAATATTTAGCTTGCAAAATAACCTAACAATGCATATGGCAGACAGTTAACTTGGCCATCCGCAGCTCAGATCTGTGATTTTGGATGTTTTCTTGCACTGATTATTGGAGTGACCCTATTGCAACAAACAGGTATACATGGAGGTTTGACCTCCAGTTATTCATATTAGTTTCATAGCCTCATCTGGGTATATTCACTTCCTTTATTGTTTGTTCTTGTCTTGCTTACTTTTGTTTATTTTTTTTCCCTCAGATATTAGCTTAATTTATCACATGATTCGTGGTCAAGGGACAGTTAAACTTTATGTGGTGTACAACGTGTTAGAGGTGAGGTATTTCTTACTGTAGCAATGTCCCGAATCCTTGCGTACTACTCTTAATATAGGCTTAGTACTATATTCAACTATATTGCAGGACCACTAGCCTGCATCATTGGTGTTGCCTGTAGAAGAACATTGTAATATTGTTCCTCTCGTGCATTCACATAACCATGTTTTCATTGCATTTTCAATATACTCCTGGACAATATATAGGGTCATTGGTTATTTTCTACCTTCAATATTTTAGTCATCAATTGACCTTTTGGATACAGTTTTTATTTACTATGAGTTACTTGCCCCTTTCCAAACAAATCTGGTGTCATACACAATACTTGGGAGTTTCTATCTTTTTCATTAGTGTTGGGTGGTGCATAATTTTTTAGATTGAAAATGTTGTTTTCCAGAAAAATATTTTCTAAATAAAATATTATACACCTTATATTTTCCACTCAACAAATATAACCTTGAGTCCTAGATGCTCTTTTCTTTCTTATCGTTAGAGGACCTCATAAAGTAATTTTGTGTTTAGTCATTGTTTAGTACAGTAATTTATTTTTGCATCATGTTTTCTACCACTTTCTATCATGTGGGATAAGGTTTGCATACACACACACACCAGTCCTGTCTTCGTGGGATTTTACTAGGTCTGTTGTTGTTTCCATATGTACCACATGCTCATGTTGCATTAACACTCTAATGTCATTTTGGACTCGTCAAGGTGAAATAGTAATCTTGCTGGTCCTAGAAATTTTAGCTTACATCTTTCCATATAACTATTTTTGGTGTAATAGATCTCATAATACTTAAAATAGTCTCTTAGAGATAAACTTATTTTTCATCTGGTTTGTCTTCTTGCTTTCAAGATATACCTCATCTTGGATAGTCATGATTCACTCATCCACGGTGATCACAAATCTTGCACCCATTGTTGATCTTTCATTTAGTAAGACCGTGATAGCGAAATCTTATGTCACATATCTATCTACACATTCTAACATTTCTCTCAGTTGTATCTCGATACACATCTTTGATTGTATCAATATATTTATGTGATAGACCCTCATTTGTCATTACTTATAACCCACCAAACTTCCTTACCTGGTACTTTATCATAAGCTTACTTCAAGTCTATACAAATCAAATGCACTTCATTATTCATAATCAATAATATATCATTAGTTGTCTTATAGTCAAATCGACTTTGTTGTCTATCTCACAAATATAAGTATTTACTCCATAACTCTTACCTGGTTCACAAATATATTAATTTCATCGGCAGCAAAGAATGCCTCAGCATCCCACTCTTCCTCTACTGTAGAAGTGGCGGTATTGCCTTCTACAGTCTTCTTCTTTGACCAACAGTCTTTTGCCATGTGTCCCTTTTTGTTGCAATTAAAACACATTCCTTCAAACTTTCTTCCTTGTTTTTGATTTTTCCAAGCTCCACCTCATCGGCTTTTCCTTTCATTTTGACGGTCCCTCGTCTCTTCATCACTTTTCTTAGATCCACCAGTATGCTGCTTTGAATTATGTCTTCCTCTGTTAACGTAGAGTGCCTCTTCTTCTTTCTTTAGCGAGACTCCTCCCATCTGTTTAGCTAACGCCTCTTGATCAGCTAACAGATTTTCAAATTCAACAAGTGATGGTTGTTCTGGCCATCCTTGTATAGCAGCAACAAAACCTCTATATTCAGGTTTGAGACCATGGATGATGATGCGTCTTATCCTGGCATCTTTGATGGCGGCTTCTGGATCTAACTCAGAAATCTCCCGACACAGCGTTTTCACCTTGTGAAAAAACTGTGCAACCGTCATTTCACGTTGTGAAACAGAGAGTAACTCACTCTCCAAAAGTTGGAGCTTGGAATTATTCTTCTTTGAAAATAACCTGGCTAGTGAAACCCAAGCTTCGTTTGGTGTTCCAGCATCTCTGATGTGCTCAAGGATCTCTTCTTCAACTGTTGTTTTCAAGGCAAACAATGCTTTTCCTGCCTTGATCTTCCATTTCCGTAAGGATCCATTTGCATCCTCAATGGGTTGAACCACCTCATTACCGTTGACTATCTCCCACAGGTCTTGCCCTTGCATGTAAGACATCATGCACGTTGACCACATATTATAATTGTTATTGTTGAGCTTCTTCATACCATTGACAACTTGTAGGTCCGTCATTTTGTTGACAACAAGAATTCTCACACAGCTATAATATGTGATCTCTCACAAATGAATGGCTCTGATACCACTTGTTGAAAAAAGAAAAGATGAGCAAACTAAAATCTGGAGAAAGATTGATAATTGAAGGAATGAATAATACTCTTTTTATTACTGATAGCAAAAACTGATGAATAAAAAAGTAGAACAACTAAGCCTATAAATAGGCTACATGTAACAACCAACCTTAGCTAAAAACCTGGAACTAATTAAATTATTATATAAACTAATTAAATAAGAGCCACATAAAATAAGCACCCTTGACTAAATCTATCTTCTGATCCCACAAAAGTAGGTCAGCCACAAACTGTCACTCTCCTGATGCCATAAGAATAGGTCAAGTGCAAACTATCATTTTCCTAATCCCATAAGAATAGGTCAACCACAAACTGGTGTTGTTATTTGTTTAATATCCCCAATGTTCCCGGCACCGGACCGGTGAGACTGTTATTGCTCGCGGTGAATTCTCGCAAGGACCTGAGGGCGGAGAGGTCGGGAATTTCGCCGGAAATTTGGTTCAGGTGCAGCCTGACCTTCTTCAGCCGCGGCATCCCTTTCAAGACTGAGAGATCGCCGTTGACGTTGCAGCCGGCGGCGGAGAATGACGTGAGATTCCGAGCTGCCGCGAGACTCTCCGGGATCTTCCACGGTTCAAGAAAAAGGTTGAAGTCCAGGGAAACATTTACCAAGTTAGATGAAATACGGAAGAGATCCGACGCGAAAGAATTGGAGGTGAAATTGTTGCGGCCGGCGGAGAATTCAGTGAGGTAAGGGAGCCCTCCGAGACCGGCCGCCGGGAGGGTGCTGTTGAGACCGTAGTTACCGATGTCGATCTTCCAAACCCGGTTGTCGCCGTCGCACCACACCCCTTTCCACCGGCACGGGTCCGGCTGGTTATTCCAAGTAGACAGGAGTGGTGACCCCGGCGGGAACACAAGGCTGTCCTTCAGCATCTTCATTGCACCGCTGTCGGGGGACGACGGATTATCATCAGTACCGTTAACCGCTGCAAATCCGGTGGCCGCGGCCGCCGCAAACAGGAGGACCAGCCATGTTGACGCCATATATAATACGGAGTACTCCGTAACAAGATTAATTAACACCACTGCACACACGAGTGATATATGTAACAAAATTCAAGTGTAGCGTAGAATGAACACAAATTAAGAACAGATATAGAGTATCTATTTGGGAGCCAGAGACTTAGGGGCCGTTTCCTTTAATTTATTTTTGTTAGTTACTACTTATTCGGTTAAATAGCACGAAAGCCTCCAATGATTTGGAAAATAGGCACCAAAACTCCATTGATTTTCAATACTTATTCCTAAAATACACATGATTTTTATAGGATGCACACTCGCTCCCCAAGCTATTTTCCGTTCAATAGCCGGCAAATAATATGAAAAAGACAAATATGCCCCAACTTTTTTTCTCTTTTTAAATTTTGAAAGTCATTCCACCTAATTAAAAAAAGACCTGGAACGAAGACTAAGAGTCCTTGCAATTGAATAAAGGAAAATTAAGACCAAGGTTGCAATTGACAACGGGAAATAAAAACCCTAAATTGACGGAGGGGACGAAGCAAATCTCGGAGTGAATATCATCTACTTTTCTTTGTTTACTTTTAAGATTTTGGTGTGTATGTGGCATTTTTTCCAATTGATTTATGGTATGTTTGGTAACATTGATTTGGATTTCAAATCCGAATTTGGCTCAAATTTTATGTTTGGAAAACTTAAAAATTTTGAATTTGGATTTGAGTCAAATTTTTCTCATTCATAACAAAACTTAATTTGAAATCCATGCACCTCCCCTTGTCATTTGAAATTCAAGATTTCAAATTTTGGAATTGAAATGCATGAATTGAAATGAAATGCTAGTTGGGAACCAAAAGGGGTGAGTATCATATAGTCATATCACGTATAGTTTTAATTTGTAGATCTTTTGATATAGTTTTGTTGGGAACCAAAATGGGTGAGTATCATATCCAAGGGATAAGCTCAATTTAATTAATATATATTGGCAAATTTTATTTTATTTTTTCTTTGTCAATTCTATTACTTATTTTAAAAAAAATAATATAGTAATTTTGTTTCTAATGTTGTAAAATTTTTTATTTATATTTTTAATATATAATTTTTATATTATTCTGGGTGACAACCATGAACTTGAATATTTGATTGAATTGATTCTTTGGAAGCATTCCTCGTACACTCCCAATTTAGTGGAAAGGATAGATAAGCTTATTCGGACAAACACACTAGTGAATAATTAAATAGTAACCGATAATTATTAGATCGAAAAAATGTGCAAACGAAGAAAAAAATAAATAAAAAGACGAAAAACTTAGGAAAATTACCTAAAAAGGACTAAAATCTAATTACTTTCTCATGATATAAATTTTATAATCATATGTTTTTATTTTTCAATGAAGAATAATTGGTCATTTTCAATTAGTCATTATTTAGGTAAATGTTCATTGTCACTAGACATTATTCTTCTTACTAGACATTATTAAGTCATATTCAAAAAAAAAAATTAACTTGTACATTAAAAAATGACTTATGTTTTAATGTGCAAATTTTTTAAAAACTTAATAGGTGTATTAAAGAGAGACGTACACTTTTAGAAAGCTCGAAAACAAAGTGCAGAGGAAAATTAATTATTAGGATAGTGCAAAATGGAAGTAGTGAAACAAACAGACATTGGTGAACATCCAACCTAACGTCGCCCGTCGTCGTCCTGTTCATCCCGCCGGGCATGTTCCAGTTATACCGGCATTTCCCATTGTTTCAATCACTTCCTGATCTCCGTAGTCGCCGGTAGCCATTGGCGGGACACAGCCGGAGAGCTGATTATAAGAAAGGTCGAGTTCGGAAAGATTGGTCAAACTCGTGATGTTCCGAGGAATAGCTCCGGTCAGACTGTTTTCCGCCAGGTTCACATTTTCCAGTGAAGTGAGGTTCACCAGTGATTCCGGCACCGGACCGGTAAGACCATTATTGCGCATGTAAAGGTTTTTCAAGGACGCAAGGGGAGACAGGTCGGGTATTTCCCCGGAAAGCTGGTTTTCAGAAAGGTCGAGGGTTAAAAGATTGGTCAAACCCGTTATGGTCGGAGGGATAGCTCCGGTCAGGCTATTACTCGCCAGATTTACTTTTTGCAGCGATGTGAGGCGGGAGAGGTCCGGTATCTCGCCGGAAAGCTGATTCAGGGAAAGGTCCAGTGTGGTGAGACTGGTCAAGCTCGTGATGGAAAGAGGAATAGGTCCGGAAAGATGATTCAGACCAAGTTTCAGTGTGACAAGATTGGTCAAACGCGCGATGGTCGGAGGAATAACTCCGGCCAGATTGTTATCCGCCATGCTCAAAACTTGCATCGAAGTCGCCAATGATTCCGGCAAGGAACCGGTAAGATCGTTGTAGTCCAGGTTGAGTTCTTTCAAAGACCTGAAGCGGGACAGGTCGGGTATATCGCCGGACAAATGATGATCTTGGTTTAGTGCGCTCAGCCGGAGAGTCTCCAGAGTTGCCGGAAGCTGGGAAGGGATAGGCCCGGACAAACTATGGAGCGAGAGATCAAGAAAGCGTAAGACCGGGAAGTTTTCCCCGGTGAGAAATTCCGGTAGGGTGCCCTGCACGTTAGAATTGACGGCGGAGAAAGAGGAGAGATTCCGAGCCGCCGTGAGACTCTCCGGGATGTTCCACGGCGAAAGGTAAGGGTTTTGGTTAAAGGAAAACACCTCCAAGTTAGACAAATTGCGGAAGAGTTCCGACGGGACTGAAGGGAATTGGTTGAAGTCAGCGTAGAATTCACGGAGGTAGGGGAGTGATCCGAGAACGGCCGCCGTGAGATTGCCCCCGAGGTTGAACCGGTACATGTTGATCTTCCAAACCCAGCCGAGGTCGTCGCAAAATATCCCGTTCCACCGGCACGGGTTCGGGTCGTTCCAACTTTCCAAGCCTATGACGACGGATGATCCCGTCGGGAACACCAGGCTGGCTTTCAGATTCTGCATTGCCGCATTGTCGAGGCACGCCGGACCATCATCCGCCGCAACAGTAGTAAAAACCGCCGCGAGCAGGAGGAGCAGCCAAGTTGACGACGCCATGTATACCATACAACGAAAATCGAACACACCCACACTTTAACTAATTAAAACCCAGGACTAAAACCTTTCGTCATTGTTAATTAGTCATTATTCAAGTAAATGTCCATCATTGTTGGGCATTATTCCTTCCACGAAGACATTATTAAATTCTATTTAGGGAATAGAAAAGTTTAAGTCCTAGATTAGGAAAGTCATTATGTTTTAGTCCTATTTAGTGCAAATTTCACTTATTTATACACACACATGTATATACTACTACCTTCCTCCCTAAATAAACTTCCTTTTTTAACTTTTTGAGGATTTAAGAGAGATATTTTTGTGTTGACTTTCCAAAAAATACCCTTGATGTGATGTGTAAAAGTAAAATGTAATATGTAGATTATTAGTAAAAAGTTATGATGTGATAGGTAGGGTATGAAAGTGTAAGGGGTAAAAAGGGTTTTTTAAGGAAAAAGAAAAATTTATTTGGGGACAAAGAAAAAACAAAAAAGAAAATTTATTAAAGGACAGAGGGAGTATAATACCTAATTTTTTTATTTTTATAAAGTTGTCTTCAAGTTCACACTTATGTAAGGTATTTATTGCACAAATACCATTGTTTCAACACCTCACTTCGTTACCCCTTATTATTATTTTTTGATAATTTCTAAATTATAGTAATACCTTTCAAACCTTATGTGAATAGTTCTTTTGCCTCATACCGTATAATTTTAGAAATATACACCAACGCCCCCACTTTTTTTTCTTTATTATTTTTCTTTTTTACTTCTCTTTTTTTCATAAATGCCTAAGTTATTTTTTAAAATTATTCTTTTTAAAAATAAAAAATCACTTTTTGTGTTTGAAATAAAAAATGAAATGAAAAAAATAACATATATACTATGTACTTCATTTGTCTCGAATTAGATATTTTCTTCATTTGTCTAAAAAAATTCTTATTTTTTGAAGCAGTTGCATGGGATCAAAAGATTACAAAGTAAAATCTTATTTTTGACCGATGACCAATAGATTTTCTTCATGACATAATTTTTCCTTTTTCCAATAAATGTAAAATTTCATATATATTTTTTCTTCATTTTAGTTTCTATCTTTTATTTTAATTTTGATTTTAAAAACAAACATAAAATAATAAAAAAGGAAACCAAAAAATGAACAAATGGGAAATGAGCGTCAGTGCAAAAAAGAGAAATTAAAAATGTTTCATTAATTTTGTATTATGAAAATGAAAAAGGACCTCCTTTGGACAAAAAAAGAAAAATTTAATCAGAGAAAAATGAAGTGTACAATAATTCTTTTTACGTTTTTTTATTTCAAATACAAAAAAAATCGATTTTTAAAATATTATAAAAATAGATTTAAAAAGATCTTAAATATATTTATGAAAAAGAGAAGAAAAAAAGAAATTAAAACAATAAAGAAAAAAAGAGAGCGGACATTGCTGCTCATTTCCAAAAGTATATGGGCGAGCAGATCTATTTACCTAAAATTAGAAACATATTTTAGGCAGAGGCACATTGACATAAAATTTTAAAAATATGAAGAGCAACGACGTAAATTTTAGTTTTTAGTTTTTTAAATATTGAATTTGTAGTATTTAATTCCCAAACATTAAAATATTGTATTTAATTAAAAAAATGTTGTAAGTATTTAATTCCTAAATTTTTATTTTAATATTTTTCATAAAATTTTATGTATGAATTGTGTTATAATAAATAATATACGAAATATAAATTATTTATAATAATAAATAGAGTAGACTAAAAGTGAACCCATGAGTAATTAATTAAATGGATGGATGAGTAAAATTAGTTGTGAACGTTTGTTTAAAAAATAAAATATTAAAAATAGATAATATGGGGATCATGTGAGCGAGAGAAAATGATTGGATTGGAGAATTTTAATTCTAACGGATGGGGATGCTCTTATATCCAACATGTTTTACTTTTGATTTTTTAAAATAAAATTCTTAAATATTTTGAATGTTAATAAATTCTCCCTCCCTCCCAAATTAAATATAATTTTCACTACTTATAAAGTCAAGTTTTATTTACATATTTTCGTTAATCATTTTATAAAATAATATTCTGCATAGTCATATCACAACTTATTTTGTAGAGCTTTGATATAGTTTTATTTTAAAATATTTAAATTTATTTTTTTATTTCACTTCAATTGTCTTGTAAATTGAATGAAAAATAATCAGTCAAACATTGTTCAAAAAAATACTTCATCCGTCCCTTAAATTCTTCAAACTTTTTGAAAAATTTAAGTGAGGGATATCTTCGTGTTAACTTTCCAAAAATAACCTTGATGTGATAGGTAAAAATACAATGTAATGGATAAATTAATAGTATAAAGGTATGATATGATAGGTAAATTAAGAATTAATAAAAGCAAAACAGATTTTTTAATAGAAATAAGAATGAATTTGTGGCATAAGAAAAAATGAAGAGAGAAAGAATTTAAGAGACGGTGGAAGTGCGTCATTTAATTTGAGATGGAAGAGATATAATTATAACCCATAAGTCCAAAGCTTTAGTAAAAATTCTAGATTTTGTCGTAGACTCCCAAGGAATACAGCAAAGATGATGGATTTTAGCGGGAAAAGGGGGCATCTTTGAAGAAATTTTAACCAAAGGTAATACATATTTTCAAAAGAATGTTTCATGCACAAAAAAGAAGTAATAAGAAAAATACCATTATTGTTATTATTATTATTATTATCATTATGAGTGATGTTTTCATGATTATAAAATTTACATTTAAAATGTAGATCTTATATTTTTTCATGGGTTTTCATGTGGATGTTACCTATTTTGAAAAACACACTTTTTTATGCTATAAATACACTTAGGTCCTTTAAATGAGTATGTACTTTAGGTCCATACTATTACTTTGAATATAATAAATGGTAAGCACATAATGTGTAAAACATAAAAGGAAATATAAATAAATGTTCGATTATTTTAATAAATCATATAGCGTAAAACATAAAAAAACATAAATGATAATTTAAAAAAGATTACAAAAGCAATTAGCGTTTTTAGAGTTATGATCGCATACCGTGTAATTTATTGGTAGCATAGTAGCATACCGTGTAAAATATAATACCGTGTAAATATAATCGTTAAAAAACATAAATAAGTATTCCCTCCGTCCGGAAATATTCTTCACATTTGACTTTTCTTGGTCAAAGTTTGTAAATTTTGACTATGATTTGTGGAAAAAAATACATTGTATTATAATGTAAATTTAATACCAATATATTCATAATGAAACGTAATTTTCAAAAATCAAATTTTTATAAAATATATCTATGTACAAATGTAGATATTAATGGTCAAAGCACAATATTGAAGATCGTAAAAAGTCAAATGGAAAGAACATTTTCGAACGGAAGGAGTATTAAACAGTGAAGTTATGTTGACACTGACATCGAGTGTAAAACATAAAAGGAAACATAAATGATTATTTAGCATTTAGCATACCATGTAGAACGTATTACTGTGTAACTAATAATACAAGGCCGCAAACCGATATAAAATTTGGACTCCAGCAAATAGATTAATTTTTGATGAAATGAAATACTCCATCCGTCCCAAAAAGATCGTTACGTTTCATTTTTTGCGCATCCCTTAAAATACTTTTATATCGTCTCAAATGCCAAAAAAACTTTTAAAACAATTTCATCTTATAATAAAGAGTAAATATGGTAAATTTTAGAATTTTTAGATGTGAGTAGCATTGCTTTTTGTGATGCGCAAAGAAATGAAATGTAACGATCTTTTTGGGACGGAGGGAGTAGAATACGACTCTATTTAGTCATGGGCAACCGAGATTTAAAATTCTGTTCAAGAGTTCAGGGCCAATCTTAAAACATGTTGGATTAGTATATATTACGAAAACTGATATTTAGTCAAGGGCAAATGTATGTTCTAATTTCAAGAACAACAAATCTTAATGGCTTGAAGATTTTGATATATAACAAAGATGACGTTCCCACGAATTGTACGAGTAGTGTAGTTTATAAGAAATTTCTTAAAATTTGTAACTCATTTAATTTTTGTACTTTTAAAATAATGAAAAGTCTATAAGCATGTTTGGAATAGCGATAGCGTTTTGAAAAGGCTATCTACGAACAACGTTTAGCGTTAACGTTTTCAAAGTAAATTGTACCATTAAAATGTAATCCAAAACACTAAAGCTATTTTCAAACAAGCTCTATATTCCATTATATGTCAATTTGTATTCTTCAATAACACTCCAAATATTTAATAACGTAAATGCGAGTCGTGCAACACACGAATTTGATAATAAATTGAAATGAAAGGAGTATAATTTTAATTCACAAGTCCAAAACTTTAGTAAAGAGTAAATTTCATAATTAGTCCTTTATAACAGGGGGATTTCCCTATTTAGTCCTTTATTATCAAATATTATCCTAATGGTCCTTTTATGGGTATCTTTCCACAAATAGTCCTTTTTTATCTTCAATCATGTTGGTGTTAATTTCAGGGCTAAAAATGTAATTTCACAATGATAATACATCTTTTTTGTCATACACAATTCCAAAGGCTGTTTCGTTTGCGTCGTTTGTGAATTACAGCCGCTTTCTACTACAACCAAAGTCTACAAATGTAGTTTTTCGTCAGAATCCTAGCCCACAATCATAGTCATTATTTTTGTGTTATCCGCTTAACCAACATCAGAACACGTCACTAGACATAATGTTGATGTCAAATTATATTTTTAGCCTTTAAATTAACACCAACATGACAGAAGATAAAAAAAGGATCATTTTTGGAAAGGCACCCTTAAAAAAGGACTACGTGGGTAATATTTGATAATAGAGGACTAAATATGGAAACCCCCCGTTATAAAGGACCAATTATGAAATTTACTCTTTAGTAAATTCTAGATTTTGTCTAAATGGTCGTAGACTCCCAAGGATTACGGCAAAGATTCGATGATGGATTTTAGCGGGAAAAGGGGACAGCTTTGAAGAAATTTAAACGAAAGATAGCAGGGGGCGGACCTAGAACATTTGTACCATGGGGTCGCATTTTAAAAAGTTCATATCAAACCATCACATTTCTAACATTAAATTAAAAAAATACTTCATAATATATAACATTAAAGTTGACAGTTACCATAAAATTCACAAATTAATAATAGTTTTTCATTAGAAATATATAAACACATTTTACAATTGATAAAGTCTATTTTTCATATTTCGAAAGTGATTTATTATAATACCTTTGTCTCCTATATTGAAATTAAAATAATTAAAAACATTATAAATTTATAACAAAACCCAAACATCTTAACATATTTTCAATCTTACAAAATATAAACCTAATTCACAAATTACAAATTGAAAAAAATAAATTTAAAAACTCATAATTCGCAAATATCAAAACTAAATAAGGCTGTCAACGGATAACCAAAAATCCGATTACCGTCTGCATCCGTATCCGTTTAAAGCGGAAGTATCCGCATCCGTTTTAAATGGATATTATCCGTATCCGATAATGGATATCTGATTACTAAAGATATATGGATTTGGTAATTATATATCCGATCTGTTTAAAATCCGAAATGAATATCCATCCCTTTACATAACCATTTATCCGAATATCTGATCCATTATATATAGTTTTTCCTAATTTTTTACTCCCTCCGTTTCACAAAACCCTTCCTCTTTCGTTTTTTTTGCTTTCCACAAAACACTTCCACTTTCTATTAAAAAACTACTTTTACCCTTACTTTTTCATACCCTACATATCACATCATACTTTTTCACTAATAACCAAATTATCACATCTTACTTTTTTTCATCATATCAGGGGCAAAATTGGAAAGTTAATCAAAATTACACTTTCCTTATTTTCCCCCAAAGTCAAAACCGGAAGGGTTTTGTCGAACGGAGGGAGTATGTTTATATTTTGTTTCTCTTTTGATATTTCAAAGTATAAAACATTTTTATATACATACAAAATAAATGTGTAGACACATAAAACATATGCAAACATATAAAAATATGTGTATATGTGTGATGTGTATATCGTTTTACCAAATGAAGTTATCGTAAAATATCATAAATCATGAAAATAAAGAAAATAATTATTCCATAATAAATTATAGTTGATTTAATAATAGTTTGACTTTAGTATAATTTAAAATTAAAGTATTATTTAATTTGATTTTGAAAATTCGAAATGGATATGGATATATCCGATATCCGACCAATGCGGATACGGTTTTGATTTTAAGTATCCGTCAAGATCCGTATCCGAATTCAATATCCGACAAAAATATACAGATACAAATTTGATAATGACACATTCGTTTCGATTAATATCAGTTTACACCCCTAAATCTAAATACGGAGTATCTAATTCACGTTCAATTATTTTTTTTTAAAAAAATTACCTCTCTTGAAGAATGAAGAACAAAAAAATACAAAAAACAAGCCTTAAAATTTAAAAATGTGGGGCATCCAAAAAAAATGCTCCCCATAGGAGGGCAGAGTGGTTCCGAACTCAAGACTTCCAGAGTTCATATGGGCATTGAAGATATTGGGGGCGAGAATACTACGGGCGTTCGAGGGTAGTGTCCCCCACTCCCCCCCTTCAAAAAATGAAAATTAAAAATAAATAAAATAGAACACATGCATGAAGCATTCAAATAATTAATGAGAATACACAAAGAAAAGTTTTTAAATTTTGATTATCAGATTATATTCTTTTTTTTCAAAATTTTTACTTTTACTTTCTTTTCATTTAATGATAAATACTTCATTTTCAACTTAAAATTACTTATTTAAGTACAATTTCATTTTATTGGGTGCATTCCGTCTTCTTAATGGGGGGATTTAATTTTTTGATGGGGCATAACTAATATTTTTATTAAAACCTGGGGTACTATTAAAAAAAACTCTAAAATTCATTGGGGCCATGTGCCCCCAGTCACATGGTAATAGATCCACCGGTGCTCTTACAACATTCACAATGTATGCGTTAAAGAGATATATAGTTATACTTAGTACATATACCTATAATATAAACAAAATTACGAAATTTCCATGGGGTCACGTGACCCCGTATGACTCAACATGGGTCCACCCCAAGGTAGTACATATTCCCAAAAGAATGTCTAATGCACTAGAAAGAAGTAATAAGAAAAAATGCCATCACTATTATTACCATTGTGAGTAGGGGTGGACACGGTACCGGTACGGTACCGTCACCGGCAACGGTACCGCCGGTACCCGCCACCGTCACCGGCAAGGTAGCCGTGTCACCGGTTCCGGGAACCGGTACCGGTACCGCCACTTTCGGTACCGGTTCCGGTACCTATTTTTTGGTACCGGTACCGGCGGTACCGGTTTAATTTTTTTTTTGTTGATTTGAAAATCCTTCTGCAAAAAGTAGAAAAAAAAGGTGGGGGGCACACCTCAAATGGCTATTTAGCCGTTGAGGTGGGGGAGGGGAAAGAGGTGAAACTGTTGCGGCCGGCGTAGATTTTCAGTGACAATTTAAGTGCAAATATTTCTTTTTCTATTTCCAACAAAATATTTCTTTTTATTAAAAAAACCACCTTTATCTTTATTTTTTTATATCCTATCTGTCACATCATATACTTTTTTCTAACAATTTATCCATCACATCAAATACAAAATTGAAAGTCAATTGTAATTTGACACTTTTTTTTTTTATACTAAGGGGGTGTATTCAATCTGGATTTTGTAGTATTTTTTTGGATTTTAAAAGTCTATGGGTATTCAATCTAGATTTTAAAAAGTCATTTAAAATCTGGAAGTATTCAATTCAGATTTTAATATATCATAATAAATATAATGGTATTTAAAAATCAATAGATTTTAAAAAATTTCTATAACACATGGATTTTGATGGATTTTGGGCTTTGGGTATAAATTAAAATCTAACTCCAAAATCTCACAAAAAAAAAGCAAAGATTTTGTAACTCTATGGAGGGTTGTATCCTTCACGCCTGATCCGACGATCGCAAAACACTGACTAGGGTTTTGGTCGGGGACGATAGATGGTTTTGACTCGAAAAGGTGAAGAAGGAGCAGCCGCCCGGAGTCCTGCGTGTTGGGATAATGATTAATAATCAAAAGAAAAGAATAAAAAAACAAGGAAGAAGACAAAGAAGAAAGAAAAAAAAGGTACGGGTATCATGCATGCATGTATAATGTATGTGAAGATGTGGTGTTGATGGGCCATGCATTGTCATTTTGTTCTTGGTTGGAGAATTGTTGCAGGATACTCCCTATATAATTAGGTGTGTTAGAGAGAGAGTGGGTAGGATACTCCCTATATAATTAGGTGTGTTAGAGAGAGAGTGGGTGTGTGGGTTTTACACACCACCAAGGTAAAGAGAGAAATATGGGAGGAATTCTACACAAGAATACCACCAGGGAAATCCAAGGGGTCTTGGTGAGTGTGAGTGAGTGTAGGGAGTAACTGGTTTTAGTTACTCGGAAAAATACATCCGGGCATAGGATGTGGAAAGATCTGTTTATGAGTGTTTGAAATTTAGTCTTTTAAACAGAGGAGAATTTTTTGTATATTGTCCTGAAAGAGTGGAAATATAATTTTTTCTCTCATATATTCTTCTTGTGTTTGTTCTCTCATTTTTATGGTGTTCTCAATATTTTTCGGTATCTTACGCGATTAAAATCCTGCGGAGGATGAGAAGTATAAACTGGAATATGGGATTATTGGGAAAGGAACGAAATTGCCTTGGTATATGGAAAGGCGTACAAATTAATTCTGATGAAAAGAACGGCTCGAGAGGGAGAAACGAGAGAAATAGACACAGTGCTCTGTTGATACAGAGGTCTTGAAAGAAGTTTTTGGAGGAAGAAGGAAAAAAAGAAAAAAAAAAGAAAAAGAAAAATAAAAATAAAAGAAAGAAACGAAAAGAATTGAGATGGAAGAAGCTGCTAGGGTTCTTGGGGGAAGGAGGAAAAAAAGAAAAAGAAAAAAGAAAAAAAAATCCTATAAAATCCTATGATAGAATACATTAGAATCGTGTTAACTCTACGTAAATTTAAAACAATCCAACAAATTTACAGAATCTATGAATTCTAAAAAATCTATCAAAATCTTTTAAAATCCAAATTGAATACACCGTACCCTTCTCAGTCAAACTAGGAACCTCTTTTCGATAACAAGGAAGTAAGTATTTTGTATTGAATAGGAATGAGAAAGGGTGGATAATTGGACATGCCATTGGACATTTTAAAAAAAATTAAAAAAAAAAACTCTTTTGCATGTAGTGCATGCGATCTTCCAAGTGGGGAATTTAGGATTCCACTTGAGGAATTAATGTATGTGCTTTTTCCAAGTGAGGGAAACCACCCCATCAACCGCTGCAACAGAAGTAAAGGCCGCCGCCGCCGCCGCGAACAGGATGAGTAACACAGTTGAGGCCATAATTAAGAACAAGAAAGAAAAAGAGACTAAAATAGAATTAAAACATTGAAAATATACTAAAATAGAATTTTCATATTTTTATTCCCAAAATAGAACTTAAAATGCATTTACATTACCAGATATGGTCATGTACATTACCTAAAAGTATAGTAATGTACACATGTACAATGCCACATTACCACAATGTGAAGTTCTATTTCAGGGAAAAAAATATGAAAGACCTATTTTGATATTTTTTCTATATTTTAGTCTTATTTAGAGTGCTTTTAGGGAGAAAGACCAAAGTAGCACTAAAATATTAAAAATATATCAAAATAGGACTTCCATGTTTTTATTCTCAAAATAGAACATAAAATGCATTTACATTACCAAACATGATCATGTACATTACCAAAAAGTATAGTAATATGCACATGTACAATGCCACATTACAACCACATTACCACAGTGTGAAGTCTTATTTCGAAAAAAAATGAAAGTCATATTTTGGCACTTTTCTCTATGTTTTAGTCCTACCTAGGATTATTTCTGAAAAAATACCACGGGAGGGAACTCTTCAACCAATAAAAAAATAATTTATTTAGCGTGTGACAAGTGAAAAGACTGACATTCAATGTAGTGACATGTCAATATTTTTCCCACTTTTTATACTTTTTTGATGTATTTTAATTATATAAAAAAATTATTTATATTTTTTTATAAAAATATATGTACTTCTTATAAAAATATTCTTCTTTATTGTACAAAAGAAAATTAAAAAGAAATAAAAAAAGAAATTGAGAATAGGCTGCCTCGCCGATGACTCTCAAACCATGGAGAAATGAGGATGCCATGCGAGGCATTAGAAGAAAAGGGGTTGAGGTGGCAGGGCGTGGGAGGCAATGCCACTGCCTTTGCTCTTAGGTTATACTTCCTCGGTCCCTGTCTTTTCTTTGCATGGTTTCATTGATCATTCATTAAAATAAAATATTCTTGTCACTATTTATCTTATAGAATTTTTGATATAATTTTAAATATTTAATTTATAATTTTTTTAATTTCAATTTAAATAAAATGATCAATGCAAATAAGCAAACATACAAAAGTTATCTAGATGTCGTAATAGTATGTAAAAGCGTAGAGTAAATGTTAGATTTATAAAATATCAAATTATTTTCAAATAAAAACAATTTTAGTCGTCAATATCAGAAATCATGGTTGAATCAAATGAAACAAATCAAAGAGTGGGTATTTGATCACAATGTTCTTTTCTTCTTCAAAGCAAATGTGAATTGAAGAAGGAGCAATAATGGAGGGGATAGGCCGTCATTGACTATATTTATTTAGTCGTAGGTTATGAAGGAAAAGGGGATCGAAAAGGTGGTAGCTTTGAAGAAATTTAAGCAAAAGGTAATAAATACCCTTTGGGAAAACAACATTCCACGCATTAAAAACACAAAAACATAAGAAGAAGAAAAATAAGGGGTTAAAGGAGCAAAGTGACTGCGTACAAGGAAGTTTGTTGTGTGATTTTCTCATATACTATCTTCTACCTAGATGCATATATAGCCTTTTTTTATATTTAGAAATCGATACGATTTTATAATAATTGATCTTATTGAATAATAAAGATTTCACTAACACAATATGGATGGATAATACAAAGGTGAAACTCAGCCATTTCTTCGATTGGGCCGCCACAAGTTCATAGATCGTTACTTGCGTATAGGGCTCCATGTCATTTCGATTGGGCTGCCACAACTAACTATCATCTCTAGGTTGCGTAGTCCTCTAGATACAAGCTGAACATTTGAAACCCTTAGACCCTTCGAGATGCCTCCGCCCTTTCCCGTAATTTTGAGGTTATTCATAGAGAAAAGATGCATGCCTTCCCTCATCGTCGATCGTGGCAAACATCTAATCCGGTGCGCCCGTTTGGTCCACCATTCATAAGCGCTCCAACTATCACGAGCGACATACCTTCTCACTCACGTAATACATACTTCCTTCCTTTCAATTTTTTTGAATATGGTCTTTAAACATACTTACATTTCTAATTTCTTGAAATATCACATTTGTTTCATACTTAAAATCACAATCTTGCATTTCAAATTACCTCATGTGCAATTCTCATGCCATGGATCGTCTTCTTCATTGAATTACATCCTAACTTTCAAATTTTATTATATTATATTTGTAAAAAATTGAGATTTGGATATGTAATATGAATAAGGATACAATTTAGGACATGAAAGTGCATTGGAGATGGTAAAACTGCAAGACTATAATGTTTAGTACGAAATAATTGTAATATCCCAACAAAAGATGTAAATTATATTTAAAGAACATTTTAAAAATAAAAAATTTGTAAAGATCACTGAACAAAAATACTCCCTTCATCCCTAAATATTTGCCACACTTGTATTCCCGAGGCAAAATATCATGTTTTTTCAATTCATTTTATTTACAAATTGGTATAGAAATAAAAAATAAAATTTATATATCAAAAAATTACATGAAAAGTTTTTCGAAATAATAAATGTTAAGAATATTTTATTTTATCAAATAACCAATGAAAACATAGAAATAAACAAAAGTTTCCGCAACGCTGAAAAAACAAACGTTGCAAATATTTAGGGACGGAAGGAGTATATTGTACATGAACTAAAAATAAAAATTATTTATTTTATCGAGACTAAAATTATACTCCTTCTGTCCGGAAATATTCTTCCCATTTGACTTTTTACGGTCTTCAAGATTACACTTTGACTGTTAATATCTTTATTTATATATGGATATATTTTATAAAAATTTGATATTTGAAAACTATATTTCAAATTGAATATATTCATATTAAAGTTATATCCTAATACAATTTATTTTTTTCACATATCATAGTCAAAGTTTTCAAATTTTGACCAAGAAAAGTCAAATGAAAAGTATATTTCCGGAGGGAGTGAGTATTTAACCCTAAAAACAATGTTATACTTTCACCAGTAGGTAAAATGTACTCCGTAACTGGTAAAACGGGTGGGTTCTTGGGGGGAATGAGTACGAGGCAATCCCAAGAGCTCTTCACCACCCTCACCCTCGGCTCCACGGGAAGCGGCGCACCGGCGGCGATCAATGGCGATCAGATCGAGTGGACGCAAAATATCGTTCAATATTCTCACCGCTTCAGCCGGCGGCGACGGGAGGACCTTGAATGGCTCTCAACCGCAGCCGCTGCTATTCGCCGATCCAATTCCGATCCTCCAGGACTGGCTCCTGAAGACGGCGCTTTAAACCCTCCCGGCAGCCAACAAAAACCACGTAAGAAGAAGAAGAAGAGAAATCAGAGGGGAGTGATTGAACGTTCGCCTCTTTCTGAAAATTCCACCACTGAAACACAATTGCAGAGTTACATTTGCTGTGATCCGCAGAGCAGCGCCGTGGTTTTTGAGGAAATGGCGGCACCGCCGGAAGAGAGTAAGTGTACTGTGAGCTCGGTAATAGGGATGCAGTATCGTGAACTGCGGCAGAGGAATGCGGCTTTAAATGGAGGTGGGGAAGAGGGAGCGGATTCCTTTCCAGTGAGCAAGGAGACTAAGAGCAATGGAGATGGACAAAGCTCAGTGGAGACGGTGGATCATAATGCATTGGTGAACAGAGATGTGACTGTGGGGCGGAATTTGGAAACTGAAGTCTCTTTGGACTGGAAGAGATTGATGGCTGAGGATCAAAACAGTAAGGTTTATTCCATTGTTTATTATGTGTCGACTTTTTCTACACCCATCCGCTAATTGTCCCTTAAAATGTGTTTAGAAAGTGGTGATTCATTGGGCCTAATGACATGATATAAGGTTGGCCACCCTTTGCACCCTATCATATCAGAACCATTTTGATCATATGAACAGCATTTGAATGAAAGCAAAATCTACATAGGTTTTCGGGAAAGTACACTTTTATATAATTTTTCAATTGAAAGGACATCTTAGCAAATAAGTCATATACAGGTTGTAGTTTGCCATTCATTTTGGCTTATGTGCAGAGGAAAACCATACATAATGGAACCATGTTATCTGAAGGAAATTTGGATGCATAAAAAATGATAAAGCTCTCATTTTGGTGTTAAGAAGTGAAACTACCAATCTGCAATTCTTTATTAATCTTTTCTCTGTACAGATGTAGACTTGCTTATTTTCTTGCTAGCTCTCTAGATAATATCTTTCATTCTTTTTTTAATTAGTGGGTTATGATGGTGTTATGCTATTTAACCATTAGAAATTTACAGACTCCTGAAACTGCAAAAAGATGTTAACATATACATCCCAATATTATAGACACAAAAAGAAGAAACTTTATCTGTAAGTATAAATTTTAAAGTACCAGAAGACAATTAAGTTAACATATCAAAGAACAAAAGAACGAAAAGGTTGGAGGTAATGCTTGCGCTATACCATGGGCCTGTGTTGATAAGGTTGCAGCATTGTAGATTGGGTTAAACCCATGATCAAGGATGAGCAGGTTCGAGCTAAAGATGCCAAATTAGACATCCAAATTAGGCCTTAGACTGGCTGTGCACCTTGTAGCTGGGATCCTCAATGGTTTGCAAGGCTTATTTTCATATTTTTCTATGGATGCAATTTGTATCATTGTAAGGGACTTTCTTATTGAACTCATAAGCATTCCACCATTCTTTGGGCATGGCAGAGTGTCATGCAAATTTAGGAAAAGTAGAATTATAAGATTTTGTAATATATGAATTGATATGAGCCACATAAATCATGCCAAATATTGTATGGGACAAAAGGTTTGTGGCAAACCAAAATAGAAAAAAGGAAAAAGAAAGTAGGACACACCTACAGAGGACATATAATGTAGTAGGTGCTTAGTACTTTAAGGGAAGGACTAATCCTCTAACTTCAGGGTATCCAGAGGTTGTACACCTACTATACATAGGCTCCTTGTTGCATACACACTTTAAGCTCTCGTCATGAGAGCTACAACCAGCCCTTTACATTCCCTACTAAGCATTCTTTCTCATAAATTTTGAGTGTTGTTCACTGGTATATGTTAGACTGGCTGACTGTGTAAACACAAAACAAGATCCCCTGCTAATTTTAGTCTCTACAAAAAGTAAAAGTTACTAAAATCACCTTATTGACAAATTCTTTAGTGTTGACTGAATTGGTATATCACCCAGAGCATTTCCAATTTCCCAATATATTTTCCTTATATTTCAAGTGTTTATAGAGAAATCATGAGATTCCTAAACACAGTAGTCTATGTTTTTTGGTGTTTCGTTCTTATTCTTTCTGGAGGATATGATTTTCATAGGAGTTTGTCCAAAAAGTAAAGGAAAAATAAATGAATGAGGGTTAATAATTTGTATTAGAGTATGCATTTAGCTTGTTTTCCTCATTGATTTTCTGCAGATGAATTTCTTGTGGAGAATTCACCAGTGAAATTTTTAGTGGAAGAGATGTATGCTGGAAATTCTTTAAAAAGCACCGTCTGCCTTGGTAATGAGAAAGAGCGGGAGAGAGTGTATGACACAATAATTCACCTACCCTGGCGGTGTGAACTGGTATGATGCAAGATGAATGGTTCTGTGAAACAAGTAAACAACTAATATGAAGGGCTGCCTTATGAAAATTACTTCCTTCATCCCATTTTATAAGTCTTACTTTCCTTTTTTGCTTATCCCACAATTAGGCCCACTTTCATTTTTTTGAATCCGTTGACTTTTTACCTTTTCCAATTTAATCTTTTATGATTTAAAATGTTGACTTAATTTAACAACTTCTTAAAAATGCTACCAACCTTTTAAAGGGTAAATTTGGATATCTGACCAAATTCCTTTTGTTTGCTTAATATTCGTGAAGCGAGCAATTGAGGCCTATATTTTTAAATGAAGAGAGTATCATAGTTTTTGTTTTCCTCTGAAATTTTTTGCCTTAACTTGTGAAGAAGGGTGGAACACAAGCAATATTTTTCTTGCATATAACTTATATATGTAAATATTATTCTTTAAGGAAACTCAAGCAGTATCTTTCTTGAATCCATTATCTTTAGATATAGCTTCTTTTTTTATTGGTTGTGACACAAATATTACTGTGCAGCTTATAAATGTGGGATTTTTTGTCTGCTTGGATTCATTTCTCTCGTTGCTAACTATTATGCCAACAAGGATCATCATAACATTCTGGAAGTTTTTGAGATTTAGGTTAGGCCATTCTCTCTTTTGTTGTTGTAAAATAAACTTCTTTTTCTTCTGTGAAGAACATGTTTTATCCCTTCTCCTTCTCCTCCTTTGTACATGTTCCTTCTTTGTAGTTACTTTATTTTACTAGGTTACACATGAAAGGAACTTTGCTTTCTACAATTGTTTAGCTCAAGGTGTCTATTGCTATTTTAGCCTACTATGAAGTTAGATGCTGATTTCATAATTTAACAAAAACTATCCTTCATTTATTTTCCCTGCCACTCTTGAGTTCTATCTAACTTCATAAAATAATAAAAGAAAAGTCTTTATCAAAATATGAGCAAGAATCTTAAACTCATATAAGTAATAAAGCCAAGGAGAATCTCCAATAATAAATATTGAATTACTTTCTGGATAGTTTTACAAATAATGAGCCTCAATATTTATAGAAGCCAAATAACTACCAATCCCTAGAATTTAGGCCCACCACCACACTACTTAGTAACTATTCCTAGACTTTAGGTTCACTGCCACATTACTTAGCAACTACTCCTAGAATTTAGGCCCACTTACACACTATTTACTAAGTAACTAACATATATATAGAATAAAACTTTTGACCCGATAAACAATAACCCTAACAAACTCTACCATAAATATTAATAACATAAAATAACTGCATATGTGGGCACTCTATCAAAAGCAAATGAAGTTTAATGTCTCATTTTGTTTTAATCCTTTGATTAACCGAAGCAAAAACATTGTAGAAAATGACTCTTTTATCTTCATTAGGCGCAGGTTACCTAATGAAGTCAAGTATATTTTTCATGAAGGTGTCATGTCTTATCATCTTATGCATAGTTATCATAGGTGCACGTCTTACTGGCCTGAGTCAGAGAGGCAAAGCTCCAACGCACGGAAGTTGTCAGTTGTCCGGCTAGGTGATATCTGATAGGTGCTGCACCTTAGCTGCTTCATATCTAGGCAAGAGGTGCTCGCTGCTTCATATCTAGGCGAGAGGCGCTTGCTTTTGTCGTTTGGCCTTTACTTATTATAAAAGAGATTGAGATGGGCTTTGTTTATTAAAAACTAAAGAATCGACCCAATTGCTAACCTGTCTACCAAAGGTGTGCTAACTTTTAGTGCCTGGGCAACTGGCCCCTACCCACCATTGTGACTCTTGTGCCTCCTCCCTGTGAGCTCTTAGTCGTCTGCCTCCCACTTCGTTTTTTTGCCTTGAAAAACTACCTCTTGAATAACTATAGTCTCATTATCAAAGTGATAAGGAATAGAAGAGGTGGTGATAGACTGTAAGCCTATTGCATTATGTTTAAAAGGTTTCTTTATATTTCTTGTGAACCAAAGTAGGTAGAGGTGTACTTATCAATTCTTAAGAGAAATAGATAGATAGTTTATAGTGCCTCAAAACTGGTGTGGTTATTTTATGAGTTAAAGAACCTATTTTTCTTCCTTCCAGCATTTTTGTCTGTCTTCTCATTTCCGTATGATGACACATTGGAGCAGAAATATTTAGCTTGCAAAATAACCTAACAATGCATATGGCAGACAGTTAACTTGGCCATCCGCAGCTCAGATCTGTGATTTTGGATGTTTTCTTGCACTGATTATTGGAGTGACCCTATTGCAACAAACAGGTATACATGGAGGTTTGACCTCCAGTTATTCATATTAGTTTCATAGCCTCATCTGGGTATATTCACTTCCTTTATTGTTTGTTCTTGTCTTGCTTACTTTTGTTTATTTTTTTTCCCTCAGATATTAGCTTAATTTATCACATGATTCGTGGTCAAGGGACAGTTAAACTTTATGTGGTGTACAACGTGTTAGAGGTGAGGTATTTCTTACTGTAGCAATGTCCCGAATCCTTGCGTACTACTCTTAATATAGGCTTAGTACTATATTCAACAATATTGCAGGACCACTAGCCTGCATCATTGGTGTTGCCTGTAGAAGAACATTGTAATATTGTTCCTCTCGTGCATTCACATAACCATGTTTTCATTGCATTTTCAATATACTCCTGGACAATATATAGGGTCATTGGTTATTTTCTACCTTCAATATTTTAGTCATCAATTGACCTTTTGGATACAGTTTTTATTTACTATGAGTTACTTGCCCCCTTTCCAAACAAATCTGGTGTCATACACAATACTTGGGAGTTTCTATCTTTTTCATTAGTGTTGGGTGGTGCATAATTTTTTAGATTGAAAATGTTGTTTTCCAGAAAAATATTTTCTAAATAAAATATTATACACCTTATATTTTCCACTCAACAAATATAACCTTGAGTCCTAGATGCTCTTTTCTTTCTTATCGTTAGAGGACCTCATAAAGTAATTTTGTGTTTAGTCATTGTTTAGTACAGTAATTTATTTTTGCATCATGTTTTCTACCACTTTCTATCATGTGGGATAAGGTTTGCATACACACACACACCAGTCCTGTCTTCGTGGGATTTTACTAGGTCTGTTGTTGTTTCCATATGTACCACATGCTCATGTTGCATTAACACTCTAATGTCATTTTGGACTCGTCAAGGTGAAATAGTAATCTTGCTGGTCCTAGAAATTTTAGCTTACATCTTTCCATATAACTATTTTTGGTGTAATAGATCTCATAATACTTAAAATAGTCTCTTAGAGATAAACTTATTTTTCATCTGGTTTGTCTTCTTGCTTTCAAGATATACCTCATCTTGGATAGTCATGATTCACTCATCCACGGTGATCACAAATCTTGCACCCATTGTTGATCTTTCATTTAGTAAGACCGTGATAGCGAAATCTTATGTCACATATCTATCTACACATTCTAACATTTCTCTCAGTTGTATCTCGATACACATCTTTGATTGTATCAATATATTTATGTGATAGACCCTCATTTGTCATTACTTATAACCCACCAAACTTCCTTACCTGGTACTTTATCATAAGCTTACTTCAAGTCTATACAAATCAAATGCACTTCATTATTCATAATCAATAATATATCATTAGTTGTCTTATAGTCAAATCGACTTTGTTGTCTATCTCACAAATATAAGTATTTACTCCATAACTCTTACCTGGTTCACAAATATATTAATTTCTTCGAGATTTGTTCTATCATATTCTATCATTAATGCATGGTATGACTACAACATACCCAGTATAATCCCATTTCCGTCGGGGTCTAAGGGGTCATGATGTACACAACCATACCCCTGTAAAAACACAAAGGCTGTTTCTGTTTGAACCTTGATGCATTCACTACCCAAAATTTCATAGAAACCCAAAGCTTCATAGAAAGTAAGAAGCAATGAAAGTTTAATGTGCCATTTTGATTCAATCCGTTATTTACCTGAAGCTAAAACATTGTCAAAAATGAATCTTCAACTCCATTGGCAATGGACCATAGTTCATGGTATGACTGTGGCTTACAAATTTTATCCCCCTATATTGTCCACAGTCTTGAAAAGTTGTACATCTTCCTTCTCTCACAATTTGGTATTGAAGTGTTTTTCCTTATATCACTTGGCACTCTATACTTCTTTGTCTCCTAAATTTTGCTAAAAGGGTATGTGAGTTGGTCAATGAATATTCTCCCTAAACATTATCAAACTTTAACAGGAACTTCATCGTGACCAATTGATTTATGCAGTTTCAACTTTTTTCATGACCTCAACTTCAGTACTCAACTAAATTTCTATTAACTTCCTCATCATCAATAGAAATGTTGCTGAGATTACCAACTTGGTTTCCATTAAATAATTCATCAAAGCAATGTTTTCATCTATTCTTTTATTTTGTCATGAACAACAGTGACCCCTCTTTTTTTATATTTATTTATGCATTTCATCATTCCAAGGTTACTTGTAATCTTTCCCCTCCAAACCATCTTGTAGATACCCCTCCCCCCCCCCCCCCCCCCCCATGTCTCTCAATTCTCGGTTGCTACACAATTTCTTGTTTAGCCTATGCATATTTATGTACTAGTAATTAATTGGTTACCCATTTAAATTACTCATACGTATTAGCTCATGACTAACCCACCAATATTAGTGTACCTACTTGCTGATAATTGAAGACCATCTTTTGAATAATAACTTTAAAATGATACGGAGTAGTAAATTTCATAAATTGGACTAATTGGTAGAGATAATTACAAATTGCTGGGCTGCTTTTGACAGATATTTGATAAGCTATTCCAAAGTTTTGGAGGAGATGTTATGCAAACTTTATTTACTACCGCTGAAGGGCTTGCAACTTGTTCATCAGAAAACATGCAATACTGGCTAAGGAGATTCATCTTAGATGAAATAGTAGCTGTGGCATCGTCAAATATCCTTTATTAAAAAATCTTTAAACAATTTGTTATTGGTTTTATAGACGTCTGTGCACTTTTACATCCACTTATGCTTTATGTTCCTTAACTCTTCATACTTATTCATTCCTTCATCTTGTTAGTTCAGGCCATTACTTTGTCAACGTGCATAGTTGCTCACAACAATGCATTGTTTGCATTGTTGGTCTCAAACAATTTTACAGAGATTAAAAGTAATGTGTTTAAGCGCTACAGCAAGGATAATGTTCACAATCTAGTATATGCTGGTAAGTCATCCTCATAATCATTATGGCTTTCTTAAGTGTTGTTTGCTTAGATTTTGTTGCTATGATTATTTTGTTGTATGATGCCCATGAAGGTGTTGTGGCTTTCAATTGCTGATTAATTCACTTATGCCTGAAACATGTTTTGGGAATGTTTGTTGAATGTTTACATTTGGCTTTTGAGGCCGGGGTTTATTATACTTGTGTTTCTAGATTTTCCTAAGAAATAAAATCATAGATTGAATTTATGCACCACCACCGTAATCAACATCACCTCAATCCAAACTATGTTGAGGTCGGTGACATAATTTACTGTCAATTACTCAATTGATGAATTGTCTAATCTTAAGCAACATTTAAATGAATTTAAAAAAAACAGTGGCGAAGTTTTACATTGTATGTCCTTTATGCCACACATCTAAATAAGGAATAGTCTGAACTCATGCACCAAAAGGTTACTTATTTTTGTAATTATTATACCTATTCTTTTTCCCAGACTCCACAACAAAAAAGGGCATTTACTATGTATGGACGGTATGGTCTGGCAGAGTAAATGCTTAATTGTCTTCCCCCCAACCCCCGTACTGTGTTAATGGTTTTGCTGTGTAACCCACATTTTTGGTCACTTTTTCAGCAAGGGATGGTTTTGTTTCATATTGGAAATGCTCAAATCTCTCCAATATTGTTATTGTTGATTATTTCCAACTGATGTATATAAGACATTTGGTACATGTGCTTGTTCAACAACCATAACTGATAGCCGTACAATTAGGCTTGGATGGAAGAGTTTGTAATGGATCACCACGATAATAATGTATACTCACCCTAAGTTACTGATTATTCAGCTTGGCTAAGAAGATAATCTCTATATTCCTTAGGGTGGTTCGTTTGGAACTTGGAAAAGGCTAGGGAAAGAAAATAGGGAGGAAAATATGGAAGGAGAAAAAAAATTAAACTCAAAATTAAGATATTTGGCTATTTATATACTTCTACTATATGAAGACTAACAAAATAAAGAATGTGTGAAACATGTAAAAGTTTTAAGTAAATGTGAATTGTCTTTCTGCATTCCAAGGTAAGTCCACCACTGAAATTCTAAAATACATTTTCCACCTGTCTTTTTCATTTTGTCTACTATTTTTTTATTTCCAACCTAGTCTTACACTCTATTAGTTTTCCCTGCACTGTCATTAGGATTACATGATGCATTTTGCTGAATTAGGGCTACTTTTTAGACATCTGCTTTGGAACCTGTGCAATTACTTGCTTCATTTTCTGGTATTCTTCTGTGTAGATGCTGTTGAGAGGTTCCATATTTCGGCATTTCTCCTGTTTGTTTTAGCTCAAAATATACTGGAGGCGGAAGGACCTTGGCTTCAAAGTTTCATTTATGTGAGTGGATTCGCATGTATAGCTAGTTCCCTACACTCTAAAGTCCCAGCTAGATGCCCTTCAACTTGGTGCCAACTGACTCTCTCTCTCACCCTTCCCCCTTTTGAATGCAGAATGCCCTTGTTGTGTACATATGTGAAATGATGATTGATATAATTAAACATTCTTTTGTTGCCAAATTCAACAACATCAAGCCCATGGCATTTTCAGAATTTCTTGAGGATCTTTGCAAGCAGGTACTACAGGATGATGATCATAATGATTTCTTGTCTTTCTCTCAAACAATAAAAAAAAATTGAGTATGCAGATTTGCCAAATTGGTGACATGTATTCATTCAAAATCTATTATCTTTACTTTTGATACAGACATGGAACCAGCCTGAGAGTGCAAAGAATAACCTGGTTTTCATTCCTCTAGCGCCAGCTTGCGTGGTATGATCTTGTTCTCATCCATAGATTCCAGAGTACATTTCAGCCCATTGATTAGAGGGGTAACGGTGAGGTTGGAACAAATAGACCTTTCCAAATTTACCACTCCCACCGCTCCTTCATCCTTTGTGTTTGGAGCAAGGGAAGTGTAAGGGCTTGTACAGACATGTTTTTTAGAACAACCCAGTAAAATTAGGCAAAAAGAAAATCATGCATTTCCTGCATTATTACTATGGAATTCGATATCCTGAATTTTCCATACTGAGTATGAAACAAACTGTCATATAAAAAAAAATGCAGGTAATTCGAGTGCTGCGTCCAGTTTATGCAGCTCATCTTCCGTACAGTCCCCTCTCTTGGCGGGTATTTTGGATTCTCCTCTTGTCGGCATTGAGCTTTGTCATGCTAGCCAGCCTCAAAATATTGGTCGGAATGGGGTTGAAGAAACACGCGGGTTGGTATATAAAGAGGTGCCAGAGAAGGAAAAAGCTCCACAGTGACTGAAGAAGGATGATGCTTTTTCACTATCACATGGAAAAATCACTCTTAAGACGAGAAACGCCTCTTCGTGTGCCTAACCATACATGTGATGAAACCTCGCGGGAAGTTTTTCTTGCAAACCCAATGGCAAAAGGTTCGTATATTGCTTCAAATTTTGCGTTCGGGGCGAAATCCAACCGTGACTTGTGAATACACACGCGCGCGTGGACACGCAAATGAGTCGTATAGAGAATGCTTCGAATGGATTGGGAAACATTTTTGTGTGGCAAGTTATAGTGCAATGTAATCAGATTTACACTCAGATACTATGAGAGACTTCTTCAGTTTCAACTTATTCAATTTTGGATATTTTAAATTTAGAGGTACTTTTATAACCTTTTGCATGATTCAAAAATGCATATTCCTCATGATTTGGGAACACGTGGAAGCAAATGGGAGATTCACCGGTGTCTTGAAAGTTGAAACCACGAGCATGAAGAATAATATATGGATCGGATGTGAGTTACTTTGTTTTGTCTCTCTTGCATGGTATTACTAATACTTTTTCTATAATTGGTCTTTTATAATAATGATTTTTTATTTAGTGTTCTATTATCAAATACTCCGTATTACATTCATAATCTTTCTTTTAACTTTCTATCATGTTGGTGTTAAATCGTGACTAAAAATATAATTTCACAATGATCATATATCTTTTTTGTCAGAGCCAATGTTAGAGGTCGTTGTAGATGCGTCGTTTGTCAAGTTAAGTCATTGTCTGCTACAACAGTCTACAAATGTTGTCTTTAGTCGGAATCCTAGTCCACAACTGCAATCATTATTATGTTGTCCGTGAAGATCAGGAAACAACGTCATTGGAGATATGATCGATGTAAAATTCCACTTTTAGCTCTCGATTTAACACTTAATCATAGAAGATAAAAAAAATTTTGTAGAAAAGTACTCATAAAAGAAGGACCACGAGTATTAAATGAAATATTCAATAACAGAGTACTAAATATAGAAAAAATAGTCTGTTGTAAATGATTAATAATAAAATCTACTCATTTTTCTTTTAGGGTCCGTTTGGTATAAGGAATTGGTGGAATTGGAATTGAATTGTAATTGTAATTCCATGGTATTCAATTTCATAGAATTGAATTCTGTCAATTTCAATTCATTTTTTGCACTATCAATTCCAAATCTACATAATATGTGCTACCAAACACTAGAATTGGAATTGAAGTCCCCAATTCCAATTCCATAGTTTGAATTCCATGTACCAAACGGGGCCTTAGGCTCCATTTGGTACACGGAATTCAAAATATGGAATTAGAAATTGAGGATAACAATTCCAATTCTGCAGTGTGATAGCAGAAAAATATGTTGATTTGGAATTGGTTGTGCCAAAAACGAATTGAAATGGGAGAATTCAATTTCATCCATATCAATTTAATAGAATTTCAGTTTTCAGTTCCAATTCCGTCAATTCCGTGATCAAACGGGGTTTTCACTTTTTTCATGAAAGAGGATCGGTGCATTTTTAGACGCACTTGGATAATTGTAGAAACACATGGCCGCCATTATATTGTTCAAAATTCCGTATTTTCGGAGAATATCATTTCTTGCGAATTATTTTCGTAGGATTAAAACAATCAATACTCGTATATTTGTTTTCGGTTTATTTAAATTCGTTTGGTGAAATTATGAAAATACCAAATTAACCCTCGTATTGGACGTGCTCGATAAGGTAAAATTTTGCTAATTATAACCGTGCTTAGACTTAACCTACCAAAAGCCTGCCGACAAAAGTGTCCGAACAGCCTGTTTATTTCTTTATTGTAATCCTTAAAATTATTTAATCCTGTGTTATCTTTGTGTTATTTATTTTCATGATTCTTTAAAAAATTGTTGAAAGATGAAAAATAATTGTTAGAAATTGTCGATAAGATAATTTTTTTGTCATATATTCTTTTCCATAGAGAAAAGTTAAATTTATTATTTAGAAAAAAATTACTCCGAAAAATCATTTAGAAACGGAGAGAATAATAATAGTAAAAGGGGCCAAGCTCTTCAAAAGTAATCATGATTATTGATAAATAATGACTTGAAAGCTGCCTACCTATATTCTGTATTTAATCACCTAATTAGACTTAATTACTACACATTTTTATGATTTTATCTTTAAGGTGAAAGCCCATTCACGTTGTCGAATCATTTAAAATATAAACCGTATGATTCGCCATATGTACTTATCACAATTTTCTCCCACGTTATGCCCAAAAAGAAAAAGAAGAAGAAAAAAAAATTCTCTTTTAATTTGAAGAAAAAAGTTGAGTATAGATTTTCTAAGACTCCGTAATAGATTAATTAGGGCTGTCAACGGATACCCGAAAATCTGATTACCGTCCGTATCCGAATCCGTTTAAAGAGGAAATATCCGCATCCGTTTTAAACGGATATTATCCGTATCCAATTAAGGATATCCGATTACTAAACGGATACAGATTTGGTAATTGTACGTATATCCGGTCCGTTTAAAATCCGATCCGAATATGCATCCGTTTAAATAACCGTTTATCCGAATATCCGATCTGTTATATATAATTTTTCCTAAGTTTTTATGTTTATATTTTGTTTTTCTATTGATATTTCAAAATATAAAACATTTTTATAAACAAAATAAATGTGTAGACACATAAAATATGTACAGACATAAAAATATGTGTATAAGTGTGTTGTGTATATATCTTTTTATCATATAAAGTTCTCGTAGGATATAATAAATCATGAAAACAAAGAAAATAATTATCACATACCAAATTATAGTTGATTTAATAATAGTTTGACTTTAATCTAATTTAAAATTAAAGTATTGTTTAATTTGATTTTGAAAATTAGAAACGGATACGGATATATCCGATATCCGACGGATGCGGATACGGTTTTGATTTTCAGTATCCGTCAAGATCCGTATCCGAATTCGATATCCGACAAAAATAAATGGATACGGATTTGGTAATGGCACATCCGGTCCGATTAATATCCGTTTACACCCCTAAGATTA
This sequence comes from Cuscuta australis, assembly GCA_003260385.1. NCBI lineage: Eukaryota > Viridiplantae > Streptophyta > Magnoliopsida > Solanales > Convolvulaceae > Cuscuta > Cuscuta australis. The sequence goes on from NQVE01000102.1 coordinate 217,187, forward strand.
ATAAGTAATCACATATCGTATATTTGGTTCAATTCAAAGAATTTGAAAGAAAAAGAAAAAAATGAAAAAGAAAATACTTTTTTATTTGTTTAGGAAGAAAAGAAAAGATAAAAAGGAAAAAAAATGAGAAGACAAATATAAGACGAGAGAAAACTTAATACTACGTAGTATATATTAATTCTAAAAACGCTAACGCTAAAAGCTAGTAAAATTTGCATTAAATAGTACCTGAAATTTATCTTGGACGTGAAGTGACGCATTAGAAAATAAGTTATTTTGTTGCGAGTATAACCAATGGTAATCGAATGACAATCTTTTTGTTTACATACATACAGTATAATTAAGCACTAACTTGTTTATGTGTGTGCACATACATGATGACATGCATGCATGATCGATATATGTGAAACCAAAAACGTTGTCTACACACGTAGGAAATTAGTATAGTGTGAAAAAGCGATATTTCCTCACTCCATATTTATGTTATTATTATTATTACTCCTTCCGTTCCTAAATAAAGTTCCTCTTTCGTTTTTTCTTTGTCCCTAAATAAACTTTTTTTTCCCTTAAAAAACCCCTTTTACCCCTTACTTTTTCATATCCTACCTATCACATCATACCTTTTTACTAATAATCTACCTATCACATCTTACTTTAACACATCACATCAAGGGTATTTTTGGAAAGTCAATACCAAAATATCCCTCCCTTAAATCCTCAAAAAATCAAAAATGGAACTTTATTTAGGGACGGAGGGAGTATTATTTTAAGAGATAGTTTCTTTTTTTTTAAATGAAACTTGCTTTAAGATGTTTTTAAACCGAGAAATTAAATGACCATCTATCCCATAATTTCACCTTCTTCAACTAACCCAAGACTAAGGGTGCTTTCTCATCCGCTTATTTATTACTTACTTCGTATTATATTTATTTTTATTGAAATTAAAATAGGTCAAGTTCATTTAAATTAGATTAGATTCATTCAGCTAAAATAAAAAAGTGTTGAAAGAGAGATATAATGTTACAATAATAGTCATTACAGCATGGTTCATAGGACATTCGGTTTGAGTGTCATAGCATAACCTGAGCCTCTTACGAGGCTCCGTTGGTAAAGTTGATATTTCGTATCCTCTTAACCCACATAAGTCGCCGATTGGCTACATCGACCATTGTAGTCGATTGGCAATCTTAGGAGGCCGGGGCAGAAAAGATAGGGATAGAAACCATCAATTTCGTATTTTTTTTATTATAGAAAAAAGCTAATTAGGTGTAGAGATAAACACTTATAAATACTCCCCTAATAAGCTTTGCATCTCCACTTTAATTATATATTTTCCTCCATCTCCACCTCAGCATACACACATTATTTATGGTGAATTATTAATTAATCTTCATCTTCTTCAATTCATTATATATATATGTGTGTGTGTGTGTTGAGAGTATAGTATATATATGATGAAGAGGGAGAGGACGGCGGCGGAGTGGACGAGGGGGCTGGTGGGGAGCGAGTTCTTCCGGCCGTGCGGGGAGCACGCGGACAGGCGGAGGAACGAGAGGAACGTGTTCTGTATGGACTGCAACGCCGGGATATGCAAGCACTGTTTGAGTTCTCCGGCGCACCCGGGCCGCCACCGCTGGCTCCAAATCTGCAAGTACGTGTATCGGGACGTCGTCCGCCTCCACGATATCCAGAAACACTTTGACTGCTCCACTATACAGGTATGCACACACACACACACAGCCTACCTATACATACATACATACATACCTTTCATTTTCCTTTCTCAAATTTTTATAAAATATACTTTGTATTCAGTACATACATTGTAATATAAATTTACTATAATTAAATGAGAAAAAAAAGACTAAAATAGGATTAAATTATTGAAAATATATCAAAATTTTCGTGTTTTTATCCTCAAAGAGAAGTTAAAATACATTAAAATTATCAATCATGACCGTATACATTACCAAAATGTATTGTGAAATGTCCATGTACAGTGTCACGTTATCACAATCCGAACTCATATTTTAGGGATAAAAACGTGAAGCTTCCATTTGGTTATTTTATACTCCGTATTCTGTTCTATTTAGAGTGATTTCTTTAATTAAATTTATTTTAATGAAAATGCAGTTTTGATATATAAAATTTTTATACTCTATAATATTTACGTTATCTAGCTATGTAGAAATTAAACTCAATCGTATAAAACATTTTTTTTAAATAATGGAGTTAAATTTTTTAAAATTATACTCCGGGTACCAAATTGATCGTAAAAATTCTGATTAATAACACGAAAACTTTATGTAGAGAAGATGTCTGGGTTTTTTTTTTTGCTCTAATGGGGTTTATTCTCTCTTGGTGAATAAAATTAGTAGTACTTTCGATTAAAAAACCATAAAGTGTTTTACATTATTTTTCCCTTTTCCATATAGTAAATCCAACTCAAATTTTACTTTTTTCTTACATTTTGTAAAAATTAAATCCAAAAAATTTAATTTCATATGGAGTGAGTAATTTTATTCTCATTAATTTCACATCCCCCCTCCCCTCGTACGAGGGGAATAATGTCTCGAGCGCGTCGATTGACTTCTTTTTCTCTCTCTTCTTCTTTTGTTTCTTTTTTCATTGCACGGTTGCCAAGTTTTTTTTGTACAAGTCGGTAGTTTTAATTTTAAAAACGACGACGGAGATGGAATGAGAATTCACATGCAACAATAAAGATAAAAATGAAAATGAAATGAAGAAAACTAAGAAAAATTTGCACTAAATAGGACTAAAACATAAGTCATTTCCCAATGTAGGACTTAAACTTTTTTGTTTTGACTTAATAATGTCTAGTGAGAGGAATAATGTCCAGTGATAGTGGACATTTACTTGAACAATAATTAAGGGATAATGATCAATGGTCATACATTACGAAACAAAAACACGTAATCTTATATTGAGAAAGTCATTACGTTTTAGTCCTATTTAAGAAAAATTTCTCGAAAACTAATGTAAAAGAAAGAATGAAGAACACAGATGGTGCCGTCTAACGCGGTAAAATTTTGAATGGAAACGCCACATTCGGTATAGGGTTTGAAATATGCATGTGGGGCATAATAATTGGGCGTGATGATTTTTGTTGACAATTTGAAATTTAATTTGGGCTGTCGGGTCATTGTTAAGTTGTTTTCTTTGACCCATTATTCCACCTGCTGTCTGCCTAGCTAGCATAATTCTTTGAATAAACGGGACACACCAAAATTGGGTATACAAATAGAGGCAAATGCAGATACTTAATGTCTATGAATCACAGACACTAAATATCTAGCTTTTTTTGTATTTGTCTGGTGTGCAAATATGGTATCTCATTTTGGTATACCCCTGACATGCCACTAAATTTTTACATTATTTTCATCTTTGCAAGTTTTTTTTTTGTTTTATTTAGGCTGGCGATTGGAATTTTTTAAAAAATAACAAATGGTCCTTTATTGGTAGCTGACTATCGATCTAGGCGTGGAGTGTTTAGAAAGATTAGGGGGGATAAAAATCATCAATTTTATGAATGAATCGTTATAGTTAATTCAATTGGTGTTGTTGTAATGATGTTATGACTACAATCCTTGTTGTCAAAAGAACGAGATTGTTTTTTGTAAATAGAATATGAACTTTTCTTTTGATAAAACTAGAAAAGAATAGTTTTATTTATAAGCCAAGGGATGTACATAATGTTTGAAATGAGATAAATTAAGCAAAATAGTTGGTACAATGTTAAAGTTTCAGTGCCCCCAGCAAAACGGGCAAAGCACCGGTTTTAAGCTAATGGGTAGAGTGTCACCCTACCTTTCTATATATGTTAGTGGTATTTCTTTTTATTTTTCCAATGTGGAAATTCTAACACTCGTCCTCATGTGGTAACTAGCATAGCCTAATAGCGCTTTCGAACGTTGCACTGATACTATGTTAAAGTTTAAGATAGGGCAAGGGTCACTAGAATGAGCCATAAAACACTTACATTGACCTACATTAAAAGATAAAATTTGATCGATTAATCGATTCAACTCAAGAGTTTATAAACATGTTATATTCTTCTTAATTTTTCGGTGTAGGATACACTCTAGCTAACAGTAGTTTTTATCATTGTGTTGTTGTTATAAGTTAAAATCAAAAGTGAGGAGGGCGGGGCTTGATCACCCTCCATCCCGACCCTCCCCCATTACACTACTTCAAACGTGAAGGGGCGTTGCCCCATTGCAAGTGACCATCATTTCTCCGTTGTCCCATCTTCCTCCCCAATTTTTTTTTTTAATATTTCAACCAAGTAAAATTTAACACATATTCACGCACACCACATCACATTTATTTAATTACACCCACTGTAACATTCCCATTTCCTATCACTCTACATCATACCGCTTTCGATATCGTCCCCCCCCCCCCCCCCCCACCGTAACACATGACCAAAGCAATACATACACTGATGGCCACATGCATGCCTTTAGTTTTATTTTATTGTTTGCTTGTATCAAGAAAGGCAAATAATTAAGTACGTTGAAGTTCCAAGAAAGAAAGAGTTTAATTTAAAAAAAATAGGGAAAATATAAATGCAGACGTACAAGATCAACGGGGAGAAGGCGATACATATAAAGCCACGGCCGAGATCGAAGAAAGACGACAGCGGCGGGAAAACAAATAATAAATGGGGCTGTGATGCATGTGGGAGGCATCTCCAAGAATTCCCTAATCGCTATTGCTCCATTGCATGCAGGGTATGTATGTATTCACTAATTATATTCCCCATTCTTTATTATATCCCATGCATTTGCATAGTACTTTAGCCCTCCCTTCTCAAATGTTCTTCTAATTTGACCTTTTATGATTTTCAATATTACTCTTTGACCATTAATATCTATATTTATACATAGATATATTTTATAAAAAATTTGATATTTCAATACCACGTTTCAGCAAAAAAAATATTGATATCAAAGTTATATCATAATACAATACATTTTTTCCGCATATCGTAGTCAAAGTTTACAAATTTTGACCATGAAAAGTCAAATGAGAAGATCATTTTCGCACGAAGTGAGTATAATCTTTCTATCCATTAGTTCATTCCATCTCTATGAATCATATAGCCAGTGCTACACAAGGCTCATCCTAGGTAGCTCAATGGAGGGAGAATGTAGCGCTACATAAGGCTTGTTCTTTTTACCTGATCTCATTGATTCTGATTATTTGAAATAAGTTCTAATCTGATCTGATTTAGTTGTAATTATATTTAAAGTTGTTTTCGATCTAATTTGATCTGATCTGATATAATCTGATTCTAATAACAATAAAGTATGAACAAGTTATGCATAAAATTCTCACACGTACGAGGGTCATTCCCCAATCTCGCTCGATCAAATTGAAAATATAGTTTAATACGAGACATATCTTATCTTGGGCTACTGTCTATGCCGGTATTGAGAGAACTTTAGAGATCGAGTCTCAATTTTTTTATGTAGTAATTGATTTGTCACTTCTTTATTCTATTGTTTTCGTATTTCCTTATTCTACTATGAATGGAATTCTTCATGTGTTCTTTATACATATATTTATGTAATCTTCGTTATTCAATAAAATCAATTATTTCACCGAATGGTATCATGCTATCGGGGCTTAGGTCTCTCTCCCAAAAAACGTGCACTTTTCTTTTCACTGTGCAGTGCGCCACTTTTTGCTTTTATCATCGACAGTTGACCGCCAGAGATCATGGCCTCATAGTCCATTATCTCTCTCTTTCCAAAACATATCATATGCGTGATCAAAGAACTAGAAAATTGTATTTCTATATTTCTTCTAGAGTTCAAAAGCAATGAAAGTGATAAGAGAGCAAAAACGGCCCACAAGAAGAAAAAAAGAAAATCTTTACCCTTGCTCCAAATGGAAAAACTATCCGCAGAAAAAACTAGCCAAACATACTCTCAAGCTTGTCCGTCATTCAATAAAGACCTCCATCTTTACTTCTAGCGGCTATTCTCACAAAACCACTTCATTCTGCTAGCTCCGTTTTAGTACTTATGCTCCAAGTTGCTCTTTGTTACCAATGATCAGTTTACTGGGACACTAGGAATAATAGAAGTATTAGAAAATAAAATATTATTCTCATTTACTTATTTTTATTTTATTGTTACCATATTTCTTTATTCACTTTGATTATGACTCTCCATGTGTTCTCTATATATACCCATGTAACCTTTGTTATTTAAAAAGATAAATATTACTCCCTCCGTCCCTAAATAAACTTCCCCTTTCGTTTTTTTCTTTATCCTCAAATAAACTTCTCTTTTTCCTTAAAAACTCTCTTTTACCCCTTACTTTTTCATACCCTACCTATCACATCATTCCTTCTTACTAATAATCTACCTATCACATCTTACTTTTACACATTACAGTATTTTTGGAAAGTCAACACAAAAATATCCCTCACTTAAATTCTCAAAAGGTCAAAAATGGAAGTTTATTTAGGGACGGAGGGAGTATCAAATTATATCAATTTTGGATAATATATATATATACACTGTATCATAATAGCGGGTCGGCGCGGGGTTTTAGTGTGCTTTTTGGGTTTGAAATTTGTCTTACCCCTCTTATCCCTCAAAACCCTTTGAGTTTGTTTTGTTAAAGTGATTCTTATTACTTATTCTTTTTCGAATCAAATGAGATCAGGCCAGTCATATTAGATCTACAATTTTAAATATAACTAAGATTAGATCATATCAGAACAATTCAGATCAGGTGAAGAGAACAAGTCTTTACTAGTTTTAGTGATATAGATAAACACGACACAGATTTTTTTATATTGATTTATGTGTCCTGTGACATCGATTCAATATGGGCACCTATAATGCTCCAATCCACAAATTAATGGTTCCTACCCCCTTATCCAGGTAAACTCTCAAGTCCAGCCCGGCGTAACGCACTTACACATCTTGGCCACATGCACTCTAAAATTTGGTTGGCCGTGGGGTCAAAGTTTTGAACTCAAAGTCAACAAATTTCGGATGCAATTGACGAAGGTGTTGAGGTACGTTAGGGACGACCAGGTCAAACTTAGGGGGTTTATTGAGAAAATTAGGGGATATAAACCATCAATTTTGTGATCGAAGCTATGTAGATACCTGATATCAGAATATGACATCAAACTTAATGTGAAAAGAACCACGATGAGATAATTATTATCATAATTTTTTAAATGAATCTGATATTTCGATCCACTCGCTCCAGACCGATCAACAATAATTAAAATATACTCAATGATGAAAGTAGGTCTATTAGATTCGGACGAATTTTTTAAGGTCGGCCCAGTCCATGATCAAACTTTATTTAGGTCATGTCTATAATAGACCATCTACTTTTCATTAATTTTTATATCTTTGTCTTTTGTCTAGTCTCGTTTGATCTGATATCGATGAACGTGTATATATTCTTCGTGATTGAGTATCAAGTGCATACGTCAGTCTTTACCATTAATTTAATGGCACATTAAAAATTTAAAAAAGTCCACGTGCAGGTTTCATCAGATGCAAGATATAGAGACAAGATAATCTCATTTCAGATTTCACAGTTTGGTGAAGAAGACTTCTCCACAAAAGAGAACACAGAAAATGAGTCTTGCACTTCCTTATTAACTGAGTCTTCTGAGGTGATTCAAGTGTCGGTTACTGCAGCCACTAATTTAAAGCCAAAAAAGCCCTTCCACAAGAGGAAAGGTGTCCCATGTAGGGCCCCTTTATGCTAATAGTAGTTTATGTGTGGTAGTAAGATTTCACATTTAATTAATCACTATGATTACTAAAAAATGTGAAACTATTCCATCGTTATTTGTGTAGATGAAAGAAAAATAAAATGGACCATATTTTTTTCTCAATGGAGCACTTTTAGGATGTTCCAAAAATAAAATACTCCTTTTGTTCTTAAAAGATTGTCACAGTTTGATTTTTTTTAGACAAATTGTGAAATTCTTTGACCACGAATTAAATGTAATTGAAAATACTTAAATATTATAAAAATTTGCTATTTCAAAATTATATTTTAAAATAAATCTAATTTTATTAAATTTACATTATAACTAAATATACTTTTTTTCTTAATTCACGGTTAGATGATACTATAGTTTGACTAAAAAAGTCAAACTATGACAATTTTTTAGGAACAGATCGAGTATGAAACTATTTAGTGGGACAGACTCGAGGTTGTATAATTATTGCCTGTAAAGGAAAAACACATTGATTTTATCATGATGTTTTTCAATTCTTGTTTCGTATTGAAAATTTGAAAATATTGGTTAGTAGTTTCAATAAAGCCGTAATCCACTGAATAGACTTGGTTGGTTTCAAAGAAGGATAAAGCTATTTGAACTCTAACGATTTGTATCTTATTTTTCGACATCGCAGGAATGCACCAATATTTTGTGTTAGTGTAATGCTAATTTTTGTTAGCGTACTAATACTTTGTGTCAGTGTAAATTTTTGTTAACGCACCAATACTTTGCGTCAGTGTGAACAATCAAAATGTTAGTGCATACTTTTGGTGTACAAATGTGGTACAAATTTTGGGATACATGTACAATGCCTCTTCAAAGAATTGAACAACCCACTACATTAAGGTGTATTGTATGATGAGAAATTAACGATTAGAGTTTGACATGAACTTTTATAGAGAGCCAGTATTTTAAGTTTGACAAGAACAACTAAAGTTAAGTTTGGGGATTTAAGTTTTGACTCTAAAGACAAGCACGTATATTGAATATATACTTCCTCCGTCTCAGAAAGAATTTCCTACTTTGATTAACGTGCAAAATTCCGTAGATTTTAAAATGATTTTATTTGAAAATTCATATTGAAATAACACATAAAAAAATTATATTTAAAAACTACATCAAAACTCTACAAAATAAGAGGCGATAAGAATATTTTATTTTATCAAATTATCAATGAAAACACGCAAATAAATTGGAGTTATCGAGAGGATGTAATAGTAAACACGAAAGACTTTTTGGGACGGAGGGAGTATGTTTTTCTATACGAAAAAAATGTCTTGAGTATATATGTTTGTCTTTGGTGTCAAAAGTGATCACATTACTTTAGCATTACCCATAATGTAAATGACACCTCTTAGCATATTCCAAAGTTTTTTTAACTTATAAGCTGCATATATATAAGTCACTAAAACACTACCTCGGAAGATGAAATGTTTTAGCACATCGAAAGTTGAAATGTTTTAATCCCACATTGTTTGTCTTTAAAGTGTTTTAGTCACTAGATGCTATTACTAGCAATTCACATACTTCATGCAGATAACTGGGCTAAAGACAAATGGGTCGCTAGGAATGAACATATAGACGGACACCTTGACAAACGTGGTGGACCAAAACCTGTTCTGATACCATGATAGATAGAATTTACTAATTTAGAATGGGGAAAAGGTTATTGGATTGGGCAATAAAACACTTGGGCTGAATCACATTAAAAGATTGATGACTTAAATGATAGATAAATTATTTGTAAATATTCGTAATTGGTGAGGGACAATTTTATAAATAATTTGGTCAAAACAGAGAAAGAAAAAACTTGCTTAAAAATAAGTAGCTAAGACCTACATATTTTTACTAGCTTATAAGCAGCTTATAAGTTAACTTATAGTCACACAGAAACATGTCATCAGCTGACTTATAAATTTTTAAACGGAAAGTGCTTCATTCATATCACCAAAATCTAGAACTTTTACACATCAAAACAACTAGAAAACCCACAAACTACATAATCCTTTTACTTCCTGTAAAAGTAGAACAATGAAACTTATTAGTGTTAATAATATTTTCCAATTAGCATTCCTTGTTTTGTCTCTTCCAATTCATAGCTCTCCAGATATAGTAGCAAGTTGTAGCCCAACCAGCCATTGCTTCTTGCCGTTTCTTCCGAGTATTAGTCTTCATAATGCATTGCCCAACCCGAATCACATCATTCCCTTCAATTTTCGTCAGTCTCTCCTTTGTTTGATTGTGCTCCGACATGACTAGCCACATTATAAATTGACACTTTGGCAATGCAGGTTTGTTCCAAACCCAATCAATCCAAATTGGTTTAGGAAAATTGCCTAGCAACCACTCATACCCATGGTGTATAGTATAACAACCATTTTCGGGCATGCTAGTAAATAAACTTCTAACCTTTGTCATTTGTTTCTAGTAATTGCAGCTGTTGAATCTGGGAATGTAAGTTAAAAACTACTTATAAGTAGTTTTGATCACCTTTTAAACACCGAACAATACATACCATATTTGGTTTTAATTAGAGTTTCCAAATAAATTTAAGAATTAATTAAAACTACATTCGTGGGTGACATTCATAACATGAACAATATATAAAAGTATGATCTAGCTAGCTTGTTTGAAAATATAATGTTTTTCATTAACATTAACATCTTGAGTAATTGTTTAATGTGTTAACTAATTTTAGAAACATTTAAATAAAATATAATCATTAAATAATTTTTTTAAATGCTAAAGTTAAACGCTAAATATCTTCTTATTAAGGCTTATACAGAAATGGTTCTAGAAAAAGAATATTTTGACTGTTTGAGGTACTAAATTGAAGTACAAAATATTTTGAGGCATTTGGATTTGGTTTTGGGTTTCAATAACTGACACTTCAGTTTCGAGCAAACTGTATTTTCACTGCAGCGTAGTATTTTTACTCTTTTACCCTCCGCAAGTCGGTTCCACGGCCACCAGAATGTTCCGATCCCCGTCGCGCCCCCACGCGCTGCCACCCAGTTCCACGTGAAACAAGTCCATTTCCCAAAACGCCCCCGTCCCCGTTCTCAAACTCCACGCTCTCCAATGGCCAAATCCGTCTTTTCCATTACCCCCATGCGTATCGAGCGCGAAAAGCAAGTAGTGGGGGACCCACATTCTCCCGAATTCGCTGTTTTTATTTTATTTTTCTCTCTAACAGTTCGCAACAAATCGGAGAGGAGAGAACAGAGAAAAGAGAGAAGTTCTCAACCTCTTTCAATGGCGTCCGTCATGATCGAAGCCTGCACAAGGAGGAGGAAGAGGAGCCGGCGGGGGCCTTATCCGTTCGAGAAGTTCGCGGCGCCGGGAACCGTCGACGGACTCAGCGGCGGCGTGTTCAGAGACGACGTCCGTTTGTTCCTCCAGGAATTCGCAGGGGTTGAGGACTACTCCGTCGCCGGAATGCCTGTTTGGTCTGTCTGGCTCGTAGAATCGTCGAATGGAGCTTTGTTCCCTCTCTATATTGTTGAAGAATCGGTTCAGTCCTCTCCCGAGCCTTTCTGCGACTACTGCAAATTTGCAGGTATTTGCTTGTTCTTCGTTCGCGATCGCGATTGAATTCGTGTTTATGAGTATTTCCTATTCCATGAACTAGGTTTTGTAGTTTCTCCTATTGATTTTGGTTTTTCCTAAACTGGATTTGAATTTTTATTTCCTCAATTTGAGGCTGGGGTCACCATTTCGTGTCGAAGAGAAGGTACCACTTCATAATTCCTGCAAATGCGAACTGGGAGAAGCCTCTGGGAAGCGATTGCTTGCAGATCGAGGCTCCTCATACGCTGCACGGGATTATTCACTGCAACGGATATGGGCATTTCCTATGCATCAACGCTCTCTCCAGAGAGGAATCACATTCAAATCTGCGAGGAACTGATTTCATGGACTTCTGGGATCGCCTCTGCACCGCCCTGAAAACCAGGTGAAAATTTTCATATTACTAATTCGTTTCATCACCTTCATGATTGTGAAAATGCCAAGCTGAATCTGAACAACAATTCATTTTCTGCTTGTTTGCAGAAATGTGTCTGTGTTTGACGTTTCTATGAAGGGAGGGATGGATTTGAGATTACTTTATGGGGTAACTTATGGGATGTCTTGGTTTGGAAAGTGGGGCTACAAATTTAACAGGGGAAGCTTTGGGGTGACAGAGCAGATTTACCAGAAAGCTATCGAGAGTCTTCAATCCTTGGGACTTGATAAGATCCTGAACGATTTCCAGAAACTCTGTCCAGGAAGAAGACGGAAGATCAAACAAGTCATTGAAAAGTACAGGGAAATGAGCGAGGAGACATTGATCACAATCAGTGAGCTCTTGCAGTTCATCATGCGTTCTCCCGCCTTCACAACTCACCAGATTCAGAAAACTAATTATGACAAGTCAATGCCCGGAGCAGGAAAACGCAATAATGGTTATGAATGTGATCCCATCCCTGCAGAAGGGTTTCTGAATATGCTGGCTAAGAGCGATTGCAGGTGGTCTTTGAAGAGGCTAGAGATGGTTTTGTGTACAATTGTGGACCTTCTGAAAGAAAGATGTGGCGGGATGATGACGAGGCAAGAGCTGAGAGACCGAGCAAGACTCTGCGTCGGGGACACCGGTCTGATCGACTATGTGCTCAAATCCATCAGCTGCGTCTCTCTAGGGAATCACACCGTTCGCCGGAGCAGAAATCCCATCACTAAACTGCTGGAATTCAGCATCGCCGGCGAAACAGAGGCTGAGAAGTTCCCATTCCTAGAGGGGGTGGTTCACCCGTCGTCTACCAGACACCCTTCGACCAAGAGGGTCGAGTTCCTCGCCCCCTGCGGAAACAATGTAGGCGGTGGAGACATTTACGACGACTTGAAGTTGCTCTACGACAGTGTACTCCTCGCTTATCCCGCCGGGAGGGTGATTCTGGACAGCAAGCAGTTCGTGAAGGAGTGGGGGTCATTCCAAGAAGACGCTACTGCGGAGAGGATGGCATTGACCTGCCAAGTCCTGCCGAGTTTTGAGGAGCTGGAGACGGAGTTGACCCGGCCTCTGTCGCCGGGGGAAGTGGTGGTGGTTCCGGGGAGCATCACGATAGGGGAGCTGAAGAGGGTGGCTCAATCTGCTCTGAGGGACACCTACTGCGTGATGGAGAGGTTGGAGGTGAGGCAGGTCGGCGGGCTGAGGGGGATGGAGGAGGAGAGGGCGGTGATGGGGTGCGTCGGCGGCGGCGCACACGTCTGGGTGAGAGGGCGCGGCCTGGATTTGGAGACGGAGATGAGGTACCAGGATGGCGGGTCTACGACGAACTCGACGGTGGAGTGCATTTGTGGGACGAGGGAGGACGACGGGGAGAGGATGGTGGAGTGTGAAGGGTGTCAGGTGTGGCAGCACACAAGGTGTTGCTGTGGAATTGACGACGGCGAGGATGCTCCGGCGGTGTTTCTCTGCCGTGACTGTGCTGCTGCAGTAGTTGCTGGTGGGATTCGAAATGGATAATTATAAGAAGTGTGTTTATTAAGAAGGAACTGTAATACGTACACATTGATTATTGCGGAGTATTATATCATATCATCACTTGTAATAGTCTTATTGTTATTATTACAAACCACAAAGTGCAGAGCTTTTGGTTCTTTCTTCATAAGTTACATTAGTGAAACGAAATGAATTCCACACTTTGACTTCTCCTTCCATTCCGTTTTGAGCTGAGCTTCAGGGCACATACAACCGCGCCGGGCTTGGCAACAACTTTATTATTTAGATTTTATTAGATTTAATGTTTTTTAAAAATTAATCAATACCTTTTAAAAATTATCAAAAATATTAAAGAAAAACTGTTAGCGGATATTTGTAGTTTTGGACTATAAATAGTTTATCGGGCCCACTTGTTAACCTAGCCCGCTTTGTATTTGTATAAATACATTTGCTTGTGATTAATAAAATCAGATCAGTTTTACTCGGCTCTGGCGATCTGCTCTCCGACTTACTCTGTCTTGCGATTCGCGGTTTCCTTTTCTTTCCGGTCGTTTTACATCGACCGTGGGTAGCACATCATCAAATTGTTATTGTTGATTTGCTTTATTGCCACAAATTGTTGCTGCATCATCATTATTATCCCCTTTAAAGTAGAGATCTTGGGTTGCACAATCAATTGGATTTTGAATCTGTTCTTCTGCCGTCCGTGTATCAAGTTGGTTTCTCCAGCCTCAGGTTCAACATATTTCTCCTTATTATTTTGTTTTGATCGTGCCTCTCGAATTCTTGGGCCTTGACCGTGAATGGCCTTTATGGATGGTGTCAAATTTCTTTTGTGACTTTGGTCAATTATTGGTGCTTCTAATTGGTATTGTTAATTGTGAGCTGCTGCCAAAATCTCTCCGCCAGAGATAATTGAATCATTTTCTTGTGCAAATTCACACGGTCAATTTTCGACTATGCCTTGTGAGTGGCTCGTTGATAGTGGTGCCTCGCATCACATGACAGGAGTGCTTTCTTATTTGTCTGACGTTGTTGCTATGCCTTCATGTACTATCAGTTTGCCTGATGGGGCACATGTTATTGCCAACTCATGCGGCCGGGTGCAAATTTCTCCATCTTTGACCTTGCATAATGTTTTATATGTGCCAAATTTAAAGTGCAATCTTATCTCTGTGAGTTGTCTTGTCAAATCTCATAACTGTCATGTTTTCTTTGATGACCATTTTTGTGTGATACAGGACTGAACTTCGAAGACGCAGATTGGACGATGTGAAGTGCGCAATGGAGTTTATGTCTTTTCTTCATCCGCCCAAGCATCCACAGCTGAATCCGTATCCCTGTTGCATCAGCGTCTTGGTCACCCATCACCCCAAGTTTTATCTTTACCTCCGTTTAATAAAAGCACGGCTGAAATTAAAAATTTTCAGTCATGTGACATTTGTTTCTTTTCCAAACAAACTCGATCTAGTTTTTCCCAGAGTACTAATAAAGCTGATGCATTGTTTGATTTAATTCATTGTGATTTATGGGGTCTTTATTCTCCATGTTTGTCTACTGGTTCACATTATTTTCTCACCATTGTTGATGATTATTCTCGCGCTGTTTGGGTTTTCCTCATTATTGACAAAACAGAGGTTACCAGTTGTCTGAAACAATTATTTCAAATGATTCAAACTCAATTTGTGAAAGTTATAAAAATTGTTCGCACTGACAATGGTACTGAGTTTGTGAATAAACCTTTGCGTCAGTTTTATACCAGTGTGGGGGTTCTTGTTCAAACTTCTTGTGTTCACACCCCGCAACAAAATGGGCGTGTGGAACGCAAACACAGGCATATTCTTAATGTGGCTCGTTCACTAATGTTTCAGGCCTCCTTGCCTCTTGAGTTTTGGGGGGAGTGCGTACGTACTGCTGTGTATCTTATAAATCGAACCCCCACTCATTTGTTACAGGGAAAATCACCATTGGAACTACTTTCTTCAAAACCTCCAGACTTGTCTCATCTTTGGTTATTTGGTTGTTTGTGTTATGTTCGTCTTACCCCACGTCCACCAAATAAATTTCACCCCCGTAGCCTTAAATGTATATTTGTGGGATACCCTACGGGAACTAAGGGTTGACGTGTATATGATCTTGAATCTCACCGATTTTTTCATGCTCGTGACATTTCTTTTGATGAAACAGTTTTCCCGTTTGCATTGTCCACTACGCCGACCTCGTCCCCCGAGGCTTCTTCGCGTCCAGCCCACGCAGACTTCCCCACCGTCCAACCAGTGTCTGCCGCCGATCAGCCCACATCGCCGGCATCCGTCCCAGCTGTCTCCGGGCAGTCCCCACCTGTAACCGATAGCGACGGCGAGTCTGCCCTGGATAGTCCACCGTCGCCCACACGTCCTACCCGTGATCGGAGACCCCCCTCCAAGCTCTTCGATTACTATTGCCACACCGCCCGGACATCTACTCCCGTTGCTCCTCGCATTGTTCCATCTAAGTCTTCACGTACTCAATATCCTATCCACAATTTTGTTCATTATGAGAAATTACATGACAGGTACCGTGGATTTCTAGCTGCAGTGACTTCTTGCGAAGTCCCAACATCATTCAAACAGGCCATGCAACATGCAAATTGGAGACATGCTATGCAACTGGAGATCACAGCCTTGGATGTCAATGGGTTTATCGTATGAAGTTTCACTCGGATGGTACGAAGGAGCGTGATAAAGCAAGGCTTGTGGTTTTGGAAATCATCAGGAATTCGGGACAGATTATACAGATACGTTTGCTCCCGTAGCCAAAATGGGGACGGTACGTATTTTACTCTCTGTTGCTGTAGCGCGCGGTTGGGAGGTCCATCAACTTGATGTTAATAATGCTTTTCTGAATGGTGATCTTATTGAGGAAGTCTATATGCGCATGCCTCCCGGTTTTTCCATTCCCGGGAAAGTATGCCGCCTACGAAAATCATTGTATGGGCTACGCCAGTCTCCTTGCAACTGGTTCCATAAACTCAGCACTGCTCTTCGCCAGTGGGGTTTTAAACAGGCCCATAAGGATCATACTCTATTTATTCTTCGTCATGGCCCGGATATTCTTACCGTTTTGGTTTATGTTGATGATATTCTGGTTGCAGGCAATAATTCTACCTTATGCACTTCTTTTAAGCGGTATTTGGACAAGTGTTTTCAGCTAAAGGATTTAGGCCCGGTTAAATATTTCTTGGGCATTGAGTGTGCTCGTTCTGCTTCGGGCATGGTTCTGTGTCAACACAAATATGCGCTAGAAATCTTGCAGGAAGCCGGACTTTTGGGATGCAAGCCCGCTGATACGCCGCTACCTACGACGCACAACCTTGGCCGGTCAACGGCGGCTATTCTCCACGACCCCGCGCGGTACCGCCGTATTGTGGGGCGTCTGATTTATCTTACTATCACTCGACCGGATATTTGCTACTCTGTCCATGTTTTATCTCAATTTATGCAGGCTCCCACTCTTGACCACATGAACGCCGCTATGCGCCAACTTGAGGGGGAGTGTTAGCGGATATTTGTAGTTTTGGACTATAAATAGTTTATCGGGCCCACTTGTTAACCTAGCCCGCTTTGTATTTGTATAAATACATTTGCTTGTGATTACTAAAATCAGATCAGTTTTACTCTAAATTTTACAAAAACAATGTTTCAAAATTAAGAGTAATAATTATTAATGGCTTAAACACACATAGGCCAGGTGCAAACATACTACGGACTAGATGTAATTAAACAGGATCCATGCAATTAAGAATCCATGCACACATATATCATCATCTAATAAAGTTATTTCGGCTAAGTAAAAGAAGAAGCAATCCACAATAAACCCAATTTATAAACTTCACATACTATTTAATTATATATGATTAATCATGACATTTCTCATATTATTTCTTTATTACAATATTTATATGCCATAACTAGTACTCACACAAATAGAGATTATGTATGCTGCGGCGTCCATATCACCAATTCCTTATAATATTGGTTTATGTAAATAATCTCCACCCTAATTGTGCCTATGAGATGGTCCAGAAGGAGGGACAATGACACCTTTGGGCAGGATATTGAACATCATTTCATCATCATCATCATCATCATCGTTGTCACCACCATTGTTATTAAAATTGGTTTCGGTCATCTTACGAGGATGACCAGGCCTCACGGGCTCTGACATCAGTGTATGACGACGATCACCTTCTTCATCATTCTCAGCCTTACGAGGATGACCTGGCCTCACCGGCTCTGACATCACTTTATGGCGACGATCACCTTCTTCATCATTCTCGGTCTTACGAGGATGACCTGGCCTCACCGGCTCTGACATCACTGTATGACGATGACCACCTTCTTCATCATCCCCAGTCTTACGAGGATGACCTGGCCTCACGGGCTCTGACATCACTGTATGACGACGACCACCTTCCTCATCATCCTCATCCCTACGAGGATGTGCTGGCCTCATCGGCGATGACATCACAGCATGACGTTGACCACTTTCTTCGTCACCCTCAATCTTACGAAGATGGTATGGCGTCACCGGTTCTGACATCACTGTATGACTCCGAGGACCTTCATCGTCGTTGTTCATCATTTTTGTTGTGGTCATTGCCATACTTGTTGATGATAAGTTGACAATGAAGGAGATGAGGAGAAAAGCAATGGCACTGCATGTAGAGGTCGGTATGGTCTTTGATGTGAAGGAGGAAGTTGAAGAAGAGGCCATTATGTTGTAAGAGTGTTTTGCTAATTCGTATGTGTTTTTTTATATGATTTGTTCTTTCACTTTGTTTTTGGATGTTGAATGAGAAGATGAGTTTGGCTAAGGGTGCTTTATATATATATAGGCGTGTGATATAAGACTAAACTCTCTCCCCTAATAATTTTTTCCACTTACAAGTCTTATTGTCCTGCACCAAAAAAAATATATGAAAAATACGTAGTATAAGTTTAAAGTTAAAAAAAAATGGTTATAAACGTTTTTTGTGTCAATAAATAATGTTACTTTCTCTTCACGTGTTAGCTATGTTAGTTTCAATTCAAGCTGTTGACTACTAATCTTTTAAAAATCATATTTGTTAGAAGTTTTACTAGGTAGAATTCTCCATTTGTTAGGAGAAATTGTTTGATTGTATTTTATCAATGGTGACACAAGCTAGGCGTGTGCGGAAATTGGAGTCTTCAATCTGTAATTTTTATCTAACTTGTGGATCAATATTAAAGATGTTGTATTCAAGATAACTTCTAATTACATATTCCTGCTGCGATTAAGGATTGAAGTGACCTATATATACCCAACAGATTCATGAGATTTCTTGGAGCGATTGTGTGGGAAACAATACAGAATATACGTTGATCTAAAGCATCCCGTCACGTCCATGAGTCATCCTTGCGTGAAGAAATGTTGCGATCTACATGAAGAAGGAAATCTTCAGTGCCAACGAGATTTGAACATCCAGAAGATGAACTTGAGCTGAAGGAAAGGGTTGTCAACATGTCTATTATTCTTGTGATATCGGTGAAAATGTAATAGTCGAAGCAGATCTGTACAGGTTACGAGTTAGAAATCTTAGATTAGAGCTTTTTTCATAACAATCTAAAGAAATGCATATCATCATGTTGTTATCTACCATACCGGTGTAATCTACATACAGTGATTTAGTAGAAGTCTATAACACGAACGTGAGCCCTGCAGAGTATGAGAGTTTTTCTGAACTGCGTAAATATATCTCGTGTTATTTTTTAAATCTTTTTATAGTTTCGGCATCCTCCCCTGTACATGTTGTAATACCCTGTAAGTCATCTCCTTCTGATGAGATCTAGATATTTCAAGCTCAAAATTATTCCTAACATTATTTAATTAATGGCTTAAAATATCTACTGTTATTTGATTCAAAAGTGTCCTTAATTTGTTTTTACAAAAACACATGAATCTCCTTTTTCATTCGTCATGTTAGGTTTTTGACTGAAACCTGTAAAGAATCTAGCTAAAACTCAAATTAATATATATAATCTGAACAAATCACATATATATCAAAACAACCAATCTCATATAAAGAAATATTTTATGTATTGTTTATGTTTTGTAACTCTTTCTTAGCTTCCTCCTACTTATCCGCAGTTGGAAAATGTATTGTTTATGTTTTGTATACTTTAGTGTGTTGTTCTAAATTTGAAAATGTACACTTGTAAAAAAAACTACCTCGCAAGTATTTTTGTCTAATTTTAACCTTTTGCAGTCAACCATGTTTAACATTTAATTTATAATTATATATCATGTATTATATACGTAAAAACATATTTTAAAAATATTTTATAAAGTAAATCTAATTTGAAATTTTTGTATCAATATTTAATATCACTATTGTTTAATTTGTAATCGAAGTTTTCTTATTTTAATGGAAAAAATGGTTAAAATAAGCAAATACTCAACAACGAGAATAGTAGTCCGTATTTGTTTAGAAAGATAGTGAAAGTTAACTGCACGTAAGAGAGAGAGAGAGAGAGAGAGGTCAGCTTCAATTCTAAAACTGAAATGGGAATGATATTGCTGGAAATTGGGCTGCAATGCAAGCAAACACCTACATATGTCAAATTTTCCCCTTTTTCTTAATTGTTGTTGTCATTATTATTTTAAAATTCCTATACTCTTATATATGTGTGTGTGTATGTATGCATGTGTGTGTCTATATATATGTGTGTGTGTGTATGTATATGTATATGTATGTATGTGTGTGTGTGTCCATATGTGTGTGTGTGTCAATAAATAATTTTAAAAAAACAAAAATAAATCGCGGTTTCAATTTTGTAAATTAATCAAACTTTTTTTTTCTTAGGGGCTGTTTGTTTCAGCCTCTTAATGGTTCAGATGTCTGAATGATTCAGCACTTAATGGTTCAGACTGTTTGTTTCAGCCTCTTAATGGTTCAGATGTCTGAATGGTTAAGAGATTTGCCTCTGAATGGTTAAGTATTATACAGAGTCTGAATGGTTAAGAGTTGTTATCTGAATTGATCAGACATTTGCCTCTGAATAGTTAAGCAATATACTAGCTCTTAATGGTTCAGACCTCTTACTGGTTCAGCACTTAATGATTCAGACCTCTTACTGGTTCAACACTTACCCATTCAGAAGTTGCCAAACAGCCCCTTAGTGTCAAAAAAGCACTACAAGTGTAAAATGTCTCACAGCGGCCTGAAAATACACTATTCTTATTTCTCGCAGTAAGAATCTTTCTCACATAAATTGACCTACATACATACATACACACACACACACACACACACACACACATACATACATACATACATACATACATACATACATACATACATACATATATATATACATACATACATACACACACACACACACACACGTATATAGTGATTCTAAAATAATGATACTTGTATTAATTAGTTTCGGAGGATAATAATTAATTAATATTTAATGCTAATAATTAGCAAAATGAGTATTACAGTAATATTTAATACTAATAATGACATGTAAAGAAATTGAATATCACATAGTGATATGACATATTTCAACCAATTAAAAACTGCACAACCACATAGTGTCATGGAGTGGAGTAGAAATGTAAACAAATAAAATATTTTAAATTCGATTTGTGATTCGTATTCAAATATTACTTTTGATTCAAATATTAAACAAATACTCCCTCTGTTCTCAAAAACACTTCTTCTTTCATTTTTTCCACTTCCAACAAAACACTTCCTCTTTCTATCATAAAACCACTTCTACCCTTACTTTTTCATACTATACCTATCACATCATATTTTTTCTCTAATAATCTATCCATCACATCTTACTTTTACCCATCACATCATGGGCAAAATTGGAAATCAACTATAATTTAACACTTCCTTATTTTTGCCCCAAATCAAAATGGGAAGCCTTTTTGCAAACGGAGGGAGTACAAATATGAATATATTCGATTCAGATGATATTCGAAAATTAGAATATATGTATATACTCGTAGACCATGTTTTCAACATCAATAGTCAGACAAACTAATATAGTATAAAGTGTATTTAAATTACCAAAAATTTGACAAATAACACGAAAATCTAAAGCATATGACTTTAAAGAGTTATATTTTATGAAATATAATTTGCATAAGATGCAAATGTATTAATTTTTTTAGATACGGAGTATAGTATAGCATAAGGAGTATTGTAAGTTAAACTATTCAAAATCGATGTTGGTCCATCATATAAACTACTCCCTCCGTCCACAAATAAACTTTACGTTGCGCGTTACGATGTTTGACTGAAGTTATTTTCAAATCATTTTATATGAAAAATGGTGTAGAATTGAAAAATAAAAATTACATATTAAAAAACTATATCAAAAGATCTACAAAACTAGAGGTGACATGACTATATTATTTTATCAAATGAGTGACGAAAATAGGCCAACAAAGCGAATAAAGTTTGACCATGTGAATAGTGAACGTAAAGTTTATTTATGGACGGAGGGAGTATAAATTATGATTATTTAAATATTCGTTTAGGATTCGTTAATACTCGAATATTAATCAAATACACATTCAAATCTTATATTTAATTAATCTCATATTCGGATTCGGATTCGTATTCGAAAAAATTAAACAAATACAAATTCAAATATTTGGGTATTCGCTTCAATCGGTTCGTTTACACCCCTAGAGAGAGTGGTATACCCTGCAGTGGCAAGTCAGATTTTTTAACTTTTTACATTTTTTTTGTCATATTTTGATTATTAAAAATCATTTTTTGAATTTATTTAACTAAAGAATTACTTCTACTTGAAAGAAAGTCTTTATTCTCCTCAAAAAAAAAAAAAAAAAAGATAAAAATGCGTAACCTCAAGGCTGCCTCTCTTACCGTGGAGGAACACATTTTCATTCTAATCTGATGTGTCAGGCATTTCAAGTAAAATGACATGTTATTAATTGTGAATGCCCTAAGTCAAGGCAAGTGTAATGCGGAATATCAATTATGTACTCTGTAATTTCTGTATCATTTCGTCTTAATATTAATTTCTGAGTTTCACTTTTGCAGTCAATTTTTTTAAATTTTGATCGCATATTATGAAAAAAATACATTGAATTTTAATATAAATTTTTATCAATAGATTAATTTTGAAACATAACTTTGAAATATACTCCCTCCGTCCCTAAATAAAGTTTCTCTTTCGTTTTTTCTTTGTCCCCAAATAAACTTCTCTTTTCCCTTGAAAAACCCCTTTTACCCCTTACTTTTTCATACCCTACCTATCACATCATACTTTTTTACTAATAATCTATCTATCACATCTTACTTTTACACATCACATCAACGGTATTTTTGGAAAATCAACACAAAAATATCCCTCTCTTAAATCCTCAAAAAGTCAATGTAAAATAATATATAATGCTTTTTGATTGAATAATTTAGAGGAATACAAGGTAATGAATATATAGGTGGAGTTGGAGTATTCTAGAATTCTCCATATTAATGGCTAGATAAATAAAGAAATATTGTATTATAATAACTCTAGCTATAATAGATAACAACCATAAATATAATATATAATATTAAATATATTAAAATAATTAATATATTTAACAGTCAAAAATGGAACTTTATTTAGGGATGGAGGGAGTATTATTTTTATTATATATACTTATATACAAATAAAGATGTTAAAGATCAAAATGATGAACTGACGACCGTGAAAAGTCAAATGAGATGTTAATTTGGAGACCGACGGAGAATCTAGTTGTGCACGAATAGTATTTTCCGATATAATCACAATTCCGAACAATAAATTTACTTAGATTGGTGTATAAAAAATAGCATATGCATTGCCAAATTTATAATCAAACACGGAAAATATGCAATAAGGCATACGAAGTAGTATCTCAAAGTTTTTCAAATTTATTACAAGACCTTTTGTTTTCCATAAAATTTTGTCTTCGGTGAGTATTAATTACCCTCTCTATTTTAGAGTATTTGTCAATTTTTTTTTAATCTTTTGTAGTCAATATTATTGAATTTGGCTCATTAATTAAATAAAATTTATATTGAATATTGATACAAGAATAATTTTATTAAATTTATATTTAATCGAGTCAATAACGCTAAAAAATATTCAGTTTTAGCTTTTTATAGTCAACTAGGATTGGCTTTTGACTGATAATTAAATAAAAATTACATGATAAATTAATTAGGCAAAAAAATATTTTAAAAATATTTGATAATATAAATCTAACAAAATTATTCTTGTATCATACTCAGTATATAATATAAGTTTTATTTAACTAATGATCAAAATTTATCAATTTTGACTGAAAAAGTTAAAAGTTTTTGTGCGTGTTTGGGAAAGTCTGAAAAGATCTTATATACTCAATATATTTAGAGCCTATTTTTAGGGTTGAAAAAAAAGAGCGGAATATTGAAAGAAAGTAAAAGAAACAGGAAAAAACTAGAAGATACAAGAAAAAAAACTAGAAGAAACTTGAATAAATTAGAGAAACTTGTAAAAAAACTAGAAAAAAATAGAAGGAGCTCAAAGAAACTAGAAAAACCGAAAGAAATTAGAAAAAAGTAGAATTAACTTTAAAAAGTTATTTAAATGTATTTTTACATATTATTCTTATTATAATTGTTATTGTTATTATTATTCTTATTATTATACCAATCATATATAATATGTAAAGAAAATCAATAAAATTCAATCACATGAATAGTGTGATGTAATTTAATTAAATATAGAGCGATAGTAGTATAATTATTATTTTTCATTTAAAATATTGATATTCTCTCAATGGTGTCCTATCATATCCTTTGCATGCAGATTAAATGAATACGGATGCAAGAGTAATCAATTATTAATCTATTTTGCATAATTTACTTTTGAACTCTTCGCAAATCCGCTACTGCACCCCAAATTTAAAAAATTGCACTATTACTCCGTAGTTCATATATTTTTTGAAAAGTGTGTGCTTTACCTCCCAAACTCTTTAAAAAAAAGTTGTTTCTGAACGTTCAAAAGTGTATCATTAGTTCTATATTTTTTAATATGGTGTATGGTTGAAATTCCAAGATTTAATGTTGATTTGCACAATTGGTTCCTATATTTTTTTAAAAGTACATGCTTTACCACTGAACTGTTTAAAAATTACATGTTTTTACCCTTGAACTTTGAAAAATGTACCATTAGTTCTATATTTTAAATATGTTGCATGGTTGAAGCTCTAAGAATTTATGTTGATTTAACAATGTTTTTAACCAAAATTGAAAAAAAAACAATAGAACTAATGGTGGACTTTGAAAATTCGAGCGGGAAAGAATGCAATTTATGAAAAATTTAAGAACTATGAATGTAATTTTGAAAAATTAAGGGAAAAACATACTCCCCCGTCTCAATTGAATCTTGAAGTGCGATATTCAATCAAATTTTATGTACTTTATTTTCTTATTTTCTATTCTTATTTGTAAAATATACAGAGTAATGATTATTTCACATCTAGTGTTGTATAGTAAATCTTTTGACGTAGTTTTTAAATATACATTTTTAAAATTTAATTTTACACATACAATTAAATAAATTGAATGAAAAATAAAGATGGTCAAACAGCGCAACGCACACGGGAAAATTCAAATGGAATCGAGGGAATACATTTTTTAAGAAATTCGAGAACTTTTTAAAGTGAGAGAGAAAACTTGCATTTTTGAAGAATTGAAGGGTAAATGATTTAAAAACTTAACAATGTACTCTTTATTTAGTGAAATTTTGCACTAAATTGTATTAAATCATATGTCCTTTCTAATACTTAAATTTTTTTAAATAATATTTGAATAATGTCTAGTTGCAGGAATAATGTCTAGTGATGTTAGACATTTTGTCCAGTGACACTGCATATTTACTTGAATAATGACTAGTGGACATTAAATAATAGTACCACATGGGAAATAAAAACATATCGTGCTACATTGGAAATGTCAGTATATTTTAGTACTATTTAAATAAATTACCTTCATTTAGCTTTATTTCATACTCCCTCCGTCCGGATTTTAAGTTCCCGATTTGGTTTTTGCTCATTTTTAGTGGAAGTTGACTAATGGGCCACATTGCCCAAAATACCCCTGCCCCCACACCAAAATATCTCTGCAACCCACACCAAGAAGAAAAAGAGGGGGGGAGTGAGAGAACTTGATGGCGTGATTATGCTGAGAAAAGAAAGGGAGAAAGAAGGAAAAGGAGAGGAGGAAGAAATGAAGAAGAAGATAATTGGGAGAAGAAAAATAGAAGGGGGAGGGGGAAGAGAGAAAGAACGAGAGAGAGGGAAAAGAAAGGGAGGGGTGGCCAGGTTTGCGAGGGGGAAGAAGAAAAAAGAAAAGAGGAAGAAAGAAAGGAAGAGAAGAAGGCGTATTTTAGTAAGAGTGAGTATGAAAACGTAGAATGAGAACTTTATTTCTGGATGGAGAAAAGCGTAGAGTGGAACTTAAAATCCGGACGGAGGGAGTATATATTATTATTTATTTACCTTTATTATTCAAAGTAAATTACATAAAAGATCCCCAATTATAGATCGTTTTACATATTTAGTCCTACATATCAAATATTACTAATTTAGTTTCTAATTATTATATTCATTTCCACGAATGGTCATTTGTTAATATTTCTGCTAAGAATATGGATAAAATTGTAAATTTACACTCTTTTTTCTTCTCAATTAAGCTTCATCCCTCCCCTCGCACTCCTTTCCCAAACCCGTCACTGAGTTTGAAGCTCTCTCAATTGTTTATCTAACGAGTGAAAACCAAATTCGAAACCAGTAAGGATGAGTTTTAATGTTTATTTTTTTGCAATTTCTTGAGACTAACCTATAGAACTCATCCATAAAGCTTATTGGTTTTGATTTTAGGTTCCATCAGAAAGACTAATAATTGAGAGAGGAATGATCATTTTAGTTCTGGGTTTAGAGCTTCAAACTCAGCGACGAGTTTAGGAAAAAGTACGAGAAGAGGGAGGAAGCTTATTGGAACAGAGAGAGAGAAGTATGAAATCACAATTTTATTTATGTTCTTAACAAAAACGTTAACAAAGGAAAATTCGTAAAAAAATGATATAATAATTGATGACTAAATTAATAGTATTTGATATGTAAGGACTAAATATGTAAAACAACCTATAATTGGAGACCTTTTAAGAAATTTACTCTATTATTTATGGGAGTGTCTAAAATGACACCAATTACTTGGACACCAGTTGTTTACACCAATCCGTTTGGGGTACCTACGATGCTCCGTTTGTAAAAACGACGATTCCTACCCCCTAACCCCCCTAAACCCCCCACCACAGCCCCCCTCCCTACCCTACACTGCCTGGTAGTGTACTGCCAGGGTATAGAGGGGGGCGGGAGGGGGGGCTATGGTGGGGGGCAAGGGTGCGGGGTTTAGGGGAGGGTTAGGGGGGTATGAACCGTTATTTTTACAAATAGAGCACTGTAGGTACCCCAAACGAACCGATTTAAGAAAATGACTCTAGTAGTAGTATTGGTTTCATTTTAGATTTACAGATAATTTATTTGCCTTTCTTTAGCTAGTAATCAGACCCCCCAGGATTAAAAATAGTCTTTCTAGCCGTCGTAACAATCAAGCGCTCCTAGACGATCACGGCACCGCGCCTCCACCGCCTCCGGCTGGAAAGTGGTAGCGAAAGCGCAAAATTTGCATAGGAATAGTCATGGTGAAATCGGTAGAGAACGGAGTGCCGGTGAAGCCGTTCCTGCTCAAGTGCTACGAGATGGTGGACGACGAATCAACGGACGCCTTGATTTCGTGGAGTCGGAGTCATCAACCCTCCTCCCGGGATTCCACCGGCGACAACAGCTTCATCATCTGGGACGTATCAGGCTTCAGCTCTCAATTGCTCCCCAAATACTTCAAGCACTCCAATTTCTCGAGCTTCGTTCGCCAGCTCAACATCTATGTACGTATGCCTGCGTGATTTATTGGGGTTAATCCGATTTTACTTTATCATTGTTGATTCTCTAAGGTATTTGAATATCACTGGAAATGAATCAAGATTAGGATTTAGGGATCTGAATTTATTCAATTTGATTATCAGATGGTTTTCTTTATTGTATTTATTTATCAGATCTTCTAATATAGGGCATTACTTGAGTAAGTGATTCCTTTACATGAGTATGGAATTAATGTTCTGTTTGCATTGAGATGAACCTATGAATGCATTAGATCAGGATAGAATATACAGAGTATTGAATGGAGTGATCATTTATTCTTCACTTGGATTGAGGTGAAACTAGTTTAGGTAAAAGTGTAAAACTACAAAAGAAGCAACCTTGGTTATGGGATGATATATTCACATGAGTGATGATAAGTGATCATGTAGCTATTACCCTTAACCATGATTTTTCGATGTAGCGAATGGGAGTGAATTATTCACTCCACATAGGTTATTGAATCAAATAAGTCTATTGAAATACTTCCTTCGTCCAGAAATGCAATGTTTGATCAATAATTTCTATATTTATAAATAGATGTATGTTATAAAGTATAATATTTCAAAACTATCTTTCAAAATGAATCTATTGATATTAAATTTGTATCAAAACGTGATGTGTTTTTTCGCGTATTGGGGTTAAAATTTTAAAGCATTGTTCCTCCAATTATTTCAGGCTTCTTGTAAGAGTATTCTAGAGGAATTCTTTTTTCGGAAGGGAAAGGTTAAATTGCTTTCCCTAGACACCCTTCCATTTTTTTATCTATGTTTACAGTTGTAAATAGTAAACCCTCTTTAGCTGTAGATTTCAACAGTCCACAACAAAAAAGACATGCTATAATTAGGATTAATAAAATTTTTGAGAAAAAATATAAAAAGCCATAGATTCTTTTTATGTTTGGATGCAATATTATTAAGATGCTCAGGAGATGTGTGTATAGTTCTTTCAGAATGCCAATTTTGTGAAAAAAAGGAGTCAAAATGGTAATGCAATGGCAAAGGCCTGAAGGAGCAACATGTAAATTTATGGAGAATGTTTATTCTATGTTGACTTAAATTTTAAATTATATTGCAGCAATCTTATAACAAGTTGTAAATTGCAACTGATATCTATTCAATTAGTTCTTTGGGTGTGTATGACGAGTTTTGGAGTGTTGATATGATATGAGTTTTGAAATCTGAAACACCAAACAGGTCCGTTGTAACATTTTAACTACATGCAGGGTTTCAGGAAAATTGACACAGATCTCTGGGAGTTTGCAAATGATAAATTTGTAAGAGGTGAAAAGCAGTTACTGGTGAGCATTGTTCGAAGAAAGAACTGCCAGAATTTAGTGCCACCGCAACAAGAAGGGACTGAATCGTCAACGCTCGAAGACGGCAGAACCCATAAACTATTGAAGGAAGTTGAAATCCTCAAGACTGACAAGAACACGCTCACGCAGCAACTGATTAAGCTCAGACAGCACCTACAGAACTCGCAACGCAAGCTGTTGCTTCTAAGAGAACAGATGAAGGGTATGGAGAAGAAACAGCTGCAGATGCTGTCGTTCATAGTGTTGGCCATGCAAAACCCCGGATTCTTGGTCCAATTCTTGCACCCGATAGAGAACAATTGGATCGTTGAAGAAGAGCCGGAACCTGATGCTCTACCGACAGAGGGGTGTGGGCCCACCACCCCCTCGGACGGAACAATTGTTAAGTATCAGCCGCCATGGTTGCAGCATCAGCAAGTGGGCATTTGGTCAGATGGTATTGAAGAAAATGACAGCCAGGTGACAGGTGAGATCATGTTGAGAACCAACCATGCCGGCGAGGACCTTTCGGACTTTTCGCTAGAGGAAGATGACATGAACATCATTCAAGATGTATTCAGGAATATGGATTTCTGTGTGGGGCCATCCGACAACGAGGGGCTTCTTGCTTCGGAAAGCGTCGACCCGATTGTGATACCGGATGGGGACGATATGATGGAGATGCTGCTGTCCGGTCCGGTCCTAGATAGAGAAGAAAGTAACGGAAGGTGTGAGAAGGAAGAAGGTGGAGATGGTGAAGGGGGTGAGTTTGATTTTGAGGGCATGGATAAGCTAACAGAACAAATGGGTCATGTTACAAAGTTTTGATTTTTGGCTCTCTATTGAAACTTTCTTTTCTGAATTTTCTTAGCTAGTGTTTGAGAACTTATATTGATTTAAACTCTAAAGTTGAATTCTTGAATAAATAGTCTAAGCTAAAAATACTTTATTCAAGTATCATTCTATAAATAGTCTAATCTTTAGGTCTGGGGGGAAGCTTATTTGCAAAAAAAAAAAAACATCTTGTTGGAATGCTTCAATTAAAAAAAATTAATAATTTTACAGACAAAAAATATATATTTAATCTTAGGCATATAGCCATATAATAATCAGAATTAGTGTTTATTGAAACAAAACTATTATTGCAAAACACTATTTCAATCAATCACGAAAATCTACATTTTCGCCTCAATCGATTAAAATTTGTACTTTTGCTCCTATTATTGGTCAAATCCTACTATAACATATGGCCTACAATAACACTTGGGTTCAAAACCTTTTTTTTTAAGTGAGAATTTAATTTTGAAAGAATTGACTAAAATTCAATATTTTTTAAATTAAATTCGTTTAATACCGCCTATTATCAAGCCCAAATTCATACCCTCCGTAAACATACACTTCTAGAAGAAAAGTTCAGCTGGTAAGGCCTGGAAGGAAGTCGACGGTTTGATTAAAACAAAGGAAAACTGTAATCGCCGGCGGGCTGACACCGCGGCGGTGCAGCTAAAGGACTGAAAGTGTCTGGTATAGTTTCTCATATCAGACGACGGACAAGGTAGGGTTTACAGGCAAACCAGCATTGTTCAAAATCCCCTCCGTTCTTCCCTACAATGGCGACGAGCATTTCCTCTTTCAATCTGACGGCTCTGGAGTCTCTGACCGGAAATTCTTCGGAAGAGATTGCGAAGAGCTGGAGCGAATTTTGCTCCGTTTTGGAAGCTCTACTTGGCGGCAGTGGCGATATGTCCCTCAGCTCCCAGCTCGTTTCAAGTGTCCACTGTCTCTGCAAGCACGGCCTCGTTTCTCTGGTTAAAGACCACTTCCTGCATTCAGCTCAGGTCTGATCAATCAAAATTTGCTGAAACTGCGATTTTAAATCCCCTTTGATGCGTATTGCAATTAGCAACATGTTGGCTGTGACTTGTTCGAGCAAAGAAATTTAGATTCAATTGTTTAATTACTAATTTGTCATAACAAGAACAATAACAATAACGTTAATAGATAATAGAGGGAGGAATCCTGACATGCTTCAAAATTGAATGTCCCGTGGGATATTACAAGGAAATGTTATTAACCACCCTAAAGAAAAGTTTTTTTCCCTTCTTGAATAGTATGTGTCTAAATTTGCATAATGGTGATATGTTAGAAGGTGAAGAACTTGAGCTGTTAATAATATCAGCGAAATAAATTTGAACTCTGCCTGAATAATTTACGCAATAAAGGCTTGTGTTTAGTGCTTTTGAATTCTGGAGAATAACTACGAGTGATAAGCAATCCAATCATTGTTGTGTTGTTTTAGAGAATATTTGAAGGAAAGGGAGTGTCAAGATTTTGGAGGCATTTTGATCCTTACAGAAATGTTGCTGCACTTGAAATGACCAATGATCCGGTGAGCATGCACATGGTGGTCTTGGTGCACAGGAACTTTATGTCTTTCAATGCATAAATTTAAAGAAGTCCATTTTAAGCTTTATATAGATCTTGATTTCTATTAATATGCAAACAGATGCTAGAGAATCAAATTCAGAAGCTATTGTGTGAAGCTCTGGAAGAGATATCATCTGAAAAGGAATGCCATGAGAAGTGCCTATTATTATTGATACAAGCTTTACAATCATATAGAGAAGCTAAATCAGAAGAGCGCCTCAACTTGGATTGCCTAAAAGATTTCCTTTGGTCAAAATATCAGCTAATGGTTTCTTCGGTTATCATGGCCAGTCTTCCTAGGCATTTTCCGGGTATGTTCCTCAAGTAAATACTTTTCTTGAAGTTGTCTATCTCTTTCTGTTTAACTTTTGGGCGAGAAAGTTAATGTGAAAATTTTGAACTACTACACATTTTGTTTTTTGATTACCCCTTTATTTTACATGTAGAATTGCTACACTGGTACTTCAAGGGAAGGTTGGAGGAATTGAATACATTTGTGTCAGGTTATTGTGAAAATGAACTTGAATTAGGATCTGATGATGAAATGGATACAGTTGGAAAATGCAAACCTCCAGACAGAAACTGTGATATGGATATTGATACAAATCATCAGCAAATTAGGTTTTCGGCGAACAATATACTAGTGAAGAGAATTGGAATGGTTGTCCGGAACCTAAGAAGTCTTGGATGTACATCTGTGGCTGAAGATGCGTATGCTTCTGCCATATTTCTGCTGCTACAGGTCTGAACTTTGGATAAATCTCTTCTCATTTTTTACATTCCTGTGAGCTTAGGACCATTTTCATTCACATACATTTCTACACTAGACTGTATGATCTTTTCCCATCTTCTTAGTTTCCATATTTCCAAATCTCTGTTTGGCTCAAATAAGGTCGTTTTCTTTCTGTTGATACAGGACAAAGTACATAAATTGGCTGGAGATGATTACAGAAGTTCAGTTTTGGAATCTATCAAACTCTGGATCCAGGTTATTACACACATGCGGTGACTTTTATTTTGTTTTTCATATTTGTTTTCCCAGAAGTTTATCGTACACATGTTTTCCTCACCGATATAAAGAAGTATGCTATGGACATACTTTATGACTTTATGTCCATGCTTACTGCCGAAATGCACATTCTAATTTTCCTTAGGACAAGTCCCAGACCAATTATTACGTAGACCTCTCAATGAATTCTTGATTCCTTAATGTTGAAATGCTCTTGACCTACGTCCATTAAATCTATTGTAACATGCTATGCAGTTAGATTTTTTTTTCAATCACTCATATTCATCCTTAATTTGGGTCCACACTCTGATCTTTGCCTCCCACCCAACCCCTTCATTTATAATTAGTTTAACACTTAACATTTTTGGTTGTCTTAATTTTATAATCTCATTTACCATTTTTTGAAAACTTAGACTAGCGAAAAGATTCTTACCACTCAACTACCCAACATAAAGTCTACCCCACATATTATTAAATAGTCAAATTCCCATTCAGTAACATTTATCAATATACTCTTAAAACATGTGTCATTTTCACATGGGGAGTCCTTTTTCGGACGAATGCAGCATCACACATATGGCGTAGTTGATTAAGTTCTAATGCATGGACTAAATATGTTCAGGCTGTGCCTCTCCAGTTTTTGCATGCACTTCTTGCATATCTTGGTGACTCCACTAGCACAGAGAGTCCATCGTCTGGTCATAAATCACCTCTCCAATCTCATCCATCATCATTTTACTTTGGAACTGAAATTCCATCTGAGGGACTTGTTAGATGGCAACTCCGGTTGGAATATTATGCTTATGAGACCTTACAAGATTTAAGAATTGCCAAACTTTTTGAAATGATTGTGGATTATCCAGACAGGTGAAGTCAGACATATGTTTCTTTTTATTGCCTTTTCCCATTCTGACATCTATATAGATGCACTTGCATGTTGATTGGTGTTGTGTTAATGTTTTACAAATGCATCTTCTTTCTAACTATGTTAGCAGAAGAAAATTCCAATTTGCCTTTTATGGATTCTGTCATTTCACTGGTTTTACAATTGACATTATCATAGCAGAGTAGCAGTTCAATTTTTCTAACTAATAGGCATTCTGAACAATTTATTCTTCTCTGCTGATAACCTGATATAAATTTCACTTGTGTGATAACTCAGAGGTTTGAACTAACTATTTAACAGTGCTCCTGCCATCGAAGACTTAAGACAATGTCTTGAATATACCGGGCAACACTCAAAGCTGGCGGATTCCTTTATCACATCATTGAAATATCGATTACTCACAGCTGGTGCCTCGACTAATGACATTTTGCACCAATACGTTTCAACAATCAAGGCACTTCGGACCATTGATCCGGCAGGTGTGTTCCTTGAAGCCGTAGGTGAGCCTATACGCGAATACCTGAGGGGTAGAAAAGACACAATAAAGTGCATTGTGACAATGCTCACTGATGGGAGTGGTGAAAATCCCAATGGAGCAGGAAGCTCAGGGGATAGCCTTCTTGAAGAACTGAACCAAGATGAAGAAAGTCAAGAGAACACCAATGTTGATGATGATTTTTGTGCTGACGACAAACAAGCTTGGTTGAATGCACAAAGGTGGCCTATTTTGTTTAGTCAATGTGATGGTGTGTATTCATGAGAAGAATATGTTCTCTTCTGACATAGTTTGCTTATGATATACACTTTTTAAGATGGGAGCCTGACCCTCTAGAGGCTGATCCGATGAAGGGAAGCAGGAATCGAAGAAGAGTTAACATACTTGGGATGATCGTCAACATTCTAGGTTCAAAGGATCAATTGGTTAATGAATATCGTGTAATGCTTGCAGAAAAACTGTTAAACAAATCTGATTATGACATTGACTCAGAGATACGTACTTTGGAACTTCTCAAGGTAATCAATATAACAAGTGTTGATGTTTCAGGCAATTGTTAAGCTTTATTCCATTCTTGGTACACCATATACTCTCCTTTTGAATTCTCACTTTGTCATTTGCAGATTCATTTTGGAGAGAGCAGCATGCAAAAGTGTGAAATTATGCTCAATGACCTGATTGATTCAAAAAGGACAAATACAAATATTAAAGCAAAAAACAAGAGTCAACCTCAGCCAGGTTGTTCTTAGTTTTCACATTGTTATGCCCGCCTTCCCCCCCCCCCCCCCAAATAGATAAATAAATAAATATTTCCGATTTGTCCAAGCATTTATATGTTCAATGTCAAACAGTTTCCGAGGAGCAGAATGAGATACCCCTCGATACACTTAATGCAACAATCATATCTTCAAATTTCTGGCCACCTATCCAGGTATGCAGCATTTGTCTTGGGGCGGTAACACTCCCATTTGATTTCGTAATGCCTAGCTGTATTTATGATGGTTCATATATGCATAGCTTTTTATTGGTTCAAAATTTATTATATAAACATACCGAATATTATGTATTTTTCACTAGTGTAGCTGTTCATCTATCTCTGAGTTTTGCTATCAATGTTAATTACTTCTTTTTACTTTTACTGGCCACATTATATTGCCGAGTGGTTTATTGATTTATTTTGATTGGGGTAGGATGAGCCGCTTTGCTTACCTGGGCCTGTGGACAATCTCTTGAACGATTATGCAAAAAGATTTACTGAAATTAAAACCCCAAGGAAACTGCTTTGGAAGAAAAATCTTGGTACTGTGAAGGTTGGTTTCTAAACAGTTAGTGGTGTATGTTTCTCTTACCACTTGTTATCTGCATATCTACTTCATGATCATCATGATATCCATGGAAGGATGTTGACAAATTTGTTATTTCTATTTCACTTTAGCTGGAATTGGAATTTGAAGATAGAGCATTGCAGTTCACGTGCACCCCTCTTCATGCTTCCATCATCATGCAATTTCAAGATCAAAAGCGGTATTGCGGGAAAACAGTTTTTTTCTTTAACATGTTTTGATGGATTTTTCCATGTCAAGCTGTACTTGTTTGTTGTCTCAACGGTGGCAGGTGGACATCGAAAGACCTTGCTGCTGCTCTAGGAATACCTTTGGATGTTCTAACTAGGAGGATAAACTTTTGGACAAGCAAGGTTAGTAGTCATACACACCATCCCATAATTTCTCGCAATAAAATCGACTGGGAGAAAGGTTCAGAGCCAGTTGGTCAATGTGCTGGAATTGCTGAAGTTGTGGCTGAAATGAATGAAGTGTTTGGTGAAAAAAATGACTTTGACGAATAAGACTGATAAGACAAAAAGAAAGCCCGCAAAGCAGCCTCTCAGTTTTCTAATTATTTGGTTTGGTTCTTTTTAGGGAGTTCTTGCAGAAGCACCAGGACAGGATTCTAGTGACCACCTGTTTACTCTTGTAGAGGCACTGACTGATACAAGTAAAACTGGGAGAAGCAGTGGAAGCTGTGATGAACTTTTGACCGGTGAAGAAGATGGAGATAGATCAGTAGCCTCTGTCGAAGATCAGTTGCGTAAAGAAATGACGGTCTATGAGGTATGTGCTGATAAGGTGTAGTTTGGTTGTCTGAAACAATCCATGTTGTGCAATCAAATATAGTTTCTGTAAATTAGCATTACACATGCATTTGATTACATTACATTATATGCTTTATTACGTCTTACCAAACTACACTCAAATGCCTATCCATTAAAAGGTTTAGTTGTCTTCAAATTGAGTAGTTTCTTAATGAGTAAATATAACTTAACAACATTGCTCCTATTCTATGACATGCATTATTGGTTCATATGTGAATGCAGAAATTTATCATGGGAATGCTCACCAATTTTGGGAACATGGCGTTGGACCGCATTCATAATACGCTAAAGGTACCCCAATGGCTTCTCTTCTCATGCTTGGGTGATTCATAAAGCACATTAGTTGATAGGTACTTCGTATTAGATAGGGCAGCCCAGTGCACAAAGCCTACCCGTATAGCGATGGTGCGATAGGGAAAGGTCCCACCACAAGGGGGAAGTGTAGGCAAGCCTTACCTTGCGCTTTTTTGCAAGGGATGCTTCCAAGACTTGAACGTGTGACCTTACCCCTCAACCGGTGCACCAAGGCTCCCCTTCTGAACATGCCCCTATGTCCTAGTGTATTTGTCCACATTAGTTTTGACATATGAACCGAACAAGACAAAAGTGTAGGACCTCAGACACTACCAACTCTCTTAAAACCAAGTGGTGTTAGTATTGCGTATACCCATAACAAAAACTGATGGCCACAATTTCACATGACCAGCAAAAAAACAAATGAAATGACCATTATGCCCTTACTTTTGCTTTTTTTTGGGGGGGGGGGGTTGTATAAGTTGGTGGGGGGGGGGGGTGAGGGCAAATAAGTCAATGTGGCTCTAATTCTTTTCCTTAATTAAAAGTAGACAAGTACATTCAGACAACCCTAAAAGGAATACTGGACAAATACACTGAGGCAATGAGAGCAATACTGACCTACAAAAGCAAATGGCTTGACACACAAGTGTTGTTTTGTTGCGCAGATGTTTTGCATTGCTGATCCAGTGTACGATAAGTCACTCCAACAACTTCAAAGCTTCTTATCCGGTCTAGTGTCCGAAGAGAAGTTAGAGCTTAGAGATGGATCATATTTTCTAAAAAAGTGATAGGAACTCCTCCAAATGGCATCTTTAAAGCTTTATGTGTGCTCAGAAATATTTAAGGCTTTTGGCTTTTATGGGAGTAATTTATACTGTCATCTTATACATATTGATTGATTGGCCACCTCATAATCAATAAGACCTCACTCATATTGTATCATACCAAAAGCAGAGGAAAATGCGAAATGATTGAATTTGCATTCTTTTATTTTTTTAGTAGTCTATTGCTCTGTATGTTGCTGCTTTAGAGATGCTCTAACCCAGAGGTTTCTTTTTTAAAGATTGAAGCCTTCCAATGTATTCCCTCTGTCTATTAATTTCTTTCTCATTTTTATTTTTGGGCCGTCCAAGAGTTTTTTCCCATTTTCTATTTTGGCAACTAAATTTAGAAGAATGTGTCATTATACCCTGGTTTTTTTATCTACACTATTTACATTCATGTGTACTGTATTTCTTATATATCTGCACGATCGAATACTCATCTCCGAGTAAAAAAATACTCGTTACATTTATTTATTTTAGTATTTTTTCAAAGCATGTACTCGGTACATTTTAAAATATATGTATGTTCATTAGAGAATTGCATATTGTTCATTACGGACATGTCAACTAAAATAAATACAGTTGAACAACTAAAATAAGGGCCTCTTTGGGAACAGCGTTAGAGATTAGCGGTAGCGTTTTGGATAAAATTTTAACGGTGCAGATTATTTTGAAAACGCTAATGCTAAACGCTGCCCGTAGATAGCCTTTTCAAAACGCTAACGCTAATGGCTAACGCTATTCCCAAAGAGACCCTAAAAAAATGCAAAATAAATATTCAGGTTACCGTTGGATTGTAAATGAAAAAGAGGAAGTGAAGGTGAAAGGAAGGCGAGGCAAAGAATATAAACAAACATTCAAAACTGAGATCCAACCAGAAAGAAATGAGAGAAGCTGAATTTCAAGATGATGCAGCAGAGATGCGGGAAGAAGACCACGATGAAGAAGAAGAAGAAGAAGAAGAAGAAGAAGAAGAAGAAGAAGAAGAGATGATGCAGCAACTGAGATCGGAAGCCACAAAGCTTCTTCTCGGGGAAGAATGGAAGGAGTGCATCCATGTGTACTCCCGCTTCATTTCCCTCTGCAATTCCCGAATCTCCAAGCTCTCCTCCCCTCAAAACCCTAGCTCTGATCGCGCTTCCGCTCTCCGGAAGTCCCTCTGCTTGGCTCTCTCCAATCGGGCCGAATCCCGCTTCCGCCTCCGCGAATTCCGCCTCGCTTTGAGAGATTGTGACGACGCGTTGCAGATCGAGAACCCCCATTTCAAGACCCTGCTCTGTAAAGGTAAGATCTTCCTCGCTCTCGATCGGTACACCTTAGCCCTAGCTTGCTTTTCCGCCGCCAATCGCGTCGTTCCCGACGCTGAGAACGGCGAAATCCTCAACGGATATCTGGACAAGTGTAGGAAGCTAGAGGGCTTGTCGGAAACCGGCGGATTCGATCTCTCGAATTGGATCTTGAATCGCGATAGGGTTCCTCCTGATCTCGCTGAGTATTTAGGGTCAGTAGAGATCAACAAGTCCGAGATCAGCGGGCGTGGCTTGTTCGCCACTAGGAATGTCGAGTGTGGGACTCTGTTCCTGGTCACTAGGGCTGTTGCAATTGAAAGGGGAATAATG
This sequence comes from Cuscuta australis, assembly GCA_003260385.1. Classification (NCBI taxonomy): domain Eukaryota; kingdom Viridiplantae; phylum Streptophyta; class Magnoliopsida; order Solanales; family Convolvulaceae; genus Cuscuta; species Cuscuta australis. The sequence continues at coordinate 255,511 of NQVE01000102.1, forward strand.
TCCCAAAACCAGGAGAAGTCCCAGCTAGCAAACTGGAATTACTTCGTTGATAAAGTTCTTGAGCTAACATCAAAATGTATCCGAACCCGGGATTTGATTAGCACCCTATCCACAGGTGTGGATGAGGATTCTCTAGATATTCCCGACACGGATCTGTTTAGGCCCGAAACCGATGACAGTAGATTTTCAGGCAAGAATCTTGATATGGATACTGTTTTGGGAGTACTAGATGTGAACTCATTAGTTGAAGAAGCAATTTCTGTCAAGTTTTTGGGTAAAAGTTCCAACGATCACAGTCATTACCATGGAATTGGCTTGTGGCTATTGACTTCTTTCATTAACCACTCCTGCGAACCAAACGTGAGACGCTCTCACGTTGGCGATCATGTCTTTGTTCATGCCTCTAGAGACATAAAGATGGGAGAGGAGCTCACGTTTGCGTATTTTGATGTGCTTTCGCCCTTAGAGACCCGACAGGGAAAGGCCAAAAGCTGGGGGTTTGTCTGCAAATGCAAGAGGTGCAAGATAGAGGGTGGGAGTGTTCTGCGTTCCAACCACAAATTGCGGGAATTCGAAGTGTTCTTGAAGAGGGGTTTGGGGTTGGGTGTGGGAGAAGTGGTCTACAGATTGGAGGAAGGGATGAGGAGATGGGCAGTGAGGGGGAGGGTGAAAGGGTATTTGAGGGCATCCTTCTGGGGAGCTTATGCAGAGGTTCTTGAATCAGAAAAGTTGAAGAGGAAGTGGGGAGGCAAAATCCCCCCAAACGAGACTCTCGTGGACAGTGTGGTGAGCGCCGTGGGGTGCGACGAGAGGATCGCGAAGGTGGGATTGGGAGGAATGAAGAGAAACTGTGGGGTTTTGGAGATGGACCAAAGGGCATTGAAGTTGGGGAGAGGGTTGTATGGGAAGGTAATGAAGAAGAAACAAGCATTGAAGTGTCTTCTTAAGCTTGATGGCCTTTCATGAATGAACTAAACCTTTACAGGTAATAACAGATGCTTCAAGCTTTCCATAGTTTTTTCAAAGCAAGTGCTGTAGCTCTATTATTACTTATTTTTCAATTGCATTTCTTACAATTTGGTTTTTGTATTTCATTTCCACTGAATTATTTGAAACATGTAAATATTAAAACACTTTTGTCAAACCAAACTATGGTTCTTAGCATGTCAAGATAAGGTTAAAATTATACTCCCTCCGTCCCAAAAAGATTTACACGTTTCAAAAAAATTGTGTCTCACAAACCCTTACCCATTTCTATTAAAAAACCACTTTTACCCCTTACTTTTTCAAACTCTACCTATCACATCATACTTTTTTTCTAATAATCTACACATCACATCCTACTTTTACCCATCACATCAAGGGTATTTTTGGAAAGTCAACACAAAATTATCCCTCCCTTAATTTTAACTTTAGTCAAAATGGGTAACACTTTATGGGACGGAGGGAGTAAATAATTAAGGTTAAAATTGAAAAGTTATTCAAGAAGTTTCAACCTCAAATTCTAGTGATCTGAAGTCCATTTACCAGACTATAGTCTTCATGTTCCAAAGTATACCGCGGAGTAAGTTTTAGATCCAGTATCTATATTTTCTTTTCAAAAAATTATATTCAAAAGGTTAAATATTATAATTATATTCATAAATATGTATAAAATAACTGTTTGACTCATTTCTTTAGCGAGAAAATACACCGCACACCTTTTTACAAAAAGACTTATGTATTGATGGAAGCATAAGCAAAGAGGACACGACATTGAAGAACTATATGAATTTGGTTAATTATAATCAAAATAAAGTTACATAACTATATGAATAGAAGAACACAATTAGTGCCCACCTTAATTATTAAGCTGCTGCTATATCTGATCTGCAGCTTGAGTTTGATGATGATGATTATGAATATTAATCTTCTTGATTCTATTACCCGAATGATCAATCATCGTAGATCCAACATGCGAATACGAGATCGAAATGTAGCCAAGGACGACTTGCCGATCTACCAAAACGCACACGAATGCAATCTAGTAACACATTTTTTTTAAAAAAAGCTAAGAAACAATTCCAGTTATCGGCAAATCATCCTTGGCTGCATCTCACATTCTCATATCAACATGTAAGGTCTAGGATGATGATGATGATGGTGATGATGATGGTGATGATTCATCATCATATGAGGTTTTTCTTTAAAGAAAAAAAAATCAATTTTCACCATCTCAACTTTCAAGAATATATGAAGGAAAGTCCATTGCATTGGCATGTATATATATAACAAAAATAGATGTGCCACTCCTTTAGGGCTGTTTGGCAATCAGACATATCAATGCATATTTCTTTTTTCCTATGCCATTTTTTTGTCACAAAAACAATTCCACTTTACAAATGTATTACGAGTATGTTTCAAACTATTTAGAGAGCTTTTATGGGTCTAAAAAATTCGATCTTTCTAATAATGTTTTCCTAAACAACAAACACGAATATTTTAATAGCTAATAACCAATCGCCAAACAGTCTTGAGACATGTTATTGATACCTCGTAACCTATCAAGAGCTTGTTCTTCTGATACTGTATTGATTTTAACTGATATTTAAAAATCAAAATCTTGAATCTATAAGCGGGAGTCTTGGAGTACAAGACTTCCCAAGTTTCAAATTTCAATGAATCAAAAAATAATTTATTCACATGTATTCTCTGATCTCTATCCCAATTATTTTTATCTAATTTAACTTTAATTTCTCGAAATTATATTTTTAAGAAAATAAGTGGTAAGAATTATAAGATTTGAATCCATCTGTTTTCAATAAAGAAATATTTTGTGAGATACATGTTCAACTAAAGTATGCTTGGCAATAGTCTCAAGGTTTATCTTTAACATTTTGAAAAAAAATTATTTAACGACTTATTAAGTTGTAGCATTTTCAAAAATAATATTACACCAAAAAAAATTATACAAAACATTAACACAAAAATAAAAAAATCCAAGCAAAGCAAAATTATTTTAGAGACGTCCAATACTAAAAAAACAACAGAGAGAGAATATTTTTACAGCAAGATACTGACATTAGTAGTTGGAAATAATGTGACAAGAATAGCATCATCACTTGCTATTTTTGGAAAGAGTATCTTTTTTTTCTCTTTTCTTTTTTTGCCTCGATTTGGTAGACGAAATGGTCCAATTGCAATGGAGCGTTCCCAAGATGATGAAATTAAAGACTGGTAAATTTATATTATTATCACAATAAATTTATATTTTCAAAAAAAAAAACAATAAATTTATAAACAAGTTGTGGATATAGCAGTGTGTGGGTCACAATTATTTACACTATTTTGGAGCAAACAAATAAAGGTTGGTGGTGGTGCCACTCTCCTTCACCCATTCCCCACAATCCTCACGTTTAGGGATCTCAATTCAACCCGAACTCAAGTTTAACCGACCCGACTGACTACTAAAATATCCGAATTGGAACTAAAAATAAAATAATTCGAACCCGACCCGAATTTTTTTACCCGAACCCGACATCGGGTCGGGTTGGGTGTGGATTTATAATTTTACCCGACCCGAACCCGCACCCGACCCGACTAAAACCCAAATATTTTATTACAAAAAAGTCTATCTATGGATATAATGAGCACTCCGTATAATCTCTTGACAAAATGTTACTATATCAAGTATGCTTTTTATAATCATTTTTATAATTCCTTAATAAAAATGAGATATAAAAAAAGAGACACAAAAAAATTAGATTTAATCTTTTCAAAATTATTGTGGTACGTCGAATTGATTATTGGTTAAAAATCGGATTCGGGTCGGGACGGGTTTCGAGTTGAAATGTCGGGCTTCGGGTCAGGTTCGGGTTTCGGTTTTAAAAGTCGGGTCGGGTTCGGGTATAGTACTATCCGACCCAAACCCGACCCGTTGCCATCCCTAGGTCACATTAAAATCACACACATCTCTAATATCATGTCAGAGAATTAATTAACCAAAAACTTATCGAGTTTGTGGTTATAGTCTAAGAATGATATATATATATATATATATATATATATATATATATATATATATATATATATATATATATATATATATATATATATATATATATATATATATATATATATATATAGACACACACACACACACTCTATCTCCCTCTCTCTCTAACAGAATTGAGAAATACTTATAGCCTCAAGAGTGATGTTACAGTTAGAGATATTGTGACCTTTGATCATACACGTGATAAGTCGTTCTTTGTCACACATATATATGGGCTTAGAAAATTTTTGTAATGTAACATCTCAATTCGGCCTGAAATCTGGTCTGACCTGCACTTTGATCACGTCTAGTTTACACTATTCTAAGCAAACCAAGAAAGTAATCGAATGTTTATTACTTCCATAAACATTATTTTTTTAAAAAATTTCTTATGGAAAAAATCTACAAAAAATGATGTGAACCTTAGATTTATTAGGGATAACAGGGATAGTAGAAAATACGTTATTATTATTATTGTTGTTGTTGTTATTACTATTACTATTACTATTATTATTAATTACTTTCTTTTTCTATTGTTACCATAATTTCTTATTCTACATTGATTAGGATTATTCATGTATTCTCTATATATATTGTTGAAACGTAATTTTCATTATTCAATAAAACAAATTATTATCTAATTGTATAATGGTATCATTGTTAAAGTCTTTCTTTTCAAAAACTTATACGAAGTATATCTCTTTTCTTTTGATAGTGTGTCACAGCTCGTCTTCATTGTCGACAGTCGACTGCCACAGATTATGACATCGCCATCCCTAATTCCTCTCTTCTCTCCATAAATTATGAGCGTGTCTAACGGTCACTGTCCTTTATCCCCATCACTCACAAAAAAAGGGGTGCGTGATCGAAGAAATAAGAGGCTTTATTTGTTAGTGTTTCTTCTGAAGGTCAAGAATATGAAAAAACGATAAAGAAGCAGAGAACAAACCACAATGAGAAAAAAGAACTCATCTTCCTCACTTTAACAAACTCAACAAACATACTCTCATCTTCCCTAAACAAACTCAACAAACATACTCTCAAGCTCGTTTGTATGCGACAAATATCTTCATCTTTACTGCTAGCGGTTATCCTTACAAAACGACTTTCACCGACATCATTTCAATACTTGTGTTCCAACCTGCTCCTCGTTAGCAATGATCAGCTTGTAGTGATGAGTATTTGGAATAGTAAAGATAATTAGAAATAGAGTTTTTTATTATTATTATTATTATTATTATTATTATTATTATTATTATTATTATTATTATTTGTTCTTATTGTTGTTACCATAATTTTATATTCTACTTTAGTTAATATTCTCCATGTATTCTCTATGTATTGATGTAATCTTCATTATTCAATTTCAATAAGACTTTGTTTGGTATATGGAATTCAAACTATGAAATTAGAAATAAGGACAATGATTCCAATTCTTCTGTTTGGTCGCATAAAAATATGTGAATTTGAAATTAGTAGTGCCAAAAATGAATTAGAGTTGAAGATTTCAATTTTATCTAAATCAACGCCATAAAATTTAAATTTGTAATTCAATTTTTTATTTTTTACTTTTTTGTTTTTGGTTTTAGTTTTTTTTATTAACTAAATGATACTCTATCTGTCTAAATTAAATTATATATTTGCTATATACAAGTTCAAAATTTATTTATTTTCATTAATTGTTTGATAAAATAATATAATTATGACACATTTTATTTTGTAGAGTTTTTTATAGTTTTTTAATAAATAAACTTTCTTGTTAAATTTCACCCCAATTTTCAAATAATTGTTATTTGAAAATAATTTCAATAACTCCTTTGGCAACTCTAATTCGATTCACCATTCAACCGCCGTCCTCGCGCCGATTCGCCTCCGGGGAGGGCGTGTGAGAGCGTCCGGAGAAGAAGACGAAGAAGAAGATTTGATCTTTCTAGTGATGGAAATGCCAAATTTCCACTCTAAAAAGCATCTCAGGTATCTCAATCTCAATCTCTTCCCTGCTTATTATTGCTCCGTTCCTTTTCGCCGCCTTCATAAACCCTATTCATTCCCAATCCAAGCAATCCCTTCTGCAATCCGGGACCTGGATCTTAGTATCTTCAGTAACAAATCCTATTCGGGCAATTCCTCATCGGAATCGCCCTCGAAATTTTATCCGATTCTCCAAAAGCTCCGTTTGTCCAGTTATTCGTCTCGAGCACCTTCAAAATGCAGTGTTGATTCATTCTCTACCTGTAGATTGTTTAGTCCGAGTTATGTATCTGTATCTAGATGCTTCTCTGTTCAGCATCATCATGATAAGAAAACGGAGAGTTTATCAACTACTGCTGCTGAGGGTGAAGAATCCAAAAGAAACCGAAATGAAATTCGGAATAATGTCAGTAATGAGGCTGCACAAATCATTGAGATCATTAGGAGTGATGGAGAAGAATTGAGTTCTAAGTTGAGCTCTGTGGCCTCTTCGCTTGATTCGAAGCCAATTATAATGGGTACTCTTAATGGTTTGAATCGGCTCAGGATATCTGGATTGAGTTTCTTCAGAATTCTCATGGAGACGAATCCTCAGTTGTGTAGAAGTGGTGATATCTGCAGCCTGATCATCAACAACTGTGGATGTTTGGGTGATTACGAAGCAATGATTTCTCTGTTGCAGGAGTTCAAACTGCAAAAAATCTGTCTCAATCGAATGGCATTTGAGTTTTTACCTGTATCTGAACTGGACAAGGATGATCCGATGGAGTCTACAAGAAGAGTGATCGACGTGTTAAACAAAGTCGGTGGTTCGTGCCGTAACTCTGGAATTTCTGCATTGATAGACAGGTTTTGTTCTTTGGGATCTCCCCAAACTGCAAAATTCGTAATGGAAAACACAGAAAGGACAGTTCGTCGATACAATATTTTGATCCGGGCGATGTGTAAACGAGGGCAAATCAAAGAAGCACATGCCACCATCGAAGAGATGCGCAAACTCGGTTGTCTCCCAGAAACCAACACATACAACTATCTGATTGCATACTATTGCAGGCATAACAGAATGTCTGAAGTTTGTACCCTTCTCAATGCAATGAAAGAAAAAGGTTTTCATCCTGATGCAATAACATTGGAAGCCATAATATGTCACTCGGCTACTCGACACCATTTCGGTGTTGCTTTCCAGCATCTGGACTTGATGGTGCATCTCAATATCGAACCCCGGCCATCTACTCTTTCAGTGCTTCTGAATGTGTTGTTCGATGCAAACCAACATGAGAAAGCATACGAATTTGTAAACGACATGGCTGCCAGGTTTAGGACCTCGAGCAATTCTCTTTACAACTTGCTTGCAAAGCTTCATCTGAGAAATGGAGACCCTGTCATTGCCAAGAACATCTTGAATGAAATGGTGGCGAAAGGGTTAGTGCCAAAACACTCTATTCGTTTGAAATGTGAAGCCATTAACAGACCGGTTCAACCGTAGCATTGGAGTCGGATTGAACCACCTCTTTTATTTATTGCACAATGTCTTTTTGTTAGTTCTAGCACGCGATGGCATGTGACTTCTTGATTGAGTCATTATAGGACTTGCATTTTGCCATTTTTGTCTTAGTTGTCTTGTATAATGTGTTGATTATGCTGATTGACTTATCAGAAAACTGTCCCAAAACATAGCAAATGGAGCTAGAGGACAACTCTACAACATTTCTTATTTGTTTGTTTATTTTTTTTATACTTTATTTTATGAAAAAATCCCTTCATTATATGTAAGCTTTTGTGCCTTTATAGGTATGTCATGGGATTCAACTAATTTAGTTCTACCTGTCTTGAATGGCTATTTATTTAATTTATACAATTAGACTTGCCATATTTCACATTTGGTCCAAGACTTGTAGGCTATGTTTAGCACAACAAAAGATAGCTTATGCGCATAAGCCTTGTTTGGTTGGAGGGGTTTATTCCATAAACTTGGGCTTAATTCAAAAGCTTTCTATTAGCGTTTCAAATATGCTACATGAGCCCAACCTATTTCATTTTAACCACTATCATTTGTAAACTAATGATTCAATCACCCCTTTTTCAGTTGAATTATTCGAAAAACTCATTGAATTTCCTAAATTCTTATCACATAATACTCCAACCCATTTGGGGAATTCCTAATTCAATACCCTAATTAATTTCTAATTAATTTGGGACTGCGGGAGTATTATAAACTTTCTTTTATATGACAAATGAGTTAAATATGACTTCTTTTTCATCTCTTTTAAAGTGATTTTGTTTATTACATATTTCAAAACTATATCAAAGTTATACGGAGTATAAAACAAGATGTGAGGTAATATTTTATTTTATCAAATGAATAATAAAAACGTGCAAACAAATAAAATTATCGAAAATCAAGATAAATATGGGACGGAGGGAGTTTTTTCTATGTGCAAAAAATTAAGGCATTATGATCATTTCTCTAGCCTGATTTCTTTTTCTTGGTCTACGCGAAAAAAGCAAAACAAAATAAAACTGAAAATATACTAATTAATTTATTTAATAATTGATTTATGAGTGTTGTTAAATACTCCCTCCGTCCCTGAAAACCTTTCTCCTTTCTTTTTTCATCCGTCCCAAAAAACACTTCTCATTTCTATTAAAAAGTCACTTTTACCCCTTATTTTTTCATACCCTACCTATCACATCATACCTTTTTACTGATAATTTATCCATCAAATCATATTTTTACCCATCACATCCACTACAAAAAACTGTTCAAATGGCGACGGAATAATTCCGTGGCCAAAGCCTTATTTCCGTAGGTAATCTTCGTAACGACGGAAATAACGACGGAATCTATTCCGTCGTTAATTTTTCGTTAGTAGTAAATGTGACGACGAATTTTTGATTCCGTCGCTAGTCTACGACGGAAGTGGCGACGGAAATCAGCGATGGAACTCACGACGGAAAATATCCGTCGCTAGACCGAACGACGGAAATAGCGACGGAATATGCATTTTGACCATATAGCGACGGAAATGCGATTCCGTCGCCAATTTGACAGGTTACAACCAGGAAGCTGATGCTTTCAATTTTGCACACATACATAGCAAAGCTCAGAAATCCCAGCATCAAACAACAACAATTACTGGAAATGAAGATTACCAAACAGCCAAGAATATTCAAGTCACCAATGTACAACTAAATTTTAAATAATATTTATAAAAATTCAACATAACAATCAAATCTAACTCCACTTACATAACCATAAAACTTAAGTTTAATATATTGTTCTTCAATTCTAATAAAACACTCAACAAGCCCCTGCAAGCCCCGCCCCTCCTCCATCTCGACCGCCATCTCCATTTCCACGTGGAAAAACTCCTCCATAAAGTCGGGTCATCTCTTCTCTAATCGACAACAATTCATGCGCTTGGGAAGTTCTAATTTCATCTAACTCTTCTCTCAACCTCCGGATCTCATCATCTCGAGGGTCCCACATAGAACTGGTGCTAGCACGTCTTGCCTCACTTGCATGCATTCGTGGTAGGCTCCGTCGAGATCTCCAACACCATGAACACGATTCTTGACATCATGTCCTCCGACTGTAGATAGAAAAATCTCGTCAGGTGTCACATTTAAGCCTTCTTCACGAATTGCCTCCTGCATGGCTACGTAGTTTTGCTGCAATACACAAAACATACATGTATATATATTTTGTAACATAAAAAGCAAAATAAAATGAGCACTATGAATTCACATTCAATTGAATCCAACGAAAACTAATCATTTATATATACATTATATATATTCATTGTCACTTACTGATACTTCTTCTGCCTTCTTATTGATGTAGGTCTTCCCATCATGTTTCTTCGTATGTGTGTGTGTGTACGAAGAGTACAAGTCATTTTTGGAATCCGTCGTTGTTTTGGCGTTTTTTGTAGTGATCAAAGGACATTTTTGAAAATTCAATACCAAAATACACTCATCTTAAATCTCTCTTTAAAATCTACTTCTTTTATAAAACATGGACACATTTATCTTTAAAGTATAAAAAGAAGAAGAAAAGACCCTAATTTTAGGAGAAAATTAGTGAGATGAATTTAGCAGAAAAATGAGTGAATGGACTGTATGTACCATTGGTCCACCATCCATCTATCCTCTGCCGTTCTTCTAAAGAATCTTTCAGGCCAAACTCATGAATCTTTCATTGATTTCACCATCATCAAGACTCCAACAGTCCTCAGCAAAGGAGGGTTTCCTGTAAAAGACCTAGCTCTGCGAATTCTGTTTCTCGTCGGCGCATAAGCTTTGATTTTTGTGCAATGGAACCGTCTTCTTCGTCTTCGGTGATAACTCCGGAAGAGGTTTTGGAGACGATGATGAACGACGGCACAATTGATGCCATCCGATTGAAAATCATCACCCACCTCAAAGCCAATGTACTCTCAAAATCCCCAATTTTCTCAATTATTTCGATTTGAAAGTTTCATTCTTTAGATCTTTTTTTTAAAATTTCGTGATGTTTTTCTGCTTCACACATACGATATGTATATTGTTTGAACAAAAAAAAACAAATATTTTGTATAAAAATTGTTTTTTTTCTTCTGGTATGTAGGGAGACCTAGGTTTATGATTATTGGTTGCTGATAAAACAATGCTTTTGATCTGTTTAAGGAAGAACTGAAGAACACAACCATAAAAATGGTGGAACAGAGTAAGGTTCTGAACACTCCTGGGGCTGAGAAGCAGACAAAGAGGGAGCTTTTCGATGCGCTTCGTCAAGAACTCGAGTGAGATTCCTCTTTCTTTTAAGCAATAATGTTTATCTTTTCGTTGGTCATGTTGCTTAGCTTGGGATATTGCCTACAGAGTTACAATACTTTCTGTGAATTCAAGATTCTATTTTGAAAATTGGGTTTACTTTTGATAAAAGCTCAAATAGTTCCCATAGATGATATGGAATTGTGGGTTTACACTCGCTCTTTCCACTATAGTGTTGAATGTATAGTATAGCATGAAAACAGATGTTTAAGAGTAGTAATAATTCATAATGAGCTCTACTAAAACTAGATTTACTGCAATTCAAATTCATCGACAATGGCTCTTATGAGTAAAATAGTTGGACAAAACTTAGTTTGTAGTTTTAGGTGATGTGTTTTTATGTCTTAGTCTGTAACGTGTGCTTGTGTGTTGTTTTTGCTTTGTACTTTATTTCTAGTTCTTAGATATGGCTTGTATGCTTCTTTTGTCAATGTTCGTACTTTGTTTGTTCTTTACACTATGTTTGGTTCAAGAAATTTGGAAGGAAGAGAAAAGAAAATAGTTTTCTCTCATTTTCCTCACAAAAATGAAAGGAATTTTGTTTCCCCCCTTCGTACATTTTGCCTTCTCGTTTTCTTTTCCTTCCACGTTTCTTTTCTTTTCCTCTCTAACCAAACAAGAAAAAACTGTTTTCTATCTCATTTTCTTTTCTTTTCCCTTTCAAATTCCTTGAACCGAACATAGTATTAGTAGTTTCTTTGTTCGTACTTCTGTATCTGAGTACACACACAAAAACTGTTAGAAAGCTCTCTACTCCATAGTATGGTTAAGGTATGTGTACACACACCTTCCTCATAACTCTTGAATTCTGTTGGGTTTGTTATTGTTGTTTATTTATTAGAAACAGCCTCTTCCTTTTCCATCTGTCCAAATTCATCTTTAAGTCACCGTTTTAGGAAATAATTGTGTGGTTCAAAATGTGTCTTTGTCTAAATGACAATAAAAATTAGTATGAACTGCACAATGAAAAATTAGTATGAACTGCACAATCAAATTGTGTCTTTGTCCAAATATATCTCAATTTCATGGTAGGATTAAGGTCTACGCACACACACCCTCCCCACACCCTATTGTTGTGAGATTTTACTGGGCTTGTTTACCGAGGTTTTCATGTTTAAAGCCTTGTGTTTATTCATTCATTTCGATAGTGTACTTATGGCATGTAATATTTGACAGGACTTCGGTGCTTGAGAAAGCTTCAAAGTCAGTTTGGGAGCTCATATTGGATCAAAATGGGATAGGGAAGGAGATAAGTGGGACAGTTGAGGACGTGTTTTGTCGTTTGAGTGGTCGCGAATCGCCATTGTTTCCTGCAGCCAGTGAATCCAAACCAGAGAAAGATGATGGCGACGCGGAAGAGAGGGAAGCCGAGAAGAAGGGTAGTTCGGACATTTCATCAAAGAAGAGAAAACTCCATGATTTGGGGAAGAATACTGAAGAGGGAGAGGGAGGCGGCATTTGTGTTTCTGCTCCCAACACATCGCATGACAATTCAACACCTGAAGCAGTTGATGACTCCTCCAACACCAAAATGTCCACGCCAAGCACGGCAAAACCATAAGAATTAAGGTTTGGGTACCCCCAATTTCGACGCCACTCTTTTTTGCAGATATTTACAGACATGGAACAGTGCTCATCTGCAAGAAAGGGGTGTCGGAATTTGATACCCCATAGCATTATTTTAGCCTTAACGCTTGATGCCCGATTGTCCCCAATGTTTTTTTCTCTTCCCGTTAGGGCCGGTTCTATAAAATTTGTGGCCTTGAGCACTAGAGTTGTTTTTGCCTTGTGCTATCATGTGTTCTTTTAGAACAATTTGTTATTACTAGTTGTTACAGTCATTAGAGTAATTTTTTTAAATAAAGTTTTAATGCAAATTTCCATATCTCTGATATGGGTTATTGAGTTTTAAGTATTAACCATGCACCTTTTAGACTCTGACCTTTATCTTTTTTACATTTTAGCCTCTTCATTTATCAAGTTATTATCTTCATCTAAGAGCACCAATTGCAAAATTGGATTTATATCATTAGATCATGCTGGATTAGTGCCAAAACTAGGAAATATAGATGCGTGCTTTAATAGCCAAAACTAGGAAATATAGATTCAACCTTGCAAAAAAAACTAGAAATTGGACTTTGATCGCAGATTCTTTTCTATCATAAAAAAAAGGAACCAAAAAAAATATAGAGTTTGATAATTCTTTTCTTTCATAAAAAAAGGATGAGCCCCATTCTCGAGGGTCCTCTCAGACTCGACCGGACAGTTACTGAAAGGAGCTAAATTGAATTTTGATCGCAGATTGGTAGCGAAGAGTGGACATGTAGCTAGTACTTGCGAAGGCACTATCATAAAAAACATAGTCTTGTGATCAGAGTCTTGATAATTCTTTCCTAACATAGAAAGCACAGTCTTGTTCTGAAGAAATGGAACCCAGAGTTTTATTCTTCCTATTGAAACTAAAATCAAATTACAAATGATACTCCAAATTACAAAATACAAATGAACCATATTTTCAGATGCAAATATGAATAAATGCACAAAAATTCCTCCAAAAGTAGCAGTAGAATTCCTATCTAAACACGAAAAGATTGTTTAACAAAATGACAAAAGAATTATCCTTAGGTTTCACTTGATACACGGAATTCAATCTATGAAATTGGAATTGGGAAGAACAAATCCAATTCAATTGTTTGGTAGCACAAAAATATGTGAATTTAGAATTGGCAGTGTCAAAAATGAAATGGAATTGGAGAATTCAATTTCATCCAAGTCAATTCTATAGAATTTCAACTCCCAATTTAATTCCATACCAAACGGACCCTTAGCTTATTAGATGCAATTCCTTGAAATTTGTGTTGCAACTCGTGGACCATAGAAGGTTCAAGCTCCACGGCCCTGACGGACTTTCCATTATAAGAGCATCTTTAGTGGTGGATGACTCTTGAGAAAGTATGATGTGAAAGACGGAAACTGAAAGAAATGATTAGACCATTTGGTGTGGATCGCGCCATCCCACTCAGCGTTACATCAGATTTTCTCTTTCCTATCACACTTCATCACATCACGGGGGTGTGGATCACGCCTTTTTTTTTAATTTTTTGAAAGTGTGAAAATTTGAAGTGGAGGGGATGGTTTCAATAATAGAAAAACAAAAAACAAAAAAAGGAAACTAGAAGTTTAAACGGCTAGTTTGGGGGGGGGGGAGTTTCACGCGCACCTGATGGCCATCACGGCGCACCACGGCCACCAACACCCCATGAAAAAGAAGAGATGGAAGGAGAGAGGGAAAGATGTTTCTCCAGGAAAAGAAAAGAGAGAAAGAAAGGAAGAAAAAGAATAAAAGGAAAAGAAAAGATAGAAAGAAAGGAAGAAAAAGAATAAAAGGAGGAAGGAAAAAAAGGAAAAAACAAAAGCGGAAAAGGGAGAAGAAGCAGATTTTTTTTTGACAATGATAAAAAAAAATACAAACATCACATTCTTTTATCACTTTTTAAAATAATTTATATGTCAATTAGAAATTACAAAATACAAAGTAAAACTTGTGGTACATATGTTTTTATTCAAACACAAAATATAAATTTCAGTTTTTTCTTTACAAAAAAATCACAGCATCTTAGTTTATTTTATTACTCCTTAAAAATTATGTAAATAAAATAAATTTATGAAACATGGGGTCCAACATTTAAAATGAAAGAAAAGTGTGAGAAATTATTAAAGTGATATGAGAAAAGTTAAGAGTAAAAGAAGGGGGGGAAGAGGGGGATGACCAAATGGATAAAGATGCTCTAAATATAAATAGAGTAACACCATAAACCTTTCTGCATTTTAACTCCCAATTTAGCATAAATGGACAACGCCACTGGCTCCAAGGACAACAAGATCAAAAGTACTTAAAGTAGGTTTAATGCCGATACAAAACGGGAAACGCCCCGAGGCGCGCGATTGTCAAAACTCAAGACGAACTCCAAGTCTAAAACGATCCAAAGTCGTATGTACACAATCTATAAATGGCAGCAAAGCAAAGCCATTGACATTATTCTCATTCACCTCTCAAACTTCCTCTCTTCCTGCAGATCATCAGACACTTAGATCAGCATAGTCTCCACCGGTACCCATTGTGACACTCTGCATAATAACAAATCAACCATAATGCTACTTTAATCTCGCGAATTATAACACCAAGCACGGGTGACACCAAGGTTGACACTACCCGAGACAATAGCGCACAGTCAGTCAAGTCATCATCTGTGTGACTGTAGCACAGCCCATAAATCAAGGAAGTTGAAGCACATTTGGTCATTGTTTGGTACATGGGAGTGATTGTGTCTAGTAATTACAAGGTGCAGATAACTCTATGATCCTTGTTTATTTAGATTTTTTTTTTAAAATCTAGGTTGAAACACAAAACACTGTCAAAAGTAAAACCAAACTACACATGGTTTTTATGGTCATGCTACAGTCACACTACGGATGATACAAAGGTGCCAGCGTGAATGATTGTCCTTGGTGTCATCCATGGGGTTAAAAAAAATTAAATCCATGGGATTAAACTTAAAAGTAGCATTTCCCTTGTTTTTATGAAGTTCAGATGTGTTTTTTGTTTGGTTTGGTTCAGATTCATCTGGTCAGGGAAAAAACTATGTATCTTTTAACTCTGGTTTGAGTGTCATAGTATGACTCTAGGGCCCTATGGTGCTCCATTGGGTCCCACCCCTACAAAATCTCCCCCACCTTCCAGGGGTTAGGGAGATAGGACCCACTCTGGAGTCCAACTGAGCATAGTAAGACCCTCAAATGGTCGGTGTCGTAATACGACACTCATGCTTGGTGCCAAAAGAACCTATCTCACAAAAAAAATTACCAAAACCAAAACGTAATTACTCAAAGCCATCTTTTCCCCCCTGAAGAAAAGAAGTGTAGCGAAAAAAATTCTTACCCAAGGAAAACATTGAGTTCCCGAGGCCATTTATTTATACTCAAAAGTGGGAGGGCTAGGAGTATCAAAACTCTCCAAAACCTTTGTCTTGCTCCCATTGTCCGAGCTTGTATCTTGCTTATTCTCACCGCCGCCAAACAGCCCTCTAAACCATGATAGAGATGACGAAGAAGAAGATGTCGACGACCCACCACCATCACCACCAATACCCTCCATGCTCACTGGAGCCTGACCTGGCAGTTGACCCATTGGAAATCCAGACATATTTGGAGGAAGCGGTTCCTCCATGGGTGGTGGAAGATTCTGGGGAACGGTCAGCATTTTGTTTATCATGATCCCAAACCCCTCAATCAAAGCAAGTAAGACGCCGCCAAACAAAGCTGATCTTGAAGCGGGGCCCAGACCCTGACGCATCGAAAGGAACCCGCCAGTCGCGGCACCGGCAATGATGGAGTTCCATGGATCCTCCTTCGCTCGGACGTAAACCATTGTACAGTCAAAGGTGGAAAATAGTCCGCCCCACACTGCGAAACTGCCGCCGACACGTGGAGCATTCATTCGGACCGCTTGGGTGGCAAAGACAAAGCGTTCTCCCTTAGGGGAACTGTACAATCCTTTCAAGAAGTGGAAGGCTGAACCTCCAACGGCACCCATACCGAATGCTCCACCTACGTCGTCGAGGATGCGGTCAGGGCATGGCTCACGTGATGTCTCTGGGGTCCCCATGGTAACGACTGCTTATTAAAATTGGTGGCCAAATTTATAACAGTTTTCACCTGCAAAAACACACAAAATTTAAAGTATGGGTATAAGTGCTATTAACAAAAGGGTTTTTATATAAACATCAAGTCTTATAAGGTGCTTTTCTGAGATAAATCACTAATGAAATTCATTCCAATATAACCATCAAACAACAACAAACCTAGTAGAATCCTAAGTAGGGCCTGGGAAGGAGGTAAGTGTATGCAAATTTCACCCCTACTTGGGAGTAAAAAAGGTGTTTCCAAGAGACCTCCGGCTCAAAAAAGAAGAAGAAACACATATACCGACTCGCAGATTAAGACATAAGAACACACAAACCAAAACTACAAACCCGGGGCCACAACTCTACCCAACTACTATAACCATGGAATGATAGTAAAATAACCATTAATCTTTTTTTTAAAAAAAATAATTAACTTGATGGTAGTGCACTTTTTCCATTTACCAAACACTTCTTTTTATGTGAAAAAAAAATTCTACCACTAAAACTCACTTATTTCTTGAAAGTAAGCCATCCAAAACTCGCTACAGGTGAGAGTTTAAATGGTTAGATACAGTACTTTCTAAAACTAAAATTTAGATATTAGCTTAAATCAGTTAAGTGATAAATTTGAATCGTCCAATTTTACACATTACTTCTCTATGAGAGTGTTTTCGAACACTTAATTTTTTGCGCATTACTTTATTTTACATGGATTTTTCAATTTAAGTGTTTGGTAGTGGAAAATTTTTCTTGTATACACACTTTTTAGAGCTTCTAAAACTCATAAGCCAAAAGCATATTGTTACATGGTTAAATTTTTACTTAATGCTTATTTCAAAGCAGCTTCTACAGTTTGTCCTCATTAACAAAAAAAAGCACTTCATTGTTTAGAGACAACTCACAACTATCTTTTACTAAAAAAAACTGCACTTAATCAATTTTGGTTAGCAAACTCAAAGGTAATTAAGCAGAAAATTGATTAGCATTTAGCAAATAATTCTCATATACATATGACTACTAACAACCTAACATTGGCAGTACACTTTAGCTTGGAAACAGACAAAGTAAATTCAAAGAATAAATCTTCAAGAAAATTATACTAATCTCTAACAAAAAAAAACAAAAACCCAATGAAGAAAAATTGCTAAGCAAATTATGTAGAGCTAAGAAAAATTGCTAACCCTGAGATACAGACACATAAAATTACAACTTCAAATCTTGATGAATCATTTCAACCTGTTATAATTAAACCAGAGAAAAACAAGACATTGATCTCATGCAAAAACCCAACACTGCACAAATTTATAAACCTGAGTGCAAATACAGAAATAAAGAACTCGATTTGTTAAGCCCCCTTCAAACAGACCTCCAAAGAAGGCTGTTGAAAAATGAAATTAATGCTCAGACTGGGCGGCGGAAGAACTAAAAACTTACAAGGGAACCTGATTTTATAATGAATGAGCAGAGAGATTTAGATTGAAAAAAAAATAGATCGAAGAGACGAATAATCAAAGGATGAGGATATTACTGCTTCACTCGTACTGCTCACGCAGGTCGAACGAATGGAGAAGATGATGAACGAGGGAGTTGAAAAGCATAAAAATGGCTCCTTTTTTTCGGGTTAATTAAGATCCAATATATAGGGTTTGCCTTTGGAAAAGGGTCGGGTCAACCTCCCAAATTTAAGAACACTTAAAATTCACATAAATACTCTCCTTAACCATTTTCTCTCCTCAACTGATCTAAATAATTTTGATTTCATTAGAATAAACTTTGATCTGATCTGATCTTATTTGAATATAGTTATAATTAAAGTTATTTCTGATTTAATTCATAATTTTATAAAGTGGTGTTTGTTAACTAGAAATTCGTTTCAATTCATGTATTTCAATTTCAAAATTTGAAATTTTGCATTTCAAATGACAATGGGAGGTGCATAGATTTAAAATTAAGCTTTGTTATGAATGAGAAGAATTTGATTCAAATCCAAATTCAAAATTTGTAAGTTTCCCAAATATGTAATTTGAGCTAAATCCAGATTTAAAATCCAAATCCATGTTTCCAAACATACCATAATATTACTTCGATATGTAATTAATGATTTCTCTACTTTGAAATAATTTTCTTTTAAGCATAATTCATTTTTATACCGAATCTTTTGATTGACTTAAATATATAGAAATTAAAATTAGGCAAATTTTTTAAACCTAAGGTTCATGTTTATTTTATAAAGTTCAGTATATTTGTAGCATAAAAAAATGAAACTTTTAAAAAAAATTGTATCCAGTGCAAGACTATGAAAAATGTAAGAAAGTTCACGTTTTAAATGTGGACTTTGAGACCATATAAGCATTACTCATAGAATTAGGAGGGATCATTTCAAGTTGGACCAGAGTGATTTACCAAAAGGTTAAAGAGTAGAAACTATAAATTAGAATTTGTCGGTTGAAACTTGTGTCGCAGTATGGCATTGGGATTAATGCCACTCCAGCATCTCCCTAATTTTTTTTACTTCGTAATAATAACACTAAAGCAAAAAAACACACCAAAGAAATAAATTTTCAAATTTTCACGAACACTTCCTCTTTGATCTTATAATTAAACTTACAAAATAGATATTATAAAAGAAATTTTTTATTAACACTAACATCAACTGTTTCTTAAAACAAGATGCAATATAATTGTATTTTTTAAACAAATAATTAATGAAGTAAATACGTGTAAAAAATAAATAAAAGAATTGGCTGGTAGATAAAATTTATAGCTTTAAATTTGAGAGGAAGGAAATAACTGCAAAATATTACTTGAGAAGTTAAGTATTTCCTTTTCCTTTTGGTCGCTTGTTCAAAATATGTATTACTGGGAGTAATTTTTTCCCGCTTTTGGTAGCTTATTCAAAAAATGATTTTCTCTAATAAAAAAGTAAAAAGAATTGGCGTCGCCCGGGTTTGAACCGGAGACCTTCAGTGTGTTAGACTGACGTGATAACCAACTACACCACGACACCTTGTCGTTCGTAATCTGTTCGCATATTCAATAACCCTAATTACCAGCCACTGCACAAGTTCAATAACAAATCAATTGAACTTTAAAAATAGAATCGATCAATCAAACTTTTGTATTGAGATCACAAAATTACTTAACAATTCATTTCATATTAGAGCAAAATTCATATAAATGAAATCGAAATAATGTATTACAATCATTATGCTAAAACATTCGACTACGATCTACTCCCTCCAGTCCTAAAATCTTTCATGTTTTAACTCTTTTGGTCAAACAACGATATTCTTTGACCACAAATTAAACATAATATTAAATGATATAAAAACTTGATATAATAAAACTCTATCCTAAAATTAACCAAATTATATTTAATTTATATTATAATTAAATATATTTTTCTTATGGTCAAAATATGTCACTGTTTGATAAAAAAAGATTTTTAGAACTGAGGGAGTACGTTACCTAAACACAACATAAACAAAACGAAAACAAAACACGTATATGTGTAAGAATCATTTTAAACACTAAAACACCATATTTCTATTAAGAGTTTTCATAGTACATCTTAAGCTTGGAACTTCAAAATCAAACTATTAAGAGAAAAAGAATCAATTTCATAGATATACAAAAAAATATCAATATGTATGTCCAATTACAGGAATATAAGATTATCTCTCTGATATATATATATATATATATATATATATATATCCTTCAAACTTGTTGATATTTCTCAGCTGAGAATCACTTGTCAGCTTATATGTGACTTGAAATACATCTTTTTCCAGCAGAGTTGAGGGAGAATTCCTCTGGTAGACAGTCTAATGAGCAGAAGGAAAAGGAAGAGCTTATAATGCTTGCCTTTTTCCATGCATATCTCTAAAAGTTTATTGTGTTTTTCCATTCCGGCGGGGCAACACACTGCCATAAGGAACAGTACGAAGGAATAGAAGCAGCGTCTATCCCTAGTGAAGACAGGTTTCGGGCGTATTCCTGTTATGTAAACAGAAACAATCATTTTAAAAAATTACATAAAGTTGGATGAAAATTAGCTTGTGGGAATAGATATTTTTAAAGCAAAACAAATATTAAGACATGCTTTTTTGGGGAGAGAGGAAGTATTATGGTTCATGGTCATAGTCTCGTTTCGTTCATTGCTAATGGAGCTAAAAATTACACCGCTTTCTACTAATTTTTGGCCTTTATAGGCACAAGACTGCGTACATCTTGACCCCCAGGCCCCCAGGACCCCAACGGAATTGGGATTATAGTGCCATACTCGATTGCAGTTGTTGTTGGTCATATTCTTGTCAAAATACAATGCTGAAAATGCCCACAAACCCTCATATTTAATTGTACACAGACGAATGGGATGGGGTAATATGGTTAATGGGGACATTCATGGTAATATAAAATGCTGAGAGTGCCCCATAGACCCTGATTTGTAACATTGGATTGTTCAATGTCAAAGATTGGGGGGAGGGGGTAAAACATGTGATTTTTCTGTGATAGCAAATGTTAATCACCTGAATGTCGAGAAACAGCTGCATACAAATCTTGTCTGTGTCAGATATATTATGATCTGAAATGTCTGAGCTTGCTCCTGCCCTTCTTTGAGCACCCAAACGTATCTTCTGAAGCGAAGACTCTGTTTTCCGAGCCTGAGACAACAAGATCAAAATCCTATAGAAACTTTTTCTAGTGCAGATGGAAAATAAGGGAAGAAGAAAACTCAGGGTCTTATTATTATTATTCAAACAAACAGTGTCTCGGCATCTGCTCACCAAATTGGCAAGGTCTGAAGCTAATTCAAAAAAACGGTCAGTGATTTTGAAGGCAGCACCTTGCAAGAGCTCGTTCCTAAGCTCCTTTGTTAGGTATCTGGTGGCCCGTTCTCCCTCCAAAAACACCTGAATGGGGTCAATGTTCATCTCAATCCATATATAACCACATCATCAAGGAGTTAATAGCGAAGGTCCAAATTTTATCCTAATCACTGCTTAGTCCCACCTAGGCACTAGGCTTCCCTTTGACCACCTACATATATATACACACACACACACACACATACTCCCTCTGTCCCAGATAATCTTCACGCTTCCCTTTCTGGATCGAGAAATAATTGAGTTACAAACAAAGAGTTCATGAAACTCTCAAACTTACCATAGTAACATTTCACTAGAAACAAGATGCACTCAAATAGTAATATTTAACATTAAAATTCACAAACGGCAAGATTGTGAATTTTGTGAACTCTTTGTTTGTGACTATAGAATTTCTCATCTAGACTTTCCCCAAAAAATGTGGTCCACAACTCTTCTTTTTCTTCAAAACAAATTTCAACCATCCACTTTTTACTTTTCAACATTTTTCTTCAACTCCAAGAAGTCAAACTGTTACAAGCAATTCCTGACGGAGTATATATATTCACCTAATCACAGCTATACTCTGCCTTAGCTCGCTCATGCACACCCAGCACTTGGGGAGGGGTCTAAAAGACACTAGAATTAAATTATTTAAATACAAAAGCATAAATTTGTTATAACAACAACAACAACAACAAATCCAGTGTAATCACACAAGTGGGGTCTGTGGATGGTAGTATGTACGCAGATCTTATCTTGACCCTAAATTGCCTAACTTTATTAAGGCTATACTTTAAAAAATAAGGATGATGTTATTTATCCATTCACAAAAACCTAACACCCTTTATTCCAAGTTTGTAGTGTTTGGTATACATTGAATGACTTTATCCTCATGTTTGAAATTATGGAATGCTGAATCAATAATTACAATTTATCTTTAGATTGTTTCCTAAACATTCTCCACCCCTCGCCCAAATGCATTTTTGAAAAGTACCCCAATACTAGTAATAGACTTGATTAACAATTCAGAGTTAGCAAATGCTCAGCCATTGCATATTAAAGAACAAACACAAGTCTATGAAAAGAAAATGTACCTTTAATGGTCGGAGTACACCTGAAACATATGGGGAATGCTTGACAGGTAGGGGCTTATTTGTCATTCTGTATGTGGCAGTTATCCCCTTCAATTGTATAATATCCTACAGTACGTGCGAATAAGATATTTTGAGATGAATATGGTCTATTATAAATAAAAAGAGTATGCATTAAGACAGGCATCATAATCATCACCATAATCCCAATCAAGTTGGGGTCGATGGCATAAAACTAGTGTCATTAATTGTCTAAAATTATTTACCACTATATGTTCACACACGCATATGAAGAAAAGAATACCTTCACAGCCTTCTCAACTATTGTCTCAACTACTGCACTTATCACAAGGGGCAGGAGATCTTTGAGAGATTTCACACCTTGTAAAATACTCTGCTTTACAAAGTCAAGTACTTGAGTAGGGCAAGAATTGAGCAACTCAAGCACGTGATCAACGTAGGCCCCACAAATTTCTTCCGCTAAGCAATTCATATCATGAATTATCTGCAGCACAAAAATATAAGTTACATGCAGAGTTTCATAAGTTCTGTATGAGAATTAATTGCACTCTGCATATAACTAATTACGGGTGTCCATGAACTTCTGCCATTTAGAAGCCTTAAAAGAATCCTCCTACAAGAGAGCATACATACATAGACAAAGTCATCTGAGGCAGAAGAAATAGTCCACTCACATCCTGGACTAGGATCTGACTTGCCAGCTTCCCGTGCACTCAATCCAGCAGACAACCAACTACAATATCTGCAGTGGACAATGGCAAATGTCAACACAGTTTAGGGACTATTAATTACTTCCTCTGTCCTGATATTAAATTGCTCTTTTCTTTTACAAGGATTTTGTGCAGCTTGAGCGGGGCTCTTTTGCAAACTGCCTCTCTACTTTTGAGCATGGGATCCAACTGGGTTGTTGTTATTGTGTTTTTCAGGGATTTTAAGAAAAAGTGAAAGTGTGTGGTTGACATTTATACACAAAAAAAATAATATGAACCACATTATTCTTTCATTTAAAAGAATGAGAATTTTATTGTGGGACTTCCCAAAGGAGTAGATAAAGACAGCAATCATGGAATTTGCCAAAAAGAGCTACAAACAAGTTATATCTGCAAAATTTAGTTAAAAGAATATATAATTTTAAAATTTAAAGGTAAGATTCCATGACTTTTAAGTGTTGAACCTTGAAAAAAAATTAATGTGGGAACTTGGTCAAACATGACTCTTCTTTGGAGACGAAGTATATGTACAACTCTCTCACACAAATGCATACGTTCATTCATAACAAACCACTTATCTGTGCATATAACAAGAAAAACTTGCCTGGAAAGAAGTTGCAAAGATAACCGTAGAAACTTGTCAGAGCAAGAAAGCACAAGAACATCATCACTCCAGCAGGATCTCAAACACTTCAGAAGGGTAGCACTCTGCTTCAAAACTAGCTCTTGAGATCTTGGATCCTCGGAGGATGTTTGTGCAAGGCTGGGAAGCAAAAGGGCAGAATCTAAGGCCCCAGCGATCTCCTGAAATCTGGATGCAAGAATGTTATGTCACTATTGTTTTTACGAAGTAACAGCTAGAGTTACAAATTTCAAGCTGAACCCCTCTCGGATTCTCTCCCTCTCTGAGTGCTGCTCTTTAAAACTTCATGGAATGTAAGATTGCCATAGGTAATAGAAATACTTCATGTGAGATTGCGGGAATGTAAGATTACCCTAAGCTGTTTATTCAGGAAATGTGATATTACTCATATTTACTTATGTCAATAAATTGTTAGGGACAAAGTCATTAGAGTCTAATATATTACTAAGGTAATCTTGCAATGTCTAAGAGCTCCAAGGAGATCCGATTATCCCCCAAAAGGAAACAATACCTCATTTTCCTATGTGGAGCTAACCTCATACTGCCTCCGTCCCTCAAAAAACTTCCTATTTTCCCTTTTTGGACGTTCCAAAAAAAATTCCTACTTTATTTTAATTTAAAGAAGTGAACATATTACTCAAAAAAATCTCATCTAAACAAAATTTAACCACATATTTTTCACAATAGAAGGTAGTATTGCCTTTCACAAATTACCAAAGTAATGTTAGTGTACATGAACGAAACACCTGTGTAATAAATACTAATCCAGGATGTAGCTAGTCGTACATGCCCTCCTTGCCTCTTTGGCATAATTAAGAGATGGTAATATGAAAAGATATGTAAAAGAAAACGTGTCAAATTTGAAATAGTTAGTTTTGAAGAACGTGTGTGACTACCTTAACGAGAAATAGACCCCAACATTCCATTGCTTCATGAAATCAGTATATGCAGCTTCAGATCGAAACTTGATCACTTCAGATCTTGAAGGACAGTAACCTTGCAAAATAAGAACTTGTAAAAGATTGATGTTGACTAGTTAGCTATTTACTAGTAGATTGGAGATGAATATTCTCAACTACCTTCTAAATAAGCCAAAAAATCCAAGCTTGCTTTGTAATTTTTCAAGAACTCTGTAGGTCTTCCAGGAGAAAACACGCCTGGTTTCCCTTTTTGGATAGAAGAGTGAATCTCTCTAAGAATAGAATTTGCAAGGAAACTTGATACATGCAGGCCTGAATTTTCTGCATATGACATTTAAATATAAAAATGATAACACGTTGGAGAATTTGGGAAATTTGTTATGGTCCAACCAAATGATGGAAATGTAAAGAGTCAAAATTCTAGTATGAACACACACACAGATATTAATTGACTGATGTTTACACATTGATGCTAAAGAATCTAGGAATTGTTCACAAATTCATTATATATACACACACACACACACACACAGTCTAAGGACTAGCTATGAACGGCTAATCGATCCAGACACTACATGATGCTCAAGAGAAGGATGGCAATAAATCATCTCAAATGATGAGTTAGCAGAAAGAAGGGATCAAAGTATGCTCATGAAGGAATCCATTTCTTTATTTTAACATGAGAACACGATGTTTACTCTACCACAGCATGTGCAAAGAAAGTGTAGGGATGAGTGAAACTTGTAGTCAAGAGCAAAATCCATAGGGAAGTGATCGGTACAAAATGAGCAGGCTTAGCAAGAAGGCAAGAAGACATTATAATTGTATCCAAGGACGTCTACTCTATGAAGAAGAAGAGGTAACAGCTATCTCCTCTGAACATCTATCCTTTTATCAGCAAAGAAAAGAATTCTAGCAGTCCGGATGTACTATATGTCTCTAGTCTATATGAAACTAAAAGATATCAAATTCACAAATGGGGGTGGTAACTATTCTTATTAAAGGCTTAAAGCTCATTAAAAAAGAAATAATCAGAAAAGAAAACAATATCTAATACTTGGAATATTTTTTGGGGAAGTGGTATGCAGCATATGTGTATGAATTCACAAGAAACCTTGAGTGTGCATTATCTAAATCAAAATGCAAAACCACTGTAATTTAATGCTAATAGAAAAATAGAGCCATACCAGTTGACGAAATATCCAGTAAAAATTTACAATCTGCAACTATATAATCCTTGATTTTTTCATAGTCCTGTTCAAGTCCATCCACAGATGCCCCAGAAATTCCAAGACCTTGTGGGATGACTTTATGGATCAATGGTGCCACCACAGTTGAGCGAAATATATCTTCAGCATTCCTAGTATTATCAATGGCAGCATATGCACGCAAACAATTGTAGACTGCGTTTGTATCCCTATGTTCAAGTCCATCAACAAGAGTATGTCCAAGGCTAGTCTCCAATAATGAGCTAGCATTCAGTGTCCTCTTCTCCATGTTCTCAATGAAAGGCATATTCTGTACTGCCATCACACAGAAAAGTGCATAAGCTGTCAAAACAACTATAGTACTTCATGGAAGATTAACAATATAGCTCTCCTGTCACTAATATAGTATGATCCACATGGGCACATAGGATAAAAAACACATCATCATCACCGCCACTCACGACTTGGCCTGAGTTTATAACTCCATAAAAAAAACTTAGGGACAAAGTTCTACTCCAGATGCCCTCTTAATTGGAACAATCTAAAAACACTATGCTACAACTTATATATACAAAGCTCAGTACGAGCTAATATATGATCCATTTACATTCTCACAACTGTACTGAATAATGCCAAGCAGTGAAAAATTAGCATTCCTATAGTAAATCTTCACAACTACCTAAAGTAACATTAATGTTATGAAACAGAACAAGGCAACATAAATATCACACCCAAAAAATCAAGGAAACACATCCAAATGAAAACAGAATGGGTTTAAAGCCATCAAAGAATTAGATAAAGTTAAAGACTAAAAGATTCACTTGTCACACAGTATGGGGACAAATTCAGACCTGTGAATGAGAGATGTAGAACTTCAGTCTATTCATCTCGCTTGCAATCCTCTCAAGATGCATGCTTTGAGTTTCTCTCAGATTCGATCCCTTCTCAGTATGCTGAACCGAGACCCCATTGCTTAAATAACCATTTTCCCCATAACTGGCTATTCCATTTGCAAAATTGGTAGTTCCACTTGGCAATTCCTTGATCAATTTCTCTACCTGTATTTAAGATTGTGTAATTCAGTTCGGTTTTATAGAAGATGACATGAACTAGCTTCAATAGAAAACTCAATTGAACGGGAGAATCCCAGCTTCACCTTCGACACAACGTGGAATGTATCGAGCAAGAGCTCTAGAACTTCCCTAGCCTCGCCGGCATCTGCTCTCTGCTTGAGCCGCGAGTTGAGAGCGCCGAGAGAGCTTTCCACGGCCTCCCGGAAAGTCGAGATCTTGTGGCGGATCTCGAGCAAAGGGGCACGCATACGCACAACGGCGGCGTCAACGTCGGTCAGCTTGGTACTGAGGCTGACAAAATCGCCGTAGTCACGGTTGATTAGGTCGACGAGGTCGCGTTGAAGGGATGAGAGATGAGACCGGAGCTCCGAACGGAGAGTGTCGAGCGGGACGAATGTGCGGAGGTCTGAAATGTACGTCTCCGCGTCAAAGTCCGGAGCCAGGAAGAGGGAAGGATTTAGCCATTGCGGCGGGTCGGCGTCTGTCGGATCACCGAAAAGGTCTGTGGCGGATCGCGGCGGAGCTCCCGGCGTCGACGGAGGCCGCTGATGAGAGTATAGATCCGTCATTCTCTCTGCCAGCGACTCAGAAGTGAGCGCAACGGCGTTAGATCTATCTACTGATAACTGACCTTTTTCCAGGTGGAGTATTACATTTCTTTTTTCTTTTTTCCCTTTTCATCTCTTTCAATAAAATTAAAATTATGTTAGAGAGGAACCAGACCAACAATTTTGAAATCCGAATAGGAACCGGAACCGGAACCGGAACCAGAACCCAGTACCAAAAGGACGTTCTCAAATTTTGCTATTGAAACCACACCGAAACTGACCTGAATTGGTATCGATTTCTTTTTCTTAATTTCTTCTACTCCCTCTGTTCTCAAAAACTCCTCCCCTTTCATTTTTTCCACTTCCAATAAAGCACTTCTCTTTTCTATTAAAAAACCACTTTTACCCTTACTTTTTCATACCCTACCTATCACATCATACTTTTTCTCTAATAATCTATCCATCACATCTTACTTTTACCCATCACATCAGGGGCAAAATTGGAAATCAACTATAATTTAACACTTCCTTATTTTTGCCCCAAATCCAAATGGGAAGTGTTTTTCCAAACGGAGGGAGTATGTTTTAATTGTTATTTTCAATTTGTTTGACTTTAACTCATGCTCTAAAAATTTAACACACCAAGAAAAAAGTATGGAGTCAAATATATAAATTTTAGCTCAAAAATTTTAAAAAATAAATTAATCAAATCAGGTTTAGAACCAATAACGAAACCGAAAAGAGCAATAATAACAAAATTGCCCCAACCTGGTACTGGTACCGACTCCTCTAACATGGGTATCGAAACCAGACCGATCATATCCACATCTATGTGGAACGCTCAATCAAGTGTCTCACACCCCGACTTGATGGAATACGGAGAAGTATATTACTGTATAATCTTATCATGGTTCTTAGAGAGGTAGTCATGTGCTCACACACAAAGAACTACTCAGTATCATATTAAATAAATTGTTCATTGTCAGAAATTAATTTTAAATTTCAGACTTAACATTTCCCTCAAGACCATCTAAATTACACATGCGGGTGATAAAACTACTTGTACTTTAGAATTACGCTTGGGTGCCAGGATTTTGAGATCTTTTTTTTACAAATATTTACAAACACGGAACAACATCGATATGTTTTTCCAATTTCAAGCATCCGGCATTGCTAATATTGTATTTTGAACAAAATGAGTATGTTAATTATATACATTGCTAAATTAAGTCACATCATATACATTGCAATATCATGATGGGTTATATCATCAACATATTCATTATGGAACACCTCATATATTTTTCGCTTATTCATCCAAACTCATTCGGTTATGTTTGGAAACTAGGAATTCCTTTCAATTATGAGATTTCAATTCTAAAATTTAAGGGTCTGGAATTCAAATAACAAAGGGAAGTGTAATTTGTAATTCAGCTTTGTGTGAAATTAGAAAAATATGATCCAGAACCAAATCTAAATTTTTTTGGACACCCACATATGTAAATTGAGTCAAATTTGAAATTCAAATTCAAATATCATAGCAAGGCACAAAATACACAATGGTATGATTGTCAACTCAATTTCATAGAAATTTACACTTTTCTTGTTTGGATGTCTCAAAAATAACTTCACATTTCTACTCTTTTGGTAAAGAAAATATGACCAACAAAACTTCTCACTCTTTCAAACAAATTTCATCCATGCTTTCTCACTTTTCAACACTTTTCTAGAACTCCGTGCACTCAAATAATGAAGTTCTTTTTGGGACGGAGGAAGTATTTGGTGAATTCACTAATTTAATAAGATGAGAGTATCATTTCCAAACAACAGAGCCATAAGTGAAGGGTCTTCATCCAGCATGTTCCCCAACTGTCCTTCTGCAAGCACACAAATCATAATATGAAGTTTCCTAAAGAACTTTGTTTCTTGGCTCTTTGTATAGAAATGTGAGATCCATCCCAAAACTAATTGAGAATGATAAGAGTAACTCATACTCTTATATACTCCGTATTAGTCTTTTTTAGCCTTAATATTCGATGTGAGAATTTCTATCCTCAAGACTTCCCATGCTTGGGAAGTATTGGATGGCAATGACAAGAAAAAACATAAATCCTAATGTCCATAACTGATTACCATATAATACAGTCTTTTAGGTTGTATATTTTAAAAATATAGGAGATGATCAAAGAGATCCAAATATCATCTATTTCACACCCATAATCCCCAAACCATACTTTCGTGGGATTCTACTAGGTTGTGTTGTTGTAACCCTAAGTCCTAACCACATAACATCGTGGGCTGAGAGGCCTCACCTTTCATATGCTACAGTGAACACTATGCGACCCTGACAATTGAAGCTTCCTTTGTTCTTCACTCAATACTTGATAAGTGGCGAACAAAATCGGTGTGCAGTGCATGTCCACCCTGTGGCATGTGAAATGCGAAGTATAAGTTACGGAATATTTTATTACTCGAGTACTTGGAAATATGTCATTTGCAAAATGAATGAAAAGAGGGGGAAATGGATATGTAGTGTATTTTGGCTCAAATTTACAAAACAAAACAATATTTTGAAAATATGTAGATATTAGATTGGATTGAGAAAGTTAGGAGCATACCTTATAGACAACTATGTGAGCTACAGGAAGTCCCTGACTTCCAGCTCTAGCAAGAAGTGAAAGATCCCCAATAAGATCCAATACCTTGTGTCTGCAGGGCTCATCGTCGTAACGGAGGGGTGCATTCAACCAGCCTCTACTCTCACTGTAGACAATAGGTCAGTAGGTGTTCATTGGTTAGCACGAAAAAAGGTTATCCATGTGCTAAAGGGTGATAAAACAAAGCTCCATTTGTTAGTGTTATACGAGGAAATAACATATCTTTAGTTAAATAGTGTGTTTCTAGAATCTGCAGAGTATAAAAATTCATCGTCATTTTATTTCAATGTATCCATATAATGTAAGAAAAATTAATAACAGATACATCAATCCTCCCCTTCACTTCAAAACCATCACCAAAACATCTTTGGAGCAAGAAGTTATCAACATATTGCAATAACTGTAATTATCACTCAAGATAAAGAAAGGTATTTCAAAGAAACAAAAGCAGTAGGGTAAACATTTCAATGTATTGAGACGTAATTTATCCATATATGATCCTTTAAATGGACCTTTGGAATGATGATGATGATGGTGATGATGATGATGATGCTAATGATAGCAATGAAATGAAAGCAAGAAGAGTGTGAAGGATTAGAGATGCCCTAAAATGAAAAACTAGGTCTCTAAAATGTTTGGCATATCTACTTGTCTTAATATCCATGTTGTTAAATGCCGATGGAACAAAATAGACATAGAAATTACACAAAATCACAATATTTCATGCAGTTTTATTAAGCACTCCATAAAATATACGAAGCACTTCAATACATAACCTACAAACAATAGCACTTTCTAGAGAGCCACCCTGAATGAGTCCTGATTGCCAAATCTTTTCTACCTGAACATGATTTCAAAAAGCATAATTATGTTTAAAATCTCAAAAAAGAAATCCATAAAGAACATAAGATATTGTAATAAAGCCACAGGCCAATAAAGTAACACAATGAAAAGATTTAAATGATTAAGACAAGAAAAATGAAAAGGAATGAAGGTGAGATATATAAATCATTTAAACTGATTTGGCTTTATGTATAAGGCTTAAACTGCCCTTTAATAGCTTCTCAATCATTTGGTGTCATTGAACATCTATAAATCTATAATAGATGGAAAAGATGGAAAATTCAATAGATTTAGATACATAAAAATACCAATAGCTAAGAGCTTCTTGAAAGCGAACCTGCTCATAAATGCAAAATGTTCTTGAAGAAGCTATTTGCTCCACATAGACAAAATTATCTAAAAATGAACAAGAAAACCACTGACACCCAATTGCTGGTGCCTGCAAGATATGAAACATTATAGCCCAAAGTGAATAGATATTACAGAGTAATATTTTTCATTTTCAATTATGGCATAAGAATGTTTGTCAATCCACATTATGGCTAGTTTAATATTTCAACTGACAAACTTAAAAAAAAATTGAACCATTAGTACTCTGTTAAATAAAGAAATGCCCCATACATGAACAAAAAGAAGAATATGGCACCAAAGTAACAATCGAAGTAACCCGAACCAGAGTGAATTTGAAATTCAAAGGGATTACTAGGATATTTCATGTTGAACTGTTCGACAAACAGAAATCTAATGGTAACCATCAATCATAAAATTATACCTGTGGAAAGTTAATTCCATAGCTGATCCTGATGTTTGATGAAGGGAATGCAGCAATAAAGGCGTCATTTTTCCACATGTGAATAGGTTCATTGACATAAGGTGCCAACTTATCATAGTTTTCCCCACTGGGATGAGCCGCTACCTCCAATCCAACTTCTTGTATCGCTCTCACCCATTCCCTTGCTGACCCATCAAATATAGGAACCTGCATGCATTAGTCTCGGAAAATGAATCCGTTGGTATAACTAAATTGTACGAAGTTCTATGTACTAATGATCTGATATCAAGAAAAAATCCCCATAATCAACATAATGAATACTTCTAGAGTGTGGATCATAACACAAAAGGAAAAGATTTTGAAAATTATTTCCGGAGAAAAAATATAAATATGAAGAGAAGTGTTCTTTACCTCAACAGACTGATCATCAGAGACGGAGTTTTCAACTTCGATTCGACAATTGTCTATACCACATGCCTCTAGAGCAGAAAGCAAGTGCTCAACAGTTCTCACACTGTACCCATCTTTGCACAATGTGGTGCACAGACGCGACTCCCTGGCAAACCCAATAGACGCATCGATCCGATTCAACCCAAGCGCAAAGTACCTGCCTTCACCTGCGAGTTCAGGCCGAATTCTCACGGTTGATTCCTTGCCTGAGTGGAGCCCCAGTCCGGTTCGTTCAATACAACTCGATATTGTTTGCTGGATCTTGCCGGTCTGCAAAATTTGAAAGTTAAATTACGCCCACGAATGAATACTCCGATTAGATTATCAGTGCAGAAAAGGAGTCGTGATTGACATAGAATCAGCTGTGTGTGTGCGTAAAAGGAAGAGAAGGTACAGATTTCCAGGAGATGACCGGCGGCGAGCACTTGAAGGCTGCTTTAATGGCACGGGAGGCGGCCATTAGTTTCAAAAACTTCACATTAAGCACAGAACAGTAAGTTCAGTGGATGATCGGAAAATGGAGAAGGAGCTAGGGTTCAATTCAGTATTGTGAGTTTCCCTCCAAATTCTGCTTACATACTGGGCGCTGCTTCTAGAGCCGCTCAAATGACATGGTGGCAGGTGTCATCATTTGACACTGGTCGAGGGGTTCTGATTGGGTTAGGGGTATAGTTGTAAATTAATACTCCTTACTAGTATAATTCGATTTGTATTTTAAAATTTTGATGAACCCAATAGTGCAATATTAGGTTCACAAATAAAATGGTCATGAAGTTTAGGGAAATGTTTGGTTCACAAACACAATGGTCAGAAACTTCACAAACTTACTATTTGTGAACTTTCATGCATAAGATTAAATGGTCTAAAATGATTTTAAAATAAAACTTTAAATCATAAATTGTAAGTTTGTAAAGTTTGTGAGTATTTTGTTTGTGAACATAGCATTGCTCTAAAGTTTATAAACTTACGGAGTATCATTTATGGTTACCCATTTTAAAATTATTTTTGACTATTTTATTTTTTTATTAAATTTCACAAATAGTAAATTTGTGATATTTGTAACTATTTTGTTAGTGAACCAAGCATTTCTCAATCGAATATCATATGTAGAACAAATGAATTGAATACGGACCACTGAGAATATTTGATCCGAATCCAAATACAAATATCATTCAAAACTAACTAATAGTTAATACGTATATGATTCTAATGGAATAAAATGATTTAAAAATCGGCAAGGATCTTTTGACCCTTGAACCTCGGGTTATATTATGACCCAGAATCCTACGGTGCTCCATTCATAAAATTAGTGGTTCCTACCCCTCTAAACCCTACCCTTGGTCCTACCTGCCCACCCCATCCCAGCACCCCCCCTCCCCAAAATCACCGACTGGCTACAATATTACTAACGAGAGCATCTTTCTTGATCTCTGAATATCTTCAAGTGTGTGTGTATGTGTGTGGTTATATTTAACCTCAAACAAGGTAAAATAAATAGTGTGAATATCTTCAGTATGTACACTATATATATAGTGTAGATATATTGATATTTGTACAATCAACAGCAGCATCATTGTTAATATTATTCATTAGCAAAAATAATACTACTGATTTAGCAAATACTTGTGCCAGCCAGCAATTCAGTGGAACTACAAACCAAACAATGAGATTCTGCTGAGGAGGTGAATTCTCACCCATCAAATAAGATAAGAGTATAAAGAATGAAATGGAGAAGAAGGGGAGTTTGGAGTGTATGTATAGCAATCATTTCCAAGCAACAGAGTCAATCTCATCTCTGGCAGACTTGTACAGCTCCAGCCTCTTGGCTATGGCCTCCCTCTTAGCCATAAGTGAAGGGTCTTCATCCAGCATTTTCCCCAACTGCTCCTTCTGCATCCACACACATCACCCAATGAACTTCCCTAAATATATTCTTTTTTTTCTTTCTTTTTTTGGTTCTTCCCATGCTTGGGAATCATTGGATCACAATGTCAAAAGGAAAAAAAAATCCAGTATTATTCTAACACTCCCAGGGTCCGGGAGGGGGGGGGTGTCAAAATGTAAGCAGCCATACTGTGTAAAAAAAAAGAGTTGTTCCCGTTAGACTCTAGATACATTGTTACATTTACTGTCCAAGACTTCACAAAATATAAGGAAAAAGGAAAGTTTAATGTTCTATTTTTTATTTAATCCATTATGTATCAGAAACTAAAATATTGTCAAAAATGAATCTTTTAGCTCCATTCGCAATGGATGGGAATATTGTCATCTTCATAATTTTATTTACATTTGCATGGAAAAAAGCATGTAGTATAATACGTAGTACTAGGTAAAAAAATGCAGTTGAAAGCCTAAAACATTTTACCTCTCTCCTTCCAACATCAGAGTAGAACCTGTTCAACAGCGCTCTCTTAGCCTCACGAACTTGGCAATAAACGACTGCCTTGGGAATAGTGCCCTTCAAGGTATCACATACCATGTTAACGTATGCGGTTACATTTGAACCTGGGAGGGACAGCACAAGAAAAAAATTTAAGCAAAAAATGGTATTTTGTCTTGAAAATAAATCATTCTGTATGTCTTCTTCATTGCTAACTATCTGAATATTCTAATTCTTCAAGTTATTAGAGTCGGGCTAAACTATCATTGTAGGCATATAAACAAGAGGTCTATACAATATATTCTAGTAGTGTTCACTAGATTTAAATATTGAGTAAATCTATAAAAGAGAAATGTTGTTTGAAAGCAACTTTCGCACCAATTCTCCTTAGATGATGGTCGGTGTAGCGGTCTGTATTTGAACTACTTTGGTTTGTGTTAGCATTTTTCTCTGGCTCGGACTGGAGCTTCCTGAAGAATTCCACAGTCAGGTAGGAAGACTCCATTTCTACCAGTCTTATAACCGTCTTGCGACTTTCATCACGAAATCTCTCAAGTGCATCATTTGCAGCAGCTGCGATATCAGATTGAAGTGTTGGGAATCTCTTCAATTCCTAAATGACCATAAAATGGATAGAAGGAAATAAATCATTTTCTCCTGAAGCACTTACACAACTACCTACTGGCATATTTTGTTATATAGTTCAACAACAACAAACCTAATAGAATCCCACAAGAGACGTTAGGCTCTCGGGAATGAAATAGAAAGGAAATATTTGAAAGAAAAATTGATCTATAAAACTGCCAATGATTTAAACATTAGCAGGCCACACTAATGAAAGAATGTTTAACAAAGGAGTTGACGTTACCTCTGTTTCTGCAATGGATTTCCTCACCAATTCTTTAAGAATGAAGTGCACCTTCAAGACACAAATTTTGAACAAGTCACAGTCCATTCCAAAAATTGTATAATGAAACTTTCTACGAACATTGATAATCCATAAGGTAATGGTTAATAGAACTATACAACAAGTAAATTCGGTAGAATCCCACAAAAGTGATGTTTGGGGAGGATGTGTATAAGAAAACGTTACCCCTACTAAAAAGCAGAGAGACTGTTTCCAAGAAACCCCAATGAACAGAACTATGTGTATATACGTAGTATATCATAATGAATATGGATAGGAATCTCACTGCATCGACAGAAGCTTCAGCAGGACCCTTGAAATATCCAAGAGATCCATCAATCAATCTCCTGTAACCTTGTTCGGGTGCAATCAGGTGAGGCTGATAACCATCCGCCTCAGAAATGACTTTCTTAACATTATTCAACGAAAGGTGGCGATCTAGTGGGAGTTTTTTCATTGCAGAAGGGAGCTGATGGTCAAAGACGCCATATATCCTATCACCACCTGGCCTCCTGAAACAAGATTCATCCTAATCACATTCTTGAAAATCAAATCATGTTACCAAATGGGCTTCTATATGGGCAGACAAAAACAGCAAACCCAATAAAATCTTCGGTAAGATCCTGAAAGTGTAGGTTCTATCTAATTGCCTCCTTCCTAGTTGGTGGACAATGTATTAAAAAACAAAAAAATATTTTGGTTAGTTTTGGTAACTATATAGTATATACCATTAAGGATCCATAGCTGTTC
Organism: Cuscuta australis; assembly: GCA_003260385.1. Classification (NCBI taxonomy): domain Eukaryota; kingdom Viridiplantae; phylum Streptophyta; class Magnoliopsida; order Solanales; family Convolvulaceae; genus Cuscuta; species Cuscuta australis. The sequence continues at coordinate 291,858 of NQVE01000102.1, forward strand.
ATATGTGGTGGGGAACTTTCATGAGAGAACCCATGGATATAGAAAAGCTACTTCATTTTTCATCAAGAAATAGAGTATTCATTAGCATGCTCATAGAATCACAGCGGTCATAGAATTTTCTTGAAACTTTATTAACATGAAGTTCTTGTACATAAAAACAGCACTTTATGAAAGTCTAGACTAATAGAATTTCGAACCTCACGAAAAATGAGTGAAAAGATGTAATTACCCTCCATCTAGGTGTTCTCTGAATATGCGATCAAATGCACGACACATTTGCAAAATCGTATACAGCTGTGCCTGAAAACAACCCACAAACTCAAAACCATGTTTTACCTTTGGCAAAAAAACTCAGATTTTGGACTATGTGACCATTACCCCTCCATCTACACCAATAGGGCGTCCAATACGATCCAACTCTGCATTAAGCTCATCAATAGTCTTGTTTATTAAAGCAATGATACCCGGTATCCGCTGCCTAATGACAACTTCCAAATGCTAAACATTATCATGAGTAAAACCTCATAGTGAGCATATGAAAATGTTTTATATAATCCGTCCAAAAAACAATCATCTGCTAAAATTTACTATGTTCTAAATGAAATCATTTTGAACAAAAAAACTAATTATTATATTTAACGTATTTCTTTAAACAACATGTCTTGAACAAGTTAAGTCTAGATAAACTAACAATAAAAATTAAAAAAAATACAAGTAGAACTAAGGATTTCCAACAACTGTTTTGGAGAGGGGGGAAATGGCTCCCAGAAGTCATTTTCCTATTTTCCGGTGTTTAAGTGTTCCGGAAAATAGGAGTTTACAAAAAAACTGAGTCTTATTTTGAGGAAAATAAGTCTTATTTGGAGGAAAATTATTTCCATTTTTTTCGATGGTATACATTTTCCAACATTCTCCTACTTAGATTGAAATTACCCAGTTTTATTATTTTTTAACAATAAAAACTAGCTTTTTCCAAACTTTCAAACAAACACTAAAAAATGAATTTATTTTCAAGAACTTATTTTCTAGAAATCAATTTTTCCGAAGGCAATTTCCATCTCTTCAAATGGATGGTAAAATATGACACTTTTTGGGACAAAGGTAGTATAACCTAAAAAGAAACTTAATGAAAAGCTACACTTTTAAGAGAAGAACCTGCGAGAGAAGTTTTGCAAGATACTCAGAGCCCATTTTGTGTGCCAGATGTCCATATTCAGGGCTGGATTCAAAATACTCTTGTTCCTTTCGACGGGCATACATCATGTCAACATTCTTATTGATGTCAGCCTGTGAACGATTTACAATTCCAACCCATGGGTGTTGGAGCCTGTATGATCTACCTTCAAGTACCTTACAAAAATAAAGATGAAGAAAAAAACTGAAATAAATTAACTACATGAGAGAAAAAACATTGGTAATGTGGCAAAGGTTATATAAATAGAATGGTTATCTCATACTAAAAATGAATAGCCTTAAAAAGACTGCAGATCATACATCCAAGGCATTTGTTCCTTGATCCATTAGATCTAGTTTAGTTAACACACCAAATGTCCTTTCTCCTGGAAAAGAAAAAAAAGATAGATTTCCAAAGAAATAAGAGACCAGAGAGAATTCATAATGGCCTAAATGAGAATAAAAAATAAATATCTCGTTGAAAAAAGATACTGAACCTGAAGGATCCACTTCTCTTGCAAGTTTTATAGCATCAGAAGTTGCAATGTCCTGGTTGGCTGGAGAAATAGCCAAAATGATGCAGTTTGGCTAGGGAGAGAGCGGAATATATGAAGAAGAATATATAATTTAGACGATTCGTGATTCTCCTCCAATTGAAGAAAAAGTAAAGGACAATGTATCATTTAGTATGTGAATACGGATTATACAAAACAAGTCATAATATTTAATTAAAAAATGTAAACAAAGATACAATCTCCGCTTACCATGTTTAGAGAAAAAGTGTAAAAAAAAAACAAAAACAAATGCTCCATCCGACCCGTTAAAGCTTTCCATTTTCCATTTTGGGGTGTCCGGAAATAATTACCATAAATAGTAACAAAATATTGTTAATTGTCAAAAATGCTCCAAAAACAGCATATTGGTATTGTTGTCATCAATGAAGAACAAGCTAGTTTTGTGGATTTTTCATTAAATTTCTTGCCTAAATGTGCAGCATTTTGGAAAGTGAACAACTAAATTTGGACGGAGAGAGGAACACTATATCCTAGATTGTAGCAGAAAGCTAGAAACCATCATTACCTTTGCCACGTAAGAGCGGACCATCATTTCAATATCTTCTACAATACTCTCGGGCTGCCCCTCTGCAAAATATATTAAAGACTGTTTTAAAGTAAACCACAGTTAAAACAATAAACTACAAAAAGAAAAAGAAAAAACCAAGTAAAACTAAGTATTCAGCACTCACCTACAGCTACCTTTGTCAGCCCGGGAAGATCTATAAGGGTTAAATTTACAACTGCAAAACAAAACAACCATTTCAAGTTGATGGATCCTAGAGGAGATTAGCAAGTTCTGCTCTTAAGGATAAAAAAAACTCAGATGATTTAAGTACTTGAAAGTTATGTTATACAGGTAGAAGAAAATAGCCATTAAGCTTTTTAGAAGCAATGTATCAGATGGAATCTGTCCTGAAGTAAATTCTTTTAGATGTTAATTTAAAAAGGCTAACAAGCCCAACGACAATATGAGCCGAAAAATGAGTGTTAACCTTAAATCCTAGACCATAGAATTAGGAAGCCCAAATACGGTTTCTGATATGTGGGTAAATTCCCAAAATGAGTTACTTAAACGACCAAGTACTACACATGCTAGATGTTGCTTGGTTTATGCCTTCATATTTTTATGGAAAATCAACCGTGCAAGAATCTGTTTAAAGAGTACATAGTCACACAGGATTTAATATGAAGAACATTTTCTCTAGGCAACCCACAATATTTCTGGCTGCCTTAAAACAAAGCTAAAAGAAGCACAAACATACAAACAAAAAACTATGACATATACATAAATATATGACTAATTCATTTAGTCGTTCTTTAGATTATCTACCTGATGTGAACTATCAGCTAGCTTAACTGTTCTTATCATTGCTCCAAAAAAGTATGAACAATGAAAAAGATAACTAACAGGCAAGTACAAACCATTAGGAGAATAGATGCTCAGGTGAATTGGGACATTTGAGATTTGTTTTGTCTTCCCTGTTATGCGATCTGTCTCATCTGAAATCTCTTGTCGCACAGCAGCTGCATTGACACAAAATAGCTATTGTTTTTAAAATCTGAAAGCTGAATAGATTGAATGTAAAAGAGATATGGAGTGTAAATGTAAATGATAATATGCGTTAGATTGCTTTGATAACTTTAGGATTACTCTAGCCCTAAAGAAAACATATCCAAATGATCAAGTATATTGTTTTTAGCGAACAATGTTAATAGTTGATAATATTTTGACCAGTTTATTGATTCAAAGTATTTTTCTCCAATTGTTAATACATTGTAGCATTTTGATCCAATTTCTCAATAAATTAATGTCAAGAGAAAGAAATACATTTAGGGAGACATTGAGTACTCATCAGATTATACTTACCAAAATCAGTGAGTCTTTTTCTGGGAGCATGAAGAAACTCTGCATATTCCGCCCCTCCCTCGGTCTTATGGAGTTGCAGTACCAATGGCCTCCTTGTAACAATACCTGAAAAAGTAAATTAGGAAATAAAACAACAATAGCGTCAATAAGAACTCACTGATGGTCTGCATTTACTGTCCAAAACTCCACATAAAGTAAGAAGGAATGTTTAATGTTCTAGCTAATTTTGATTTAATTTATAATGCGACTGAAACTAAAAGGGAGAAAGACCAAAATAGGACTAAAACATTGAAAATATACCAAAATAGGACTTCCATGTTTTTATTCCCGAAATAGGACTTACATTACCAAACATGGTCATATACATTACCAAAACAGTATAGTAATTTGCACATGTACACTGCCACATTACCACAATGCAAAGTCGCATTACCACAATGCAAAGTCCTATTCTGGGAAAAAAAACATGAAAGTCCTATTTTGATACTTTTCTCTATGTTTTAGTCCTATTTAGGATGATTTCTAAAACTAAAACACTGTCATTTGTCAATAATGGGTCTTTAATTTTAGCCCCATTGGAAATGGATGTAAAATCACGAAATACTCTGTATAAAAGTTTCAAGATTGCATCACAACTGAATGCAATGTTCAATTGTTCATCGAGCATGAACTGATTATAAGTCGAGAATCCTAATCTGCATTGTCATTTCTGAATTGAATGTTTGAATGTTCTTCAACTACATGAATCGGGTAAAAAATTCATGAATGACTGAATCGATAATTACCAGATCCACGAGGTAGAAAATCTCTCCCGACTACGCTTTCCAGCACCGATGATTTACCAGAGCTCTGGCCATTAACGAGAAACAGGAATTACAATTAAAAAAATGGGAGAGCGAATTGGAATAAAAATTCAAATGCACAGAGACGGAGGAATTGGATGAGGAGATGCGCGAACCTGGCCTCCGACGACGGCGACGGAGGGGAGTGCTTCCCAAAGGGATCCTTCGCCGCCGTGATCTCCCAAGACGGTGCAGGCTCGTTGGATCCTGTTCACCAGTCCGATCAGGCTCTCCATTGTCGCCATTGTTGGGAGTCCGTTAATGGAAATTGTAGTTCAAATTCCTAAACGGTGAATGGAAAGAGCTGATTCAATTGGGTCGCCGATCATACTGAAAAAACGGTTAGTCGTTGCTCGCTCTCTCCCGAGCATTCTGCTCCTTTGAACAAGTAAATAAATCCCCCCCCCCCCCACACACACACAAAAAAGACATTATCTCAAAAATAAATAGCATATTTTTATCTTAAAAAAATATTATAGCACTGTGATAATGTGACACGTTATGTTATATTGATACTCCGCAAATTTTGATATTATATGTTAGCCTCATGTGTCCTATTTGGGTATCATTTAAGAATGTACCTCTCCCAAAATAAATTAAAAATGCACCCTTTGAGCACTATGTAGTATTTTTTTATATATAATCCTACCTTTAAAATTTTTTTAACAATAATTTTATTAATTAAAATTCGAATACAAAGTCTCAACAAGGTATATTACATACTTGTGAATTAAATCTAGTGCTCCTACATTTAAATTTCTATTTAGATATTTGTGTCATTAGATTTTTATTCTTCAAAATTTGAAGCAAAAATTAGATAATGGGCATTTCTAATTTTTCTTCCCGTCATCACTAAAACATTACACTCAAGTATTTTTCCTCAACTCTCAATGAAAGCATCAATTAACTTTTAATGCACCGAAATAACGAATCAGTCTTCAATAAAATATTTTTCAATATGAATATCATAGAACGTAATTTGATAATGCTAAATACTCTAGAAAACTTATGTATCATCCCAATATCATGGGAGGTATTTATATACTTGTAAGATTACATTGCTAGTCGCAAGCAAATCTGTTAGATTGCTCAATGGGTAGCCCATTGGACCCGGTCCACTGGAGTCTCACTTGGATATATATCGGGCTGATTACATAACCAATAGTACACTCTGCCTTATTATATTCATCAAGTACAAATCTAGCTTTACTGAATTTATAATGAAAAACATAAAAAATTACAATATCTCACTTATAAGCATTAAAATGTGTAACGATATTATTTTTCCAGCAAGCATTGAAATGTGTATATATGCCCATGGATAGAGAAATAGAAACATGTTTGAGTTCTCAAGGATTAAAAACTTACTCCGATGTTACAATAAAATAACGACGGAATACTCTTGTGAATTAAATGATGTGGCAAATTTATCCGTGGACCTAAGGTTCATGTTCTTTTTTAGACCTTAATACATTTGTATCATTAAAGAAGTGAGTCTTTTACAAAAAAAAATGTCTACATGTAAGTTTATGAAAAGTGTGAAAGATTTACATTTTAAATGTGGACTTTGAGACTATGAAAGCACCACTCGTTTAAGTGTGTTTAGTGTAAGAAAATCTCTTATGCTTGAACTATTCTGTTGATTTTCTAACTATAGGCTACTAAATATGCAAAGAGTGAATGCAGAAGTAGATAATAATAATTTTATAAATCAGGACTATTCTGTCAATTTTCTAACTGCAATTATAATCATATTCTCTCACCATCCCTAAACAAGGTTTTTATTTACTATTCACAAGGTCAAATTAACTCTACTTTCTTTATATATTTTCATCAATCATTTGATAAAATAAAATAACGTTGTCACCACATATTTTGTAGAAATTTTGATGTTATTTTTAAACATGTAATTTTAATTTTATTTCGTTTAATTCTGCACAATAATATTTACTTATATTGATTTGAAAACAACTTTAATCAAATATCATAACCGTAACAAAAACTTTATATTGAGATAGAAGAAATATTCCTTACTTAAAAAAGATGAATAAATTTTTTTTAAAAGGATCTTTTTTAAAAAGAGAAGTATGATATTCTCTTCCACTCTCTTCTTTTGAAAATAATTTTTGTTGTCATAATATGACAATAACACCTAAGGAGTTCTGTCCGGAAAATTGGGAAGTGGGCCAGGGGTACTCTCCTGGGGCCGGAAGTTAGGATGGTAGAAAACATTAATTTTTCAAATGCAACATCAGAAGTGTTATTGAATGGGAACAAAAATTATTATCAAAAGAACTTTTTTTCTGAATTGCACATTTGCACGTGGAGTTGTCAATTGTCATGCTGTAATTGACGGTGGGAACAACACCAAAGCTGGTTGTTTATTGCATTAAAAAAATAAACGAGATAAAAAAACTCAGCATGAATCCCTATTTGTTTCAGCTCCTAGATTGCAGCGGCACCTCAACTTAGCGGATCAACCCGAGGTGATAAATTATTCGTACGGAGTAATAATATTTCAATGTTATTGTTATCTGCTCTCTAATTTGTGTTTTTTATCCTTTTTTTTTTTGGAAATTTTGAATTTTTTACTCACAGTTCTGAGTTTTGATTTGGATTTCTGCCACATATTGTGAGTCTATTTGTTCATTTTTTTTAAACTTTTGAGCAAGAGTAGAGGCTATGGTTGAGTATTGTATTTGTTCGATGCTAATCTAGATTGTTGGGTAAATTGGGAAGATCTTAGAAAATTCTGAAAATGGAGAAGTGTTGATTTTTCTAAGAATAGTTTTGGAGAGCTTATAGAGTTATGTGGAAGCATGTGGAATCCTCTAGAATGTTCTACATGTGTGTGGAATCTTGTAGAACCTTATGGAAGAGCATGGAAGAAGAATGATGATGTGTGGATGTTCCAGGAAAGTCTCTAGAAAGTGAAGGCTTGTGTGAAGAATTTCTAGAAATCTTGATCTTCATCTTCCTAGGGTGAGAGCGAACCTCTAAATAGAGATTTAAAGAGTAAGTGAGATAGCTAGATAAGTCTTAGCCTCCATGCTGGAAAATAAAATATATTTTTGTGCTTCTTTTATTATTTTTAGTTTCTAAGTGCATAGGTTAACTTTGCAAATCAGGAAAGACGAGTTTTCCCAATAGAACGGACAACTGACAAAACTTATGAAGGATGCTATGCCTAGGAGTAATTATGATTCGTAATTCTATAGTTCCAAATTAATGAGTGTTGACAACTTTGGAAAAAAAATTATTAAAGAAGAAAACCATAAGGTGAAGTTTACTTTACTAAGACCATACGACAATAACATGAAAAACATACCCAGTAAAATCCCACAAGTAAGGTCTGGGAAATGGTGTAAGCAGACCTTACCATACTCGTAAAATTATAGGTGGAGAGGTTTTTTCCAAAAGACCTCACCTCAGTCCTCAAGCACAAAAAGAACAGGAAATACTGGTTTTTATTTTGACCTTACATAGAAGTGATAGAATCTATGAATAATGCTACATCTACTCATCTAGAAGTCATTATTACTCATAGTGAGAAAGGAGTTATGACAACTCATAGATTTTATTGCTCATAATTTATGAGTTATGACAACTTTTGGGAAAAACAGGTTGAAAAAAAATTAGTAAGTTAAAGTTTACTTTTGGAATTTTCCTATACGTCATTACTAAGATCTAAAATTGAATAGGAGTTAGGAAGAATATAAGTAGAGAAAGGGTAAGGAAATTTGTTGAGAAAGTAATCTTTGTGGTACATCTCAACTAAATCTATTTGGGTATCTCTTCGATCTTTTTCTTATATATATGAACCTCTTGGCTCATGATCTTATATATTTACCATATGTCCATTGCCCATTGTGGGTGAAGCTAAAAGAATCAATTTTGACAATATTTCAGCTTCGGATAAATAATGGACTTATTCAAAGTGAAAAAATCAATCTTCTCTTGCTTCTTACTTTCTATGAAGATTTGGGAAGAAAATGCTGCAATGCATCAAAGGTCTAACGGAAACAGCCTCTTATACATTTACCACTCTCTAGGTTTTTGTTGTCATTTTTGTATCTTATATACAGTATTTACCACTGTCTTGATTGTCATGGGGCAGACACCAACCTGCTTTTCAGTTTTCAGTATGAATTTATGACACCAAAAAATTAACACTAGAAATGTTTAAGTACTTGTGCTAAATTAACAGTTTTCTAGTAATATGTGTAGCATGTGTTTAAATAATTCATTGATTATAGTGATTGAGATGCTGTTGCGTGAGCTGAAAAACATGGTGTTCAGATCTCTAAAACAATCTCTTCTGAGAAAAAAGTCTAGGGAACATTGTAATACATATTTTTCTTAATATTCTATGTCTTTGAAACAAATTTACACTTTCCTTTTTGGGATGTCTAAAACAACTTTACACTTCTCCACTTTCTTTTTTAAGAAATAAGAAACGAATATGTGGATATCATTCATTGTTCTCTTTCAAATAAATTTCAACCACACATTTCTCACTTTTTCCCATCTTTTCAACACTTTTCTTAATTTCCATGAAGTCAAACTGTCATATTCTTTCAAAGATGGAGGGAGTATATAAAGTTCCTCTGAAGATCCTTCTAACTAGAGTGAAAACTCAATATTGAGGTTTATTTTATGATTAAAAGATTACAACAATATGTTGGGAAAGAAGGACCATTTGACCTGCTTTTTATGAATTTATGGACCATGAAGTCCAATGGTATAAACTGAAGGCATTGTTTATTTTGGTTGCAACTTGAAAGTTGAAAGATTGGTCTTAGTTGGTAGACATTGATTGAAATTGCAAGATTGATATGATCTTACTCATGGGTTTGAACTCTTGTTGAATATCTCGTGCATGCATTGACCAGTGTTGTTATACCACCAGGACACCAGTAGGCTCAATCTGATCCTTGTCCAAAATGATTACAATACCATATTTCACTGCCTTGACGACCTTCTTCAGCTATGTCCTCTTATTCGCATTTGGCCAATTGCGCGACTTTTTCAGAAAATTCATTGATTGGTATGACTCCAAAAGTCTTCAGGTACCTTTGACTGCATTTGTGTTCATTGTGTTTATGTTTGTTTACATCTACATTCACACATATTTGAGATGATAAAAATGTGTGTACCATTGAAATTTGAAATTTTGATGCTCTTTAGTTGGACATACTGTTCTGCTAGGGATATGCTCCAATTTGCCTAGGACTTGAAGACTTCTACATTCGCCGGTTGTATCTCCGGATACAGGTATTTCTATATGAACTCTATAACTTTATTTTATTTCTATTGAATGTTTGTGATAGAACTCGAGATTGGTGGGAAAATAAATGAAGGATAGTCTTTATTAAATTATGAAATCAGGATCTAACTTCATAAATAATAAAGATGAAGGGAAATCTTTATCAAAATATGAGTAAGAATCTTAAACTCATATAATTAATAAAGCCAAGGAGAGTCTCCAATGTTAAAATACTGTGTAATCTTCCATCCTCAATACACATGACTAGATGTCTATTTATACAAAGAGACTCTAACTTCTACTAGTAATAACTTACTAATAACCACCCACTAACAAAGTGGGAATAACGTGCCCTAAACCTCCCACTAACTATGTGGGAATGACTGACCCCTAACTTCCCACTAAATGAAATTAAATAGTTATTAAATGATAAATATGAAAAATAAAAAGACTCAACAAATAATATAATAGTGTTAATTACTTAAATATAATATGACTTAACCAACCAGCCTGGAACCTATCAGTTTGACTTCATTGGACAACATTAGTGGAAGCAAAAGCTTTTGTATTTGATTTTCATCATTGAATTCTTGAAGCTTGCCAATATGGTGGTTCATTAATGTATTTCGTCGACTTTTATAGGATTGTTTTGGGCGGCCAATTTCAAGCCCCCCCGATGCATGGTTTGATGTGGTGGAGCGCTTTTCCAATGATAATAACAAAACTCTAAAGTGAGTGCTGATTGTATTTTTTAGTTAAAATTGTCTTATTAATTTCCCCATTGTTTGAATCAAAATCAAGATTGTCCAATCGCCTCCCGAGGTAACAGTTTCTGCTCGACTTCTTAAATCATGAAGGGAATGAAGCACTATGTTCTACAAAAGCATATTGACAAATACTGTGTGATTTGTTAGTCATTTTAGAGTGTTTTTAAAATGATTTTTAACCTATGCAGGCGTACCTCAAAAAAGATGAGATGTATTAACTTGGGATCATATAACTATCTTGGCTTTGCTGCATCTGATGAATATTGCACGCCAAGGGTGATTGAGTCCTTGCAAAGGTTTTCCCCAAGCACTTGTAGTACTCGGGTTGAAGGAGGTAGGCTTGGCGTATTGCGGAATTATTGTCACTTACTCCGTATTTTTCTACACTAAGCTATAATAGAGATAGATGGATCACTTTGAAATGTTTTTATTAACGGAGTAATTTAAGTTATCAGGCACCTTGTCGATACACACCGAATTGGAGGATTGTGTTGCTAAATTTGTTGGAAAACCAGATGCTATAGTTTTTGGCATGGGCTACGTGACAAATTCAGCAATTCTTCCTGTCTTGGTTGGAAAGGTATCTCACCAGTTGCTAATGTGAATATGTTTTTCCTTTCATTCACATTGTTTCTATCCGCATTTAGCTTGTGATCATTTTCAGGGCGGCTTGATTATCAGCGATTCTCTCAACCACAACTCTATTGTTAATGGTGCGCGAGGCTCTGGAGCTTGTATTCGTGTTTTCCAACATAATAGTACGCTTGTGAATGATTCTTTTTGGCTTCAAAAGAAATTCCCCTCTTTTTTCCGTCCATATATGATACTTATACTTCACCGTGTTCAGCACCTTCCCATTTGGAGAGTGTTTTGAGAGAACAAATTTCCGAAGGGCAACCCAGAACGCATAGGCCGTGGAAGAAGATCATGGTTATAGTGGAGGGCATATACAGCATGGAGGGGGAACTATGCAAGCTTGCTGAGATTGTTGCGGTATGCAAGAAATACAAGGTACGGAGCTTGTATTTGATTATATTGGCATGGTTGCCATCACTAAAATGACGACTTGAACTACTTCCGTTGACTGTAATACGCTTACTTATTTTGTGATGGTACAGGCATATGTTTATTTGGATGAAGCTCATAGCATTGGTGCAATTGGCAAAACTGGAAGGGGTGTTTGTGAGCTCTTAGGAGTTGACACAGCAGATGTGGACATCATGATGGGAACTTTCACAAAATCATTTGGATCTTGTGGTGGTTATATTGCGGGATCCAAGGTTTCTCTTTTGCAATAAATAATACATCTCACCTTTCAATAAGCTGTTTTTAGTCATCAGAGCGTCTGCCATAAAAAAGTACAAGAATGCACATTCGCAAACGCTGGATACATCCGGATGCATTATATATGCACTTCATTAAGTCATGTGTCACTTTATTAAGTTTATTTACAACTATGCTTTTCTTTAATAGTCTTTCTTTGGGGGTTTCCTTTTTTGTACTCCGTACTTTTTTATTTTGAACTCTTTTTTACATTGTACACAAAAACTTCAGGAACTGATACAGTATCTGAAGCACACATGCCCTGCTCATCTGTATGCAACATCTATATCGCCCCCTGCTGCCCAACAAATCATTTCAGCCATAAAAGTAATCCTTGGGGAGGATGGCACTAGTAGAGGTTTGACACTTTCTTCCATGAGTAATTTGCTCTTGGGATATTGCCAAGACAAGGACTGACAAGTTCATCATTTCAATAGAATGGAATCATAATTGGTTTTTCTGTTCAAAAATATGAGTCATTTAATCATAAAAGAGTATAATTCTTTATTTAGGATTAAAATCAGTCCTATTTTTTATAATTAAAAAAACATTGATGGTTCCATTCTTGGATATGAAACCCTTTGTTTCGTTCTTAAGGGTGCAGCATTACTTGAACTATTTTATCATCAGTGCTTGCTTTGTATATTTGCCTTTTTTTGCCTCTTATACTTGACACAACATCTTGACCTTAGGGGCTCAAAAACTAGCCCGCATACGTGAGAACAGCAACTTTTTCCGGTCTGAACTGCAGAAAATGGGATTCGAGGTCCTAGGCGATAATGATTCCCCTGTGATGCCCATAATGCTCTACAATCCAGCAAAAATACCTGCATTTTCCCGGGAATGTCTCAAACAGAATGTAAGTTTTCACTTATCCTATTTTGATATGCAGCTGAGATTTTTCTTCAGCGAAAAACACACAAGATGTTGAGCTCATGTGTTTCTTTTACGCAATAGCACAGAGCGAAGCATTACCTTCTCAAAAAAAACACACTTCCCTCTAAAAACAAAAATGGTTGTGCATCGCTTAAGTAGCAAAAGCTCCTGCTGTTAACAACTTTAATGTTGCCTTTAACTATTACAAACCGCTAAGCTTTGATGCAAATTGTAGGTGGCTGTGGTTACAGTTGCTTTTCCAGCAACCCCTCTACTCTTGGCAAGAGCACGTATTTGCATTTCTGCTGCTCATACAAGGGAAGATCTTCTCAAGGCATTGGAGGTTACATCTTTTGTTCCCTTCTAGAATCTATTTCACGTTTGGCTTCTTGAATGTACTTCTATCCCAAGTATTTGAATTTTGTAAGAATTTAATCTTAAATTGCTCTTCCCCTGCCCAAGCATTGAGAGTTCGGCAGAAATGGTTGCCAAATTACTTTTAAAAAAATAAAGTTGAGAGAAACGGGCACTCATATATTTCCTTAATGAAGGAGATGTGATGACCCTGAGGTAGAACCGTAGAAGTAATAGTCTGAGAGAGAGAGAGAGAGAGAGAGAGAGAGAGAGAGAGATGTATGAATAACGAAATGCACTTTGTTCATAACTAATTAAGTGTTCTTTTGCCCTCTCACATTCATTTCACTTTTGTTTTTTAATGACCAGAGATCGATAGGGGTATGTTTGACAGTTTACGACAAATTTAATTATCATCTAAAATCACTTTTTTTCCTTAAATTTAATTTTTTCTCGTTTTTGCAGGTTATCGGTAGAGTTGGTGATATGGTGGGTATTAAATACTTCCCTGCTGCTGATCCAAACAAGCAACCCACCATAGAAAACCGAGTGAAGTTGGAATAATCATGTTCAATTTCCTTCCTTTAAACCATATATCCGGATGCAGAGAATTGTCTCTCTACTCCTTAGCGTCGAGGTAATATCTTTGCGTGCAGGCTGCTCTCTCAGACCCTACTCCTAAGTGTCGGGCTTGTTTGGTTGTTCGCTAATATTTGGGTGCTGAAAATATTTTTTTTTTAAAAAAAATGAGTCCTTATGTGTTGAGTTCAAATGCTTGCTTTATGGTGTACATAGCATAATTTGAGGAATGTATGTTTGTGCACTCCTATTTAAAAATATTCTCTACATTCTAGTATTTTTTACCATTTTCTTGGCCTATTTCATTGTTTGTGTCCCCTTTCTTTTTTAGTATGACTGAAGTGTACAATTACCCATTTTACCCATTTTTACTGGATTGGGAGCTGCAGTCTAAAAGCTGCTTCCCCACACCAATGCTTCACTTCTGTAACTGTTCCCATATATCATGAAAAACGCGGTCTCGTTGCTATGTGGGCGTATTAATGACGTAAATGATGTGTCATTTTTAATAAAAATATTGGTAGACCAATTTAAGTTGTATACGGAGTATATGCTTTAGATACGGATTGAAGTGACACTATTATTTTAAAAAAAACTAAAATAAGATTAAAATATGGTGAAAGTACCAAACTATGAGTTCCGTATCTTTTATCTCCAAAATAGGAACTACAATACCAATAATTTGAATATTTAATGCTAAAAACATTATGAAATGGTAATATACAGTGCCACAATGTCACTGTGAAAACTTTTATTTGGGAAATAAAAATATTGAACTCTTATTCTAGGAAAGATTTATGTTTTACTCACATTTGAGTAATTTTTTTAGTTTTGTTTAGGAAATACTGTATATACGGAGTAATATATAGGAAATAATAACTACGAAAAGTTTCCTTCTATACTTATATTACCTTATATACCTTTTTTTTATTTTACAAATCATCATCTTTCCTTCTAAGCTTATTGAGAATCTCTTTGCATATCTTTCTTCTTTCTTCTACAGCGTAGATCTTAAATTATACGGAGTATTACTTAGAACTTTTGTTTATGGTAAATGACTAATTATGATATGAAATAAAAGTATTTTCATATGATTTGATTATTTTTAAATGATTGAATATTTAAAATATATGTTTTATTATTTTAATCAAAATAACTTTGTAATGTAACTTACCATTTTTCGCAAGTTGTAACTTAGCTTTACTCAATATATACTTATATTGTGTTATAGTTCACTACATATATGCATAAAAATAAGAAAAATTAAATGAGAGAAGACTTACTTCCTACGTTTTTCATTTATGTTAAAATCGTTCATAGAAGTTTCATAGAATGATATTCTAATAGACGATAAGATTTATTTTGAAAAAAAAAATAAGGTGCTGGATGACCGGTCACCCCCCGAGTTTGGTGCTGGTTACTTCCTGTAAACTTTGAGGAATGAAATTTCGGGCTACATACAATTTGATCGATCTCACTTTTTGGGTTACGACCAAGAGGTCACGGTCGGACAGATTTGCCACCCCCAAACCCTAGTATCTAGGACAGGGGCGGATCTACCCTTTGGAATATGGGGCAGCTGCCTCCAATCAATTTTTTTTAATATATGTATATTTTTAAATTTTATATATAATTGCCCCCAATAAAAAATTAAATCTACCCCCAGTCCATTATTTAGCCTAAACAAATTAATTACCTAAAGTCTAAAACCCAATTTCAAAAGTGGCCCAATTGTCCAAACTCCAAAAAATTTACCTGAAGTCTAAAACCCAATTATTTCCAAATTTACCTGAAGTCTAAAACCCAATTATTTCCAAATTTACCTGAAGTCTAAAACCCAATTATTTTGGTCTTTTTCCATTCCATATAGTTGACGCCATCATCTGTCGTGTAGGATCTACAATAAATGCCAACCACTCGCCCCTCCATGTTAAAGAGGGGGGCCCCCTTGAGTAAAGATCCCAACCATTTCTAGAAAACAAAATCCCTAGACCTCCCATATATATGTTCTCTGAGTTTACCTTATAAGATGTTACAGACGGATGGTTTACAAATCCACTCGCGGTGGCAAACACCAAGGGTGCTCCATCGAATTTAGGAGCAGTAATGCTATAAACATCCCCACCAAAGCCAACCGGTTTTGTGTGCAACTTAGCTACCACAACTTTAATACCCAAATTATCTCCCACTTTCAATATACTGAGATCCAAATCTGAATTACTATAAACTACATGGGCTGAAAATGTCTCAAATGTTGAACTCTTTACTTCAACAATGAAAGATGGTACGGGTACTGAGTTAAAGATTTTGTGACCTGTCAAAAGTAGTGAATATTCATCACTTTTAAAGATAACAACAGCTTTGCACTCTATCACGACATCACTATTGCCACTGAAGATTTTAATTCCTGTGACAAGAGCAACACTCTTAGAAAATAACTCTCTAAATATCCCTGTTGAGCTCTCTCCCAAAATTTTATCAAATAATTTGCAATCACTATCATGTTTCTTTGAGAGGTAGTGAGATATACCAATTTCTTTGAGACATGTCTGCAAAAAGGAATATAACTTATACTTAAAACATTATATATATCCGGGCAATCACTCATGAACCCTCACCTCGGTGGAGGGAATTAATTTCACACGTCTGCGCGAACCAATATGTGGTTCGCCAGCTCATTTAAATCAAAGTCATTTGGCGCTGTTACTCTGAAGGTGTATTTGTTGAAGGATAGTATTTCCCTTAAACCTGGAGAGGAAAAAATAACAAAAATCATATTCTTATTCTTATACTAAGAAAATTGATAGGGGTTCACGATTTTCATCGCTAGTTTTAGGGTTTCAGGCTTTCAGGTCCCTACCTCCTCCTCCACCATGGTTAGAGATCGGCTCAGTTTTATTGCTTTTGTGATTGTTGTTATTATTATCATTAACGTAAACGATTTCGTAAGTATATTCTTAATTTGAATAATCACAGGGAAATTTGCTTCTGGAGAGATATCTAAACGGGCGCTCTGGAATCCATCGCGTGAATAGATCTGTCAATGCAGTTGTTGGGAAGAGAAAGTAATAAATCTCTTTTTTTTTCTTGCTTTAGTTAATTTGTATAGAAATTAGTGGTTGTTTGTAGACAATCCCATGGTATAAAGCACTCTGTAGCATTTTCCTATTTTGTGTGCTCTTGTCCCAAGAAACTTTAACCGCGAATTGGGGAAAGAATTGTTTTGGTATACCATCAATCTTTATGTAGCATTTGTTTGAAGGGTGTTGCTATATTCACCCCAATTATGGCCAAAATCCACTCCATTTGTGTTAAATAGACAAATTTACCCTTAAAATTTCCCAAACATCTATCATCCCTTTCATGTGTTTGCAGGACAAAATTGCCCATTTAACCATAATTGGGGTGGATTTAGCCATGAATGGAGTGTTAGTTGAAATTGGTGGTCTTGGGTGTACTATACTCTAGTAGCAGTAGAGTTTGATATAGGATTTCTTTGGATCATAGGGAGCTGCAGTCTAAAAGCTGCTTCCCCACACCAATGCTTCACTTCTGTAACTGTTCCCATATATCATGAAAAATGCGGTCTCGTTGCTATGTGGGCCGTATTCGGAGAGTGAGATGGCATTGGGTGTGGGTTCTCAATAGATAGGTTGTGCCTTATGTCCCTGCCTGCCTAATTTGCTTTCCAAACTTGTAATCTTATACAGTGCTAACTTTATATATATTGAACTGGGTGACCAGATTGAAATTGCGTCGCAAGTCTGCTAGTAGGCAAGTGGATGCTGAGGGTCATGATGGTGGTGCAGCCCCGGAAGAAACAACAATGGAAAAGGTCAGTTTGCGGAGGCTGCATGCTCGGCTACTTCACAATCTGTTGTTTCTTTGCCAATTTTAGGGGGATGACATAATCAAACAGTTGTATTTTGAATTTTACGTTATTATCGGTGCTTTCGAAAAAAGTAAAACCTTGTTGCTTGTCATTTAAATTTTAATTGTTTGGTGGGTCGATGGAAGAGTTTGATTCTCTATGCAAGCATTTTGAGTTCTCTGCAGATGCAAGAAAATCATGCACGGAATGAGATTGGCAATGGCATGCACTTAGACAACGGGAAAAAGAGCTTTGAAGGTAATTGCGAAGAGAGCCTCCTTGAAGATGTAATTTTTTTTTTTTGTTGAAATATTTCCTCCTCGCTTATCGCCATCATCTTCATTATTAAAGAAAACAATTTATCAAGTCTAACTTTTACATTTTTTTTAAATTATAATATAACGGAGTAGTTGCATAGAGACATGTATGCATACCGCTTGAACGACCTAGTTGATCATCAGGTTCGATGTCTTCGCGACTTAGTTGATGATACAACTTGGAGAGAGTAAGCAATCTCTCTCTCTCTCTCTAATTGATTTCTTCTTTTTTAATGTATGTGAGATTTTCATTATTCGTATTTGTTTAGAATTAATTAGGTGCGGTATGTTGTCTATTTTGTTGGGCAGTTTTACAATCACGCCATAAAAGATGAAAGAGTGATGAATGAGCCTGACTGAGAAGGATGAATGGTTCTAATTATGCATGCACATCTGCAGTGCGGAGTTTCTACCTATCTATCTATCTATCTATCTATTTTGGCTCTACAGACATATGGATTTTGTTGTGATCACTCTGTAATGATTTTGTTATATGGACCATGTAATTGTTGCATGCTTCAGGACGGAGGCAGTTTTAATTGTTGCATGATTGTTTGAATATGCTTTTTTTTCCAACAATAAAAACAACTTTGATTGCTTTTATTCTCTTTTTTTTACTATTCCATCCTTTCTAAAGCGCTCTTCCCAGTTATTTCACACTTTGTAAAAAAAAAAAAGAAATCGGAAGAATGTTTTCACACAAAAGGAGTACTTTCTTAGCAAGAGGGAGGTCAGAATTCAAGGTCAAACATTAATATTTTTTATATCATTTTTAATCAAGTTAGTGTTCACTCATGGTCAGTTTTATATTACTGTTTAGTGTGTGAAAAAACAAAAATGCAATAAAAATATTTGTTCTAGATGTCAATGATATCTTTTCAACTATATCAAAAATATTGTATAACCTAAATTCTTTCAAAAAAAAATTGATATTAAAACAAACTTTGTTGAGTACACATTCAATTCTTCAAATATTGTTCATTCTACTTAGGAATTTTTCTCTATAGTATTAAAAATCATAGAAAAATATATTTTCTTTATTCCTTAAAGAATATTACATTGAAAAAGTTTCAGAATCAACAAAAATTTCGTTTGATCCCGTGCATTGCACAAATAAAAATACTAGTATAATTAATGCTCCATTAAGAAAACGTGGGAATAATGCTTTAATATTACTTCTTTTTATATATTTGTTTCTATTTTTGCATGATTATATTATAAACTAATGATTTAAATATTGGTTTATATTATTATTATTATTATTATTATTAAGATTTTATATATATATATATATATATATATATATATATATATATATATATATATATATATATATATATAGGCCACAAAAATAGGGACTCCCTCCATTGAAGAAAACGGTTTTCATTTTGATTAATGAGAGAAATAAGAATCATATATTCTTTGTTGACTTTCCAATTTTATCTATGATGTGCAGGATAAAAGTAAGATAAATGAATAAATTATTAGTGAAAAATTATGATGTGATGTGTAAAGTGAAAAAAAACTTGAGGTAAAATTAAAAGTAATTTTTTAATTGAAAGTGAAAGTATTTTGGTACAAGAGATAAAAAAAAGAATAAGTGTTTTGGTGAACGGAACAAAAACTAAATTATTTTCAAAGAATTATGTACAATCTCCCCTTAAGAGCTGACGATTAACATAAACATTACTAGGCAGCAAGGCGAAGGGGGGATTTTTATAAACAATGGTCAAGCCTTGTAATCTTGAATTCAAAGATATGCCACAAATTAACCCAGCTAGGATTAATAACCAAAGGAGGATTAGAAACTGGCTTAATCATGATTCAAGTGGTTTAATAATTCATAGCAGCAATTGCCAAAGATGATCCAAAACTTGAGTTTAAAAAAACCATGAACACAATCAACCAGCGTAGACTGTTTCCCATAGCAGAAATGAACACAAACAAACAAAAACAACATAATCTGTTCAGTTTATACCAAGTCCTTTCCTTGAGCATGAATCTTCATGCTTACGAACCTACACACAAAGAAACAACCCAATAAGCCACGTTTTCGACGAGTCTAGACTGTTTCGGATAGCACAAATGAACACAAACAAAAAAGTTAACACCAATTCACTCCCCTCTTCTCTAATGAATGGATCAAGAAACAAAGCAATTAAGCTCCTGCCAACTCACAGAATCAAAACAAAAAAACAGCACTATCTGTTCAGTTTCTACATTCTCTCCTCGAGCATCTTCATGCCTACAAACTTGCAAACAAAGAAACAACCCGATAAGGCACGTTTTCATTTTGCACCTAAATCATGTGATGAATAATAGTTCTTATTTACACGCGCAATTTTCAATTTACTACAAATCTACAATACAAATTAAACACAGTGTACCCATGGACCAAAATCAACTCCTTTCATCATAGTGATCAAATCAAGTTCATCATAAAAAAGTTTTTTTACCTCAAAATCTAAACTCAAAACTCAGTTCTTTTTTCCTTCTAGTGAGACTTTGGCTTTTCCTACTTCAAAATAAGACTTGAGGAGATCTAGCATATCTATGTCCTGAAAAAAACAAAAAAAAACATTTAGATCACAAATTGCAACATTGTGCGTGTGTGTGTGTGTACGCTTTGATTCTTATTACCTGCTCCTGTTTTAAAAAATTCAGCACACTCCCCAACGACTGGGCAAAGTGATATGTCACATAGTCATCTGTATCATACATCCCACAATAAATGCCTATGAGTCTTCCTTCCGAATCAAAGAGGGGCCCACCACATGCACCATTATCCCACCCTTTGCTCGAAAACAGAATCCCTGTGCCCTTATACTTTGAGGTTATGAGTTCACTTGGTGCAGATGGATGGTGCACTAATCCTTTGGCCAAAGCAAACACAAGGGGTGCCAAATCGATATTTGGGGCCGTGATACTGTAGACCACAGCCCCAAAGGCAATAGGTTTGTCATAAAGATCAGAGGCAACCACTTCATCACCTAAGTCTTCCTCAATGCGCAAAACACCCAAATTTATATGTTCGTTCTTGTAGACTAAGTGGGCTGAAAACGTTTTAAATGAGCAGTTAGTAACTTCAATCTTAGTAGATGGCACAAGGAGTGTGTCAAAGGCATAGGAGCACGTCAAGAGTATTGAACAAGCATCACTTTTACAAACCACGACACCAGCGCACTCCTTCCACGTATCATTGTTGTGGCACTGAACTCTTAATTCTCACCACAGAACCAAAGCTACGCAAAAACAATTTGCCCCCTTCCCCCTCTGTGCTCTTTTTCATAGTATTGGCAAATGATTGGCATGCCCCTTGACAGTATAGTGAGACAAGCCATCATTTCTAGGACAGGTCTGCAAACAGGGAATTTCAGGAAATACTCATGAGATTTTCCAGCTCTAAACAAGCACAAGAAAGAAACATGAATACTCACAGTGGCAGTGGGTACTAATTTTACAGATCTACCAGTATTCTTGAACAGATGTGCCCCAAGCAAATTCAGATCAAAGTCCTTGGAAGCAGTTACAATGTAGTTGTATTTGCTCAAGACTGTTACTTTCCTTATTCCTAGGGAGGAAACAAACAGTAAAGAGTGGCTCGAATTTGAATTCAATCATAAAATATTCAAATATACCTCGGAATGATTTCAGAGTGTTGGAGAATTTCACATCACAATCTTCACAGTTCTCGTGGATTTCGACATGTACCGTCACCTCCCCCCTTTCCTATGGAAAGTATTGCGGTTACAGTGTTTTTTCACTCATAATAACAACAACAATAAACCACACTCCTCCGCAATAACAAGAACTACAGTAACTTTTTGGGAAAAAAATACTTGGTACGAGAATAGGAATAAAAATATATATTTTTTATCTCCAAAATAGGAGCTACCAAACATTAAGAGATTCCTTAATTTCAAAATGAAGTTATTAGCAATGCATTTCTATCGAAAGACAATGTTTGTTCTATATATCGAGATTAAAATATACAAAATTGATAAGAAAAGTCAACTGAGAAATCAAATCTAAACACAGAGGGAGTATATATCAAAAGACAATGTTTGTTTTATATATCAAAGTGTGGAGGGGACGGTGAAAAGATTTGTGACAATGAAGATTTAGAAAAATAAAAAAACTAAAATTGTGCAGAAAATCCAAGGTGCAATAACTAGTAAGTTTGAGACTCAGTTACACTTACAGGTTACAACCACATCAAAGAAAATACAATTTCTAATCAAAGAAAGAATAATAATCTTTTATAATCGTTGCGGGGGGGGGGGGGGTGGGGGGTTAGGGGTGGGGGTTGGGGGTAGATGGGATTATGGATGAGAAGAATTTTATTTTTTTAATTTCTACCCCCGTCCCTGAATATTTATTCAGTTTGATTTTTTCCGATTAACTTTTTTCAATATTTGACTTATAGTTAAATAAAATATGTGTTATATATTAAGTAGATAAAATAATATTTTGAAATTGAATGATATAATAAATCAAATAAAACTAATTTGGTATCAATATCCAATATCATTTTTTGTTTAATTTAAAATCAAAATTTATCAATTTTGACCAAAAAAAGTCAAAAGTGGATAAATACTCAGAAACAGAGGGAGTATATAATTATAAGGTCGGTAATTTAGGGTTTTTAAATAAATGTGAGGAAAAAGAATCATTGAATCACTAATACTTTTTGTATTAATAATTTTTTGAATTTATACAGGGAGAAGAATTATAGATTTGTAGAAATACGTCAAACCTAGATCATTTATAAATAAAAAAAAGATCCACATTCTAGAATCGAAAAAAGTTCGTTCGAACCCATGTGTGGCCAGGGTAGAAATACTAGTATATATGTAAAGTTAAGTTAGTTTGTTGTTGTGTTGACATGTGGCATGTCGGCTTTTCCTTCGGTGACATTTCAGATTTGAGTGTTATGACACTCCACATGTGGCATGTCACATATGCATCCACATAAGCACCCATTTATGAAGTGGATGCATTTCATTGGTCCAATTAGTATTTCTTATAGCTCTTTTAATACAATTGTATAAAACTTTTTCTTTTTTTAACAATTTTATAAGCATACATTTCACCATTGTAAAATATACTCTGTATATATATATATATATATATATATATATATATATATATATATATATATATATATATTATATATATATATATATATATATATATATATATATATATATATATATATATATATATATATATATATATATATATATATATATATATATATATATATATATATATATATATATATATATATATATAAGAAATGATTATATAAATTTAATCACATATGCATACTTATGAATTAAATATTTTGCTTCAAAACTTTTATCTTTTTACATTAATTATTTTATTACTACATAGATTTTCAACAAAGTAAATTAAATAAAGTTGTTTTAATCGAAAGGTGACAAGTGACATTATGCCACATCTCTAATGATGTATCATTATTTAATTAGTCCATTTTTATTGTAATATTTTATTTACTAAAACCATTTCATTAGTACTTCATTCAATGACCATTGATTTTGTATACTACTTTTTGTTTTTAAGTTAATTAATATACTAATATATTCCACCAGTTTAAAACATATTTTATCATTATTAGAAAACTAAAATTAAAAATTATATTTATAGATTGTCAAAATGTTAGAATGTATGCAAAGTACGGGGTTAACACTAGTCTGAATTGTATAATATTATAAGAATAATCATTAAAGAGATGTGAAAAATTATATTTGGCACATTTAAAGAATTAGGAAACAAAGTCGTAGAGTTTATGTTTATGTTTCTTTATGATTATAAATAAAGTGAAGGCTAAACATGGTCATTTATGAGATTATTTTTTACCAACTCGGTATTCCCTTATGATTAATTTTATATTATTGTTTTGCGAGTAAGAGTAATTTGAAAAATGATGTAGCGACCAAAAATTGGAAAATCGAAAAAAAATCATTTCACTCGTGCATGGCATGAGTTAATATATTACTCCGTAGTATATAATAAACAATGCATGGAGTACCCTTTTTTAAATTGAATGAAAATGTAGTTCCTAAAATTTTTGTCTAGTTTTAATTTTTTTTATATTGTAATAAATTTTAACTTTTGATATATAACTAAATAAAATATAAATTAAATTTTATTTAGATCAAATAATATTTTAGAAATATTTTATTAAAAAAATTTAATAAAATTATTTTCCTTTTAAATATCTATTTACTTTTATTTAAAATCGATGTAAAATATCAAGTTTTTATATTTCATTTTATTTAAAAATTAATATAGAAATAAAATATAAATTTACTTATTTAAGAAATACATGAGTAGTTATTCAAAATAAGATATCTTTAAAATATTTTATTTCATCGAATAACTAATGAAAATGTATAAGTAAATAAAAGTGCATGTCCAAAGTTTGGATTCTAAAGACCCGGGAATCTATCACAACGAACCCTAGCGAAAATTGTTTCCTCTTCTTATAAATAAGCCGAAAACCTCCCCAGCCATTGCAGGTTTGCAACACCATATCCTCTTTTCATCGGTTTTTTGCAGGCTTCAGCTTCCCACATCCACCACGGTTAGTTGTTCCTAATGTTATTATTATTATTTTGGATTTGTTGTTTTTATTGTGATAATTCTAAAACAAAAACCTGTTTTGATCTGTTGTTTTTCTGAAATCTATTCTTATTGCTAGCAATCTTATAAAGTATATTTCTTTTTTTTAATTGTATATTACCGAGTAGTGGCATAGAAATTTGCGTCTGGAGAGATTTCAAAACTGTGGCTCTGGAACCAAACGCATGGAGACAAAGTAATCTCTGTTTATTGCTCTCTTCTTTCTGAATGTATTTGAGATTTTCTTTATGATGTGTTTGGGAACTTGAATTTGGATTTCAAATCTAGATTAAATCCAAATTACTTGTTTGGGAACTCAAAGATTTTGGATTTCTCTCCTCATATAATAAACCGTCTTTGCCGACTTCAATATTCAGATTCTAGAATTTTAATTCTATGACTTTCCAAACAACATTTGGAATATGAAATCATGGAATTTCAAATGTAGGGATTGAAATCTAAGATTTCATATGAATTCTAGTTCCTAAACACTACTTTGGTAAATTTGTTTAGAATTAGTTGTTGTCTGTCACAGTAACACACCATAGACATTGCCTGTGTCTCAAGGATTGTCCTACAAACATTGACCGTGGGTCTCTAGTGGTGCAATCCTTGGGTTTTAAGCTGCATTTTCCTATTTTATCTCTAGTCATTGATAAATTGGTTGGCTATTGCAGTTTCAAACTTTATCAGTGGCTGTGGGTTTTGTTAAAATGGGGCTTGGAAATTCAAACTCTCTTAGGATTATCTTTATGGGGTCGGGAACTCGTGTTTAAACTATGTTTCACTTCTTCAAATGTTGCCACATAATATAAGATTGTGGCTTCATTGCTATGTGGACATTTGGAGGGTGAGATAACATTTTTGGGATGGAGCAGAGGGTTTGCTTTCATAGGGTCTGGCTAATTTGCTTTCCAACCTTGTAATGTCATACAGTGTTAACTGTGTATTTTGAACTGGATGATCAGATTGAAATTGGACGGGAACTCTTCAAGTAGACAAGTTGATGCTGAAGTTCATGATGATGATGGTGCAGCCCCTGAACAAACAACATTGGAAAATGTCAGTTTCCCAGTAGAAAACTGTGCTCGTTGCTACTTCAAAATTTTGTCTCTTTGCCAATTCTAGTGGGATTGCATTATCAAATATTTTTGTTCTGAATTTTAGTTTACTATCAATCTTTTAAAAAATTAAAATTTTGTTGGTTGTATCATTCGATGGAAGAATTTAATTCCTTATGGGAGCATTTTTTACCTCTGCAGCTGCAAGAGAATGATGGCAATGGCATGCAGGGAGACACCAAAGAACAAAGCATCTTGGCACCTAATTGGAAAAGGGAATTCCACGACGATGTAATGCTTTCGTACATCTTTGAAATATTTCCCCACTCATCATCATCTTTATTATTGTTAACAAAAGTAATTTTCTCAAGTTTATGTGTGTATACATGCACACACGCACACACACACTAATATACATATTAATGAGCAGTGGCATAGAAATGCGGTTCTGAAGAGATTACGTATGAGAGGCTCTCTGCCGAAGCGCAGAAGGTTTCGCCATGCAGTTGGCGTGAGAATAAGGTAAATCTCTCTTTCTTGCTTTCTTCTTTACTAATGTATTCGGGATTTTCTTTAGCCAAGTTCGCGTAGATTTAGTTGTGTAAAATCACACGACGATGGAAGATAAAGATTGACATTGGATTTTGTCTAATAGACTAGTCTAGCCGTGTCTCATAGCCAAAATGCATGTGAAATGGAACTTGTTTTGGATTTAAAAAAACTAGTTTTTTCTTTCTTGCTAACAGTCTGATATTATTGCATGAAAATATGCTCAAGGGATTTATTTCTGATATCATTGCAGGAAGTTATGCTCAAAGTGATGAATGACCACCCTGCGAAGGATGATTGTATTTATACTCCGTATCTATCTATTTTCGCCTTTAACAAATGAATGTCAAGGACATGTATTGATGCAATGACCTCCCCTTTTTAAAAGTGTTTTGAAATACTTCGTTTAATGATTTAAATTATGTGGTGAAATGCTTCATTTACCAATTTGAGATGTATTTGTTGAAACCTATGGAGGGGAATCTAATTTAACAAGAAAAAATGGAACTCCCCTCAAATGTTATAACATTAACAAGTCTTTCTTCATTGACCCTAAACATGTATAAATAGAATCCTAGTGTCCCCAGTGTTTGATCCTTTACCTCTTGGCGTATCATCGTGTTGTGCTGGATTGGTTTTATCCTAGACGTCTGAGTTTGAACATGATGGCCGTACATTGAGTTGGATATAGTTGTTTGCAATTGAGAGATTGTTTAGCCCAATTGTTAACTATCTGGCATGGCAAGAGAAAACATTCCTAATGTGAAGTGTAGGTGTACTAGGTGACCTGACCATAATCTTGAAGTGGTAGGATGACCAAATTTATGGGATTTTTCTGTGTTGCTGCTTATTTGTTTATTGTATTTAAATCATTTTTGACTTATAAGTTTATTAAAGTATTTTGTTGTAACATATTTAAAATGACAGATTTGTCATTTGGGGGGATTCATTAAAGGCTAAGGTTGCTTTTTCAAATGATTGGTCAAAATGCAGAAAGAAAAAATGGTTAAGTTAAAAGTTAGTCTATAAACTTAGAAAACTATATCTGCAACTGACTCATAAAGAATGGTATGTAAGTGGGTTTTAACTAGTTCATAAATACAAAGAAACACCTCTAATATGGGGAATGCTTAGTCACATAAAAAATATATATCAATGCATGATTAAGGCTTTGTTTGGTAACAACTTTTTCAATTAGTGTTAGTGTTTTGGATTAAAGTTTAACGGTGTAGATTAATTCTGAAAATGCTAACGCTAAAGGTTACCATCAAATAGTTTTTTTAAAGTGCTAACGCTAATTTTTGTTGTTGATGCCAAACGGTGCCTAAGCAAATTGCCGAATAGGGTAATGGCATGACCCTTTTCCAAAGTTGGAATTTGCATATTACTTCACGTCCCAAAAAAATATTAAAGAATATAACTTGTATGCAACCAAACTTCCATATAGAATTGATGAACAATAGCCACCGAGGAAAGAAAACGCAATCTTTACACGTAAGAAAAATCAACATGTGGAGAGAAGCGTGAGCAAGTATGAGACAAAGGAGATTTTAGTTCAGACATAATCAATATTGAAAAAGGAGTTGCATAGAAGATTCAAGGTGCAATAACGAATAGGATTCAATGAAAAAACAATTTTGTTCATGCTTACCAGTGATTATACTTTTTAGATCTTTTAAAAAAAGATAAGTGTAACCTTTTTTCTAAGAAGGTCCACATTTCAATGTGGTGTCACTTGGAAAAATGAAATTCAAAGTAGACAAAAGTGCAATATTATACGAAATACATATAAGAAAAAATAAAAAAATATTGCTTATAAAAACCAAACGTCTTGTATAAACAATGGCCAAGCTTGTAATCTAGAATTCAAAGATATGCTACTAATTAATCCTAGCTAGGATAGATTAAACAAGAGATGATTCAGACTCATAACCAAATGGGCATTACACAGTGTACTTAGTTACGATTCAAATGATCCAACAACAAAGTCAAGTGGTTTAATTCATAACAACAATTGCCAAAAATGATTTTTTTAAAAAATTAAGTTTAAAAATCTTGAACATAATCAACCAGTCTAGACTGTTTCCCACAGTAGAAATGAACAAAAACAAAAAGTTAACACCAATTCGCTTGTCTCTTCTCTAACCAATGTATTAGCAAAGAAAACATTAAAAAAAACACAATCTGTTCACTGTCTACCACTTCCTCCCCTTGAGCACCTTCATGCCTACAACCTGGAACATAGAAACGACCCAATGTTATAACTCAAGAGGCACTCTTTTTCGCTTTCTTCTTTTTGTGTGTTGGAGTTTTGGCTTTTCCTTTCCCAAATACATATATATAAAGTAGGGTTTATTAGTTGTGGAGTTGCCACGTGTACCCTGACTAGGCTGCTGAGATGGATTAAATTTTGCTCACTCAGCTGCCACGTAACCGGGAGAGTAATAGATCTGTAACTTCCTCGGCCTAAGCTTCTGCTTCTCGCGACTTCATCGCCTTCTTTCATCTTCCAGAACTGCGTTGCACTTCAATTTCATGCGTTTTCGCAGGTGATACGTCAGAGGCGGCGTGCTATGGGCAGTTAATGTTGTTTCTCTGTAACCCTAGGTGCGTTTATTGCCCCTGCTTTATTACAGCGTTTATTACCCCTACTTTATTCCAAATGACTCACCTTCTCTGTGTTTGGATGTGTTTGTGTGTGTTTCCGAATATTTATATATATACGCCTTATTGAACAATTGAAATGGACGTACTGGGCTTTTGTTGTGTTTTACTTAATTTTTTTAAAAATGGTATCTTCACTGCGAAAGATGGTAGAAGAATGCATCCCTATTGATAAATTGACTCTGGAACCAAAGAACTGTGCGATTATACAGTACGTATTGATGGTAGAAGAATGCATCCCTATTTTTATAAGTTTATACAATACGTCTTTTCATTGTTTTTTTGATATTCTTATTCACTTTCAAACAACGTTATAAAAACACAGATAAATGCTCCAACGGTGCTGCTGGAGACAACAGATGTTCTCTCTGGTGATGGACCAAGTAAAAGAAGACGTTTAAGGTTTGATCACTTTAAACCATTGACTTTATACATTCAACCATCTTTACACCGGTCTTAATTATACAATTTAGTTTTCCCCAGTGAGGAGAATGCTTGAGGCCATGAAGAATCACACGAAGAATAAGATACAATACCTCTCATGCAATGATATGCTGCTATATTACATTTCAGTATTTAAAAGTAGAAATAAGGGTAACTAACCCAAAAAGACTTTATAAGCTTAAAGAGTTTGTTTGTTTTAGTCCTCCCCACCCCCTGAGCCGCGTCTGTTCTCAGTTTTTGTTGAGCGGTTTGAGAAGTTGATGCTGCCATTCATTAAGACTTATTATAAGCATGTTTTTTATTATATTTTCTGCTTTAATGATCAAAGTGGCTACTGTTTTATTATATATCAGCGACGGTTGGTCGAATGTATAAGTAAATTAAAAATAAACCTTATCAGCAACAGTGGATACATGGAGTATTTAGAAATCAAATTTGTTCTGGGTATACCCAAAAACTTTTCACAAGCAGACTCAAATAGAAAATTTCTTCTGTATCATGAAGTAATTACATTTAACACAATTATGAATCATCGCCTATATCATGTCCTGAGCAAATTGAAAATAACCCACATCCCTTTTTCAAGAACCCTTTATAGGAAGGAGATTAAATTACGACTACTGTACGGACTAATCAACTCTTTTACCCAGGAAGAGGCTCAACTTTCTTCAAAAAAGAATTGTTTTTCTATGGTACATGTTGTATTATATATAATCATAGGTGTTTGTGCAAATTAATCAATCCAAA
Source organism: Cuscuta australis (assembly GCA_003260385.1). Classification (NCBI taxonomy): domain Eukaryota; kingdom Viridiplantae; phylum Streptophyta; class Magnoliopsida; order Solanales; family Convolvulaceae; genus Cuscuta; species Cuscuta australis. The sequence continues at coordinate 321,763 of NQVE01000102.1, forward strand.
AGAATTTAACAATATATGTTATACCTAAACACTGATTCCATCATGCTAATAAGACTAAGAGTAAGGCACAAAACCTGTTAAGCACAGATGAATCTGAAATGTGACTAGGGTGTCGTAATTGGAGTCCCCATCTCCAACAACATATTGTGTATCACCTTTGAAGTAAACAACATTTAGCTTAGGATTTTTTAAATCTTCCAGTTACATTTGTGAACTAGAATTGAGGCATTGAACTCCCCTACTGCCACTGTCCTGACCAGTGACGATCTCTGCCAATGTAGCTCCTGGTTAGAATCAAGGAACCATAGAGTAGGATCAACCCCAGTAGGTGGTTCAGTGGAGCGATGAACAAACCGCCAAGGCAGGACAGACGCAGCTCTAACGCAGCTTCTTCTCCTTCAATTCTGAAGTTCAAATTATAATTTAGGGTTCCACTAATAATTAATTTGCTTTGTTTCATTTCTCTTGGGAATTTTGATTAATTCATTCCAGCTGCTTTCTCTTCCCCTGTAGCATATGATTGGTTAATTTCTAGCAATTAATTTTCATTATTTATTTTGGTATTTGTTTCTGTAGGGTGTTATTCTAGGCGTCTCTGCAGAGTTAACCAAAGAAGAAGCTGTCACGATTGGTATCCCTTCTGTGAGCTTCGTTTATATCTATTAAACCCTATTTGTCATATGTTTGGTCTATCTTCTTATTTCTTAAGATTTAAATGATTGATATTTCTTTAACTTATTTATGAAATCCCATTTGTGAAATATCTTCTTTGATTCGTATCTTTATAACTTATTGTGATTGTATTTTATACATAGTTTGTAAGGCGGCAAGGCGAGGCGCCAATGCACCTTCATATCGCCTAGGCGACTAGGAGCGCGCCTAGGCGACGACTAGGCAACATACATATCTACATGTATATATATGTGTGTGTGTGTGTGTGTGTATATTTATATATTTATATATTTATATTTATATATTTATATATGTATATATAGGTCTTATACATTTTAAGGAAGCAAGGAAGCTTGACAGAGAAGACCGAGAGAGAGAAGATAAGTTTAAGTCTATTAGGCTACACTAAAAGAAATGGGCTGCACTAAAAAATGGGTTTTTTCAAAATTTTAAAGTGGCCCAAGGCATCAAGGTGAGGTAAGGCGAGGAAAAGCGACGCCTAGGCGAGCGCCTGGTCGCCTTATGGTTTTCTAGGCAAGGCGAGCACACAAGGCGTCCCAGTGATAGTGCCTTATCGCCTAGGCGACACCTTACAAACTATGATTTTATATTATTTGAAGATGAGTGTTACCTTAGATCAAGTATTGAGTGATATTAATATTATTCTCTAAAGGATAGATCCTTGCTCTAACAGTGCAACACTCTTTCCTTTCTTATGTATTTGCTTTAACTTCCAATTTCTTTCCTTTCTTATTAGTGTATTTACTTTAACCCTGATCTTATATCATATATATATGTGTGTGTGTGTGTGTGTGTGTGTGTGTGTGTTTGTGTGTGTGTGTGTGTATAAAGTTGGATGTACAAAGTGCCTTTTGATTTGGGTAGAGTGTACAAAGGTCGGCATATGTTCTCCCCATAAAAAATGGTAACCAGAAGTAGAGCTAAATTCCTGAGGGAAGGGAGATAGAAAACTCCTATTGGGTGGGATCGGGAGGATGACCTAGACTCTGAGCCATCCTTTGCTAAAAAGACGCTTAAGCAAGCATTAGCAGGTGATTGTGAGATAGATGGCATTTATTAGAGAAAGTTTTCTTTCTTTTGTGCTCGCTTGAACGGTTCTAGGGGATGGATTCATACTATTCTTTGGTTTTGTTACACCCTTATCTGTGTTTCCCACTGGTAGTCCTGCTAGAGTCTTAGGCTTCTTGCAATGGAGCAAGCTTCCTGCTTCTTTCATTCCTGATGATCGGACTCCGTTTCTTCCAGTCGGGCTGCACTTAAGTACACAAAGGCATTTCAACAGACTGTTGCTTGAAGTCTTTCATCTTGAATCTATCTTTTAGCATTGCAAAAGGTTAATGCTGCCACTGTCTTAAGGATTTTCTTATAGTTGCGTCAGATCTATGCTAAGGTTTAGGCCTTTTTTTAATCCTTTTGAGTTTTTGTTTGGGGCGCTGCCCACCCCTTCTTTTTGTACCTTATCCCTTCTAATTCGATAAGATAGGTTTGATAAGGTTGATGGGTCAAGATTATATCCTTCTGAAGTATTTTTCATTTTTGCATGATACCCTGACTGCAAATCATGTTTTCTGGATCATGATTGTTCTCAATTCACACATCAAAACACTTATATTTAATGTTATTTGGCTGTTATTCAATCACTAAAAAGTTTCTTAAAAAATATATATCCTCAATGCTACCTCTATTATTCAATCACTAAAAACTTGCTTAAGAAAGATCAATAAGAGTGAAGTATGTGGACCTGCAGACCTGCATTAGACACTTGAAAAGTACTACGGTAAAAATCAAAAGAAAATTGCAGGAAATTGCTCTGCCGCCTCTGCGTAATTGAAGCGGCTTGGGATGCACTGAACCTGGGGTACAATGCACTGCCAAGGTACGAACGTTCAATGAAGCATCCTGAATTTAAGGGCAATGAAACCAAACTATGTTTATGGTTTTGAGTAGGCGTTTATGTTCGTTGTGTCTTTCTTCTTTTATTTGTTTAGAGAAATTCAGATTAATTTATGTTTTTGTGTTTCATGCTAAGGCGTGGGATGGAGATTGGTTTCTACTGGTGGAAGGACTTGAACTTTTGGTGAGATCCAACCGTCTCTTTTCTAAAACGTTTCTCTCTTCAACCTCTTCCACTTTACCAAAAGAGTTTACAAAAGACTTAATCTGATCTCTTAAATTTTGGTTTTTCCATATTTTTTTCAGGCATCCAGTAGTTGCCATGGTATATATGATGCAGTTGTTGCCATCTGTAAGTTGTCGATCTCTACAGGTTGTGGAACACGCCTAATATATGGAGCCCATGCAGATTTCTATTGGCAAGGAATCAAATTGGGTTACCCATGCTCATGTACCACACTACAAGTACAAGGCACATATAGAAGGTAATACATGTGAAAACTATTACCTCACCCAACTTTTGCTCATCCTAAACAACCAAACCAAATATTTTTACATCACTGACCTAACAAGGAAATAATTACCAAAAGAAGTTTATACCATAAAAAAGAAAAAGCAAGATATGCACTTCATATCTTTAAATTTAATAATGATTTTTCCAAATACTAAATGACCTCTAAATAAAAATCGTTAATGGGATTGATTTTGACTCTACTTGCATACACTGGGAAGTTTAGTTTAGGATATTTTGATCATTTCTTCAATGGGTTCTTTATTCAGGTTTAGTTTACGTATAAAACAATCTGCTATGGTGGCACTTCTTGGCAGTTTGGGTGACATTTTAATATTTTTTTTGAATTGAGGCATTCAACTCCCCTACTGCTGAATACCTTACATTGAATGTGAAAACCCGTTGATAAACTACCCCCTTCCATTCAGTGACCGTAGATATTAAAACAGAGTGTCAGGCGGAGACCATGCCTTATAGGGCAAGCATTAGAGGTAAATTATTTCCGCGGGAAGAAGTACTTGGAGGCACGCGCCATAACAGTTAATGTTTTTTAAAATTTGGAATAAATGACTATATTGATATAGAAATTAGCAAAGTGAGTATATCGTTCCACACAAAATATATAGTATATGCAAGTAGCTTATTCCGATTTGTTCCGATGGTGAGATCAACACATTAGTTGAAACGAATTTCTTAGATGTTCTTCAGGTTTGTGTGCTTTTTTAAGCATTGGACTGAATGCACGGGTTCTAACTACCAGTCACAATCCTGCTGAAACATTTTATTATATTTTCTGCTTTAATGATCAAAGTGGCTACTGTTTTATTATATATCAGCGACGGTTGGTCGAATGTATAAGTAAATTAAAAATAAACCTTATCAGCAACAGTGGATACATGGAGTATTTAGAAATCAAATTTGTTCTGGGTATACCCAAAAACTTTTCACAAGCAGACTCAAATAGAAAATTTCTTCTGTATCATGAAGTAATTACATTTAACACAATTATGAATCATCGCCTATATCATGTCCTGAGCAAATTGAAAATAACCCACATCCCTTTTTCAAGAACCCTTTATAGGAAGGAGATTAAATTACGACTACTGTACGGACTAATCAACTCTTTTACCCAGGAAGAGGCTCAACTTTCTTCAAAAAAGAATTGTTTTTCTATGGTACATGTTGTATTATATATAATCATAGGTGTTTGTGCAAATTAATCAATCCAAAAGAATTTAACAATATATGTTATACCTAAACACTGATTCCATCATGCTAATAAGACTAAGAGTAAGGCACAAAACCTGTTAAGCACAGATGAATCTGAAATGTGACTAGGGTGTCGTAATTGGAGTCCCCATCTCCAACAACATATTGTGTATCACCTTTGAAGTAAACAACATTTAGCTTAGGATTTTTTAAATCTTCCAGTTACATTTGTGAACTAGAATTGAGGCATTGAACTCCCCTACTGCCACTGTCCTGACCAGTGACGATCTCTGCCAATGTAGCTCCTGGTTAGAATCAAGGAACCATAGAGTAGGATCAACCCCAGTAGGTGGTTCAGTGGAGCGATGAACAAACCGCCAAGGCAGGACAGACGCAGCTCTAACGCAGCTTCTTCTCCTTCAATTCTGAAGTTCAAATTATAATTTAGGGTTCCACTAATAATTAATTTGCTTTGTTTCATTTCTCTTGGGAATTTTGATTAATTCATTCCAGCTGCTTTCTCTTCCCCTGTAGCATATGATTGGTTAATTTCTAGCAATTAATTTTCATTATTTATTTTGGTATTTGTTTCTGTAGGGTGTTATTCTAGGCGTCTCTGCAGAGTTAACCAAAGAAGAAGCTGTCACGATTGGTATCCCTTCTGTGAGCTTCGTTTATATCTATTAAACCCTATTTGTCATATGTTTGGTCTATCTTCTTATTTCTTAAGATTTAAATGATTGATATTTCTTTAACTTATTTATGAAATCCCATTTGTGAAATATCTTCTTTGATTCGTATCTTTATAACTTATTGTGATTGTATTTTATACATAGTTTGTAAGGCGGCAAGGCGAGGCGCCAATGCACCTTCATATCGCCTAGGCGACTAGGAGCGCGCCTAGGCGACGACTAGGCAACATACATATCTACATGTATATATATGTGTGTGTGTGTGTGTGTGTATATTTATATATTTATATATTTATATTTATATATTTATATATGTATATATAGGTCTTATACATTTTAAGGAAGCAAGGAAGCTTGACAGAGAAGACCGAGAGAGAGAAGATAAGTTTAAGTCTATTAGGCTACACTAAAAGAAATGGGCTGCACTAAAAAATGGGTTTTTTCAAAATTTTAAAGTGGCCCAAGGCATCAAGGTGAGGTAAGGCGAGGAAAAGCGACGCCTAGGCGAGCGCCTGGTCGCCTTATGGTTTTCTAGGCAAGGCGAGCACACAAGGCGTCCCAGTGATAGTGCCTTATCGCCTAGGCGACACCTTACAAACTATGATTTTATATTATTTGAAGATGAGTGTTACCTTAGATCAAGTATTGAGTGATATTAATATTATTCTCTAAAGGATAGATCCTTGCTCTAACAGTGCAACACTCTTTCCTTTCTTATGTATTTGCTTTAACTTCCAATTTCTTTCCTTTCTTATTAGTGTATTTACTTTAACCCTGATCTTATATCATATATATATGTGTGTGTGTGTGTGTGTGTGTGTGTGTGTGTTTGTGTGTGTGTGTGTGTATAAAGTTGGATGTACAAAGTGCCTTTTGATTTGGGTAGAGTGTACAAAGGTCGGCATATGTTCTCCCCATAAAAAATGGTAACCAGAAGTAGAGCTAAATTCCTGAGGGAAGGGAGATAGAAAACTCCTATTGGGTGGGATCGGGAGGATGACCTAGACTCTGAGCCATCCTTTGCTAAAAAGACGCTTAAGCAAGCATTAGCAGGTGATTGTGAGATAGATGGCATTTATTAGAGAAAGTTTTCTTTCTTTTGTGCTCGCTTGAACGGTTCTAGGGGATGGATTCATACTATTCTTTGGTTTTGTTACACCCTTATCTGTGTTTCCCACTGGTAGTCCTGCTAGAGTCTTAGGCTTCTTGCAATGGAGCAAGCTTCCTGCTTCTTTCATTCCTGATGATCGGACTCCGTTTCTTCCAGTCGGGCTGCACTTAAGTACACAAAGGCATTTCAACAGACTGTTGCTTGAAGTCTTTCATCTTGAATCTATCTTTTAGCATTGCAAAAGGTTAATGCTGCCACTGTCTTAAGGATTTTCTTATAGTTGCGTCAGATCTATGCTAAGGTTTAGGCCTTTTTTTAATCCTTTTGAGTTTTTGTTTGGGGCGCTGCCCACCCCCTTCTTTTTGTACCTTATCCCTTCTAATTCGATAAGATAGGTTTGATAAGGTTGATGGGTCAAGATTATATCCTTCTGAAGTATTTTTCATTTTTGCATGATACCCTGACTGCAAATCATGTTTTCTGGATCATGATTGTTCTCAATTCACACATCAAAACACTTATATTTAATGTTATTTGGCTGTTATTCAATCACTAAAAAGTTTCTTAAAAAATATATATCCTCAATGCTACCTCTATTATTCAATCACTAAAAACTTGCTTAAGAAAGATCAATAAGAGTGAAGTATGTGGACCTGCAGACCTGCATTAGACACTTGAAAAGTACTACGGTAAAAATCAAAAGAAAATTGCAGGAAATTGCTCTGCCGCCTCTGCGTAATTGAAGCGGCTTGGGATGCACTGAACCTGGGGTACAATGCACTGCCAAGGTACGAACGTTCAATGAAGCATCCTGAATTTAAGGGCAATGAAACCAAACTATGTTTATGGTTTTGAGTAGGCGTTTATGTTCGTTGTGTCTTTCTTCTTTTATTTGTTTAGAGAAATTCAGATTAATTTATGTTTTTGTGTTTCATGCTAAGGCGTGGGATGGAGATTGGTTTCTACTGGTGGAAGGACTTGAACTTTTGGTGAGATCCAACCGTCTCTTTTCTAAAACGTTTCTCTCTTCAACCTCTTCCACTTTACCAAAAGAGTTTACAAAAGACTTAATCTGATCTCTTAAATTTTGGTTTTTCCATATTTTTTTCAGGCATCCAGTAGTTGCCATGGGTATATATGATGCAGTTGTTGCCATCTGTAAGTTGTCGATCTCTACAGGTTGTGGAACACGCCTAATATATGGAGCCCATGCAGATTTCTATTGGCAAGGAATCAAATTGGGTTACCCATGCTCATGTACCACACTACAAGTACAAGGCACATATAGAAGGTAATACATGTGAAAACTATTACCTCACCCAACTTTTGCTCATCCTAAACAACCAAACCAAATATTTTTACATCACTGACCTAACAAGGAAATAATTACCAAAAGAAGTTTATACCATAAAAAAGAAAAAGCAAGATATGCACTTCATATCTTTAAATTTAATAATGATTTTTCCAAATACTAAATGACCTCTAAATAAAAATCGTTAATGGGATTGATTTTGACTCTACTTGCATACACTGGGAAGTTTAGTTTAGGATATTTTGATCATTTCTTCAATGGGTTCTTTATTCAGGTTTAGTTTACGTATAAAACAATCTGCTATGGTGGCACTTCTTGGCAGTTTGGGTGACATTTTAATATTTTTTTTGAATTGAGGCATTCAACTCCCCTACTGCTGAATACCTTACATTGAATGTGAAAACCCGTTGATAAACTACCCCCTTCCATTCAGTGACCGTAGATATTAAAACAGAGTGTCAGGCGGAGACCATGCCTTATAGGGCAAGCATTAGAGGTAAATTATTTCCGCGGGAAGAAGTACTTGGAGGCACGCGCCATAACAGTTAATGTTTTTTAAAATTTGGAATAAATGACTATATTGATATAGAAATTAGCAAAGTGAGTATATCGTTCCACACAAAATATATAGTATATGCAAGTAGCTTATTCCGATTTGTTCCGATGGTGAGATCAACACATTAGTTGAAACGAATTTCTTAGATGTTCTTCAGGTTTGTGTGCTTTTTTAAGCATTGGACTGAATGCACGGGTTCTAACTACCAGTCAGAGTCGAGGATGAAACTGTCAGTACGAACTTCATTTTTTTCCTGACGAGGGAAAACAATAAGACAGACTGCTATTCTTTAGTTTTTACGTCATTGGGGAGAAATTGAAAGTAGTTTAAATATGCATCGTGATTTCAGTGTATAGGCCTGCAAACCTAGAAAAACCTAAACTCTGTATGAGACGTTACATATAACACTTACCACCCTCTTTTTTCTGACTCTGTATGTTACCATTAAATTTTGTTTAAATCTATGTGTCTATGCTTATATGATACAATGACCTGTAAATAAATCTTTTTTATCCTGCATACAGTTTCTAAGAGCTGCTTTTGAAGTCTAACTTAGCCACATCTGAGGACAACTTTGAAGAATCCACACATCGTTACAATAAAAAAAGTAAGAAAAAAAATCCAAACTCTAAAACCTATTGAAACGTCTCTAAAATGATTCACTACAATTCATTGTTCTAATTACTTATATTTTTGGGCCATGATGGTTTGAAATGATTTCTTAAAAGCCCCCCAATCCTTATGCTTGTATGTAACCACCAAAGTTCTCTTCCAACAAATGGGATGTAATCGGAAATTTAACTTTTAACCTACATTTATTAAGGCAGGTACGGCTACACCTAGGTCATATGGCATAAAACCGAGATTGCTTCTAGGGATAGAACTAAGTGCCATCCAAACTTCAAGAAAAGGTATTTTACATGCAATTACCAGTTCAATTAAAATTGTTACAAAAATGCATAAGGAAACCACCTCAGAGCATATGGAAAGACAATATACCAACAAGCACGAAAAAGGCGGAAACTCATTCTTGAGAATAAGAGAAGCAAACAGAGGCAGATGAGCACAAGTGGTCAGACAACTCTAACCACAGAAGGTATGGCAGGTATAACACCAACTGTAACAACTTTTTTATAGTGAATTGTACCTTTCTTTAACATACTTCTTTCCCGATTACACATTTCAATGTTCATATTTCAATAGGCACCCCAAGAAGAAATCAGCCCCAAACACAACAACGCACATGGCATGAAAATAATCCAGGTAAGTTTATAACTACAGAACACATTACGAATACAATTTCTAAAATATTTACATTGTTTCTTAATTAGAAATCAGCAAAAAAACCCATTAGTTTAGCACTTCCTGAACTACGACACTTGGCAGATCCTAACAAATATCAGAGGTATTTCATAATAACCCATCAACAAAATGTTTGTTTTCGAAGCATCCTATCTCAATTTATGGCCCGTTTTCCATGAATGTCTGGTTATGATTCATCCACTATGAAATTGATATATACTTGCAATTTATTGCAGATTCATTTATATGTGCTGCTAATTTAGTATCAAATTTATTTTAGACCTGTTTGGCAGCCTTATGTGCCGCATTTGTATTCGGCATGATCAGTATACCTACCTCTTGACTAAATTAGTAAAAGGATAAAGATGTTTGAATTTAGAACATATGATTTGAATGTAGAACTTTTATTTCTCTTTATAAATGAGTATCATATAATTTAAATGTACATGAAAACCTGGATGAATGTTTCATTGCTTTTGTGTTCTAATTAATTGTTCAGTCAGTGTTAAGTTTGGCATTTATTAAGGATTCCCTGCTTCAATCTATGCTCTCTCTCACTCTATCCCTTTTTCCCCTGGATCACTTACACTATGTTTGCTTTACACTATGTTTGGTTCAAGGAATTATGAAGGAAAAGAAAAGAAAATGATTTTCTCTCATTTTCCTCGCCAAAATGGGAGGAATTGGGTTTTCCCTCCACTTAGTACATTTTGTCTTCTCATTCTCTTTTCCTTCCACTTTTCCTTTCTAACCAAAAAAAATAAACTTGTTTTTCACTTCATTTTCTTTTCTTTTCTCTTTTGAATTCCTTGAACCAAACATAGTGTTAAGGAATTTGAAAAGGAAATAAATTAACATGAGACCAAATCCCTGCCATTTGGGTGAGGGAAATGAAAGAAACCCATTTCCTTTTATTTTCTACTGCTTCATGATTCAAAAACACAATGTAACTTAATCTCATCTCTTATGCACTCTTTCTTAAATTTCTTTAATAGTTTTTTTTTTTGGAAAAAACAATTTGTTATACTAAAAAAACCACTTAGACAACATGAATTTCTCAAAATACTTAGACGCCCTTAGTCACATCCTTATGTTTTTTATCTTCATTGTTAATGTGGCCTTTCTATTTCTTTGTTCTATTTCACAAGCATCTGCTGCAACACTATTCAGGAACCAAAAACTTGCCTAATGCAGATGACAATCGCTGGACATGGAGATTTATTTATGCAAATAATGCTTAATGCTCTATAATAAAGAAAAATTGGTGACAGCAACTACCTTCGTTACCTTTAACGGTGGTTTCTATAATGCCCAAATTCGCTAGGGCATGATTTTGTAATAATAGATCAACTTTACCACCCAGTTTTACTTTTACTTTGCTCTTTAGCTTAGGTTGTTTTTTTATTATAACTGACACTATTAAGACAGATTCTCATGGCACAGTATTTTAGTTATTCATCAAGAGAAAGTTTTCTTTGTTTGTTCACCTCAACCCGGCTTTCGTCTAAACTATTAAGAGTTACACTCCTATTTTTAGAGAAGCTTTAATTTAGTCCTCTTATAATTAAAATTATTTGGGAATTTATAAACTTTCATATTCATTTTTTTAAAAAACACGTGAACTAAATGGTTAAAAATTGACAGCCAAAGAGCATACTCAGAGTATTACGTTTTCGATATTATTACGAGTCTAGATTCTGTGAACATTGTTTATAGTTCTTAATTCTTGAATTGTATTTGCAAAGGAAAGTCTACTACCCAAAGAAAATATGATTGGCATAACAATCAATAACTAATTTCCAAGGAACAAACACGTGCATACATCCCTAGCCCGTGCAAAGCACGGGGTAAACAACTAGTAAATATGTATACACACACCAGCTGTATTCGATGTAATTTTTACATGTACGGTCGAAAAGGTGTATGTGTCTAAAATTGTGATCCAATCCGGATCCAATCCAATTGAAGCAAATTCGGATCCAATCCAGCTGAAGCAAATTCGGATCCAATCCAGCAAATTCGGATCCAATCCAGCTGAAGCAAATTCGGATCCAATCCAGCTGAAGCAAATTCGGATCCAATCCAGCAAATTCCTCCAGCAAATTCGGATCCAATCCAGCTGAAGCAGTTACCACGCAGCTGTATGTGTCTAAAATTGTGATCTTCCCTATTCCTGGGGAAGAATCAAACAGAACATCTTAATCATAAAATGAATTATTATTTTTTTGCCTGTAGTATTTTCTTGATATTATTATTATTATTATTATTATTATTATTATTATGATACTAATATTAGAAAAAATAAAGTGATAATAAATTAATAATACATACATGAACATTTACCAGTAGTCCACAACAATGTACTATCCCCATTGTCAATTTTAAGTCACCCAACACAAAAGAAGAGACCTAAATGAAGACAAAACAGTGACAAAGAGGGACATGAAGGTAAAGTGAACACTCCATGATAATCAAACAACAACAACAAACTGTTTAGTGACTTCCGACTCTCTGGCTATTGCGAAAGATTGAAGGGCGTAACTCGATCGTAAGGCTAAGGCCGGTGTATTTACTAAAAACAATACTAGGGTATCAAAAACGGTCTGGTCCGGGTTCAATACAATTTTAAAATGGGGAACCGGACAGACCCTAATAAAATCTATAAGGACCAGACCACCAAACCAGACTGTTACAAATTTTTGAAAAGAAGACCTGCCCCTAACCCGAAGGGAACCTGGTGGTCCGGTTCTGACTCCCGGTTCCTTGACCTGTTTGCCCACCCATAATTTGATCTATCGTCCTCCTAAATGTAATCATTTGACTACTAACATTAACGTTTATACATAAATTTATTGGTAAAATTTTGATATTTCAAAATGAAATTCTTCATTTTACATTTACCTAAAAAATAATACTCCTTCCGTTCTCAAAAACACTTCCTCTTTCATTTTTTTCACTTCCAATAAAATACTTCCACTCTCTATTAAAAAACCACTTTTACCCTTTTTTTTTTCATACCCTACCTATCACTTCATACTTTTATTCTAATAATCTACCCATCACATCTTACTTTTACCCATCACATCAAGGGCAAAATTGGAAGTCAACTACATTTTAACACTTCCTTATTTTTCCACGTTTTCAAAGTAGGAACTCTTTTTGAGAACGGAGGGAGTATATTTTTTTGGCATGTCAAGTTCAAAGTTTGAATCAACCCCACCTAATGTGATAAGGCTTTGTTGTTGTTGTCGAGTTCAAAGTTCACAAATTTTAACAAAAAAAATCAGATAAATGGATAAAATTTGGATGGATTAAAAAATGTTTTTTAAGACTATTAACACAACATGGTCCTATCTCCATTTGAAAAAAAAAACATTTTCTTCTTTATTTGATCAGGTCTTCAAACGGACTCTACCGTGTAAGGAAAACACACAAATAAACAAGAAAACCAGGATGACCTAGACCAAGGAAAATCTCTTGTGTCTGAAACTATATATTTTATTATGTCTCAAGAGTGTACAAGTATGTGAGTGAAAGTGATCTCCCCTCCCTCTATTACAATTTATTTACAAAAAGTGGAGGGGGTTAATTAAAATAACTATCTGCTACTCAAACACAAGCATATCGCTAAATCAATGCCCATTCATGAAAATAACCATCTGACCCGCTGCTCATCAATTCACTAATGAGTGTCAATCTCGCCGTCAATTAGTCCTCTAAGCATGATGGTGGGGCGGGATTTTCACTACGTGATTAACTCTAGCGGATGGCGGGGCAAACTGGCTGGATCACGCATGCCACAAGATCCCATACTCTCTCTTGTGTGGACCATACAATTGTGACCATGCAAATATGAGTGTGCACAAAACATGACCGGCCATCCATGCAGTTACGACTATACAAATGTGGCCATGCACCAAAAAAGTTATTTTTACACGTCTACCCGTACTCTCGAATAGGTGTGCCTCCATCAAATTCAGATCCAACCCATCTGAAGCAGTTACAACGTAGTTGTATTTGTCTAACATTTTAATCTTTCGCATATCTACAGGGGAACAAAAGTGGCTCTAATAATAATAATAATTAAAACATGCCTGCTGAAAGATTTCAGAGCACTGGTGAATTCCAATTCACAGTCTTCACAATCCTGGTGAATGTGGACCACTACCGTCGTGAGTGTAGTCCCCTCGAAGCATTCCTATAACAAGAATACAAACAAGAACAATAATAATAGATACTCCGTAATAATAGATGATAATAGGTCATAATAATAATAATGAGTTAATGACAATAGATAATGTGTGTAATGCGATCGGGGGTCATAATTGTGTAATCATTTGACCACTAATATTAACATTTATACATAAATTTATTTATAAAATTTTGATATTTCAAAATGTAATTCTTCATTTCACGGAAGAACAAAAATATTTTAATTTCAACTTAAATCGAATAAACAAATCATTATTTTTATGGAAAATACCAAGATACCCCAAAGGTATATCTAAACTCTAAAGTACACCATACTTTCTTCATCATACAATTTTGATAGAGATAAAAGGATTAACAAATAGATAATGTATGTATAGTGAGAGAGTGATCAACGAATGGATACACTTTTAGTGTACCTTTATTATTACTTTTATTTCATATATGACGCTACTGTTGGTATTGGCCTCAGTTAAAGCGACAGAGTCACTATGTTTTGGGAAACACTTATGATGTTTCATTTGTAATCTCATAAACTTCTAGTAAGCCCCCACTTTGACCTGACTTAAAAATCTAGCTTTCTTAAACACCCATTTTGTGTCTCTCAAAATCGTGCATATCTGAATACTCCTCTAGGACCGAGTACATTCCTTGTAAACTCCGTTAAATTTTCTAATATGATAAAAGCTAGTTCCTGTTCTATTTTGATACTCTAAATTCAGTAACTACTATGCATATTGTATGCATAAAACTTGTGATGCAAAAGTAGAATTACCCATTCCAAACTCCCATTCACGACAATTACAAGTCTCCTTCATATCAAAGCTTTTTCAGTTATGCCATCACGTGCAAATTCAAGTGTAAAAAAAGCACATCAACAAAAAAAAGGAAATGTGAAATCTAGTCAGAGTTCATATCTTTATCTTCTCCAGAGGTCGACGACGACGACAACTTCGTAAACCACGGAATCCAAACCGGAGTCGTCTTCTGGTAGAGTCTGTATGCTTTAGCTCGGTCAGCGCGTTTGACCATTCGTCTCTCGACGAGAACAGTGACATAGCCCAAGCACAAGGTGTTAATGAGGGAGCCAAGAAAGGCCCAACCATGTCCCATACCCCAAGCAAACATCCCCAGCCCCCACCACCATAACTGCTCCCCAAAGTAGTTTGGGTGGCGGGAGTACTTCCAGAGACCCGTGTCGAGCACCATTTGTTGTTTTGGCCTTTCGTTCCTCCTGCTCACAAAGTCGTGGAGCTGCGTGTCGGCGTAATAGGCAATTGTGATGCCGGATGAACACATGGTTATGGCAACAAAATCCCAGAAGTTCCACGGCTTGTTCTCTGAGTGGACGACGTACAAGGGCATGCATATTCCCGTTATAAATACCTGCAAGGCCAAGCGGGGATCATCGAAGCTCATTAGAAGATGAAAAAGCAGTGACCATTTGGAATTGTAAACCCCTCCTAATATTTCAAGAGTTTCTAAGTTGCAATGAGAGATGGTGATAAATGGGAATCATTGGAAATTGTTTAGCAAAACATAGCGTAGCCATTCGGAATTGTAAACTCTTCAGAAGAAGAAAAAACCTTCTTAAGTTTGTAGTTGAAAATACTCCAACATAATCTACTTCTCCAAATTAAACATAGGGGGTGTTGTTACTTCAAAAACGAAAGGGTTGTGTACACAAACTAGATCAAACACGAAAATACGGCCAAAGAAACCACAATGGCACGAACGAACAAGGTGCGAGCATAGACAAAAGAAGCACACATACCAAATTTAACATTTAGACCCAAAGCACAGATAGCACACAAGCACAAGCTACAAACTAAGGCTTTATCCAACTTGTGAAATTTCATTGAGGCAATTCAGCGAACAGTTAGGATGCATAAAGAAAAAGAAATACAATGCCCACCTGCTGAGACAGGTAAACGGCGAAGAAAGAGATCCACCACCAATTCTTGCCGTACTTGCGACCCATCTCAGTGAATCTCCAATCCTCCCTGGCGCCCCACAGCCACTTCTCGCGGCGGAAGTAGCTGTGAGTCAGCCTAATACTCCACGCCCACGTCAGCAGCACAGCCACCGGCGACCTCCGGGCATTGTACTCCGCCGACGGGTGGCTCCGGTAGTAGTGCGCCAGCAACACCGGTATCACCGTCCAGTACAAATCAATCATCTGCACACCATTTCAGGAGGTCAAAAAACCCCAATCAACATTTTGTAAAAAAAAAAACTGTTTTTTTAATAAAAAAACACCGGATCAGGAAATTCGTCGGAAAATTAAGGTTTTGGAATCGACCCAGTGGCTGCATTGGAGAAGGGCGATGATCCAGAAGAGGAGGTTGACATTGAAGAAGAAGAAGAGATGGGCAAGAAGGACGGGGTGGCGGTAACACCATTGCCAGAGAGGTGATTCTTGGCGGTAATGGCGGAGGAAATAGAGGTAGAATAGGATTGAAGGGAGGGGAGACAAGGCAGCTACCACCGCCTTCTTGAAATTGTTGATGTGTGGAGAAGAAGATGATTTAGAGCCCATCTCTACTTTCCTTTGTGTCACTCAAATTAATTTGGCTTTGTTGTTGCTAAAAAATTGAGCTCTTTGATTCTTCATCAATCTCACATTCCCAAAATAAAATTTTCTTTTTTTATTTTTAAAAAATCAATTTTGTTTTTTGTTTAACAATAATAACTATATTATAATGTAATATATGTTTATTCATTCTCAACTCATTAAACATGTCGAGTCATTACTCACATTCACGGGATTAAACTTATGACTTCAAGAGTCATTATCACGACGCTAGACCATAACCAAATACGGAGTATTTTTTGTAATCTATGTAGATATAGTGAAACCGGGTAATCTATTATTTACAAAAGGAGTACTCTCCTTCCATCTCAAAAATACCTTTTGATTGAATTTAGTATAAAGTTTGATAAAAGTGAAGCTGCGAGGTTAAAAGTGATGGAAAAAATAGAAAAAGATGTTGGGTCACACAAAAGTCGCCAAATATGGAAAAAGATCTCTTTTTGAAAGACATTTTAAAAAAGAAATAATGAGTTTTTTTTGGGACCGAGGGAGTGTGTTTGGTTATTATGTTTTACTATTTTGAAAGTATTATTTAATGACAAATTTTTTTATGAATTCATTGTGGACTATATCTACTATTGAAATAAACATTTTTAAGTTTTTTTTAAAAATGAATAAATAATTTTTTTTGCGAAAAGATAAATAATGATAGATCGAATGTTCATAATGAATCTTCTTACATAAATAAATTAATAAAGTCAAAAAATAAATGCATATTTATATATTCCCCATCCTTAAGAGATCACCATAGTTTGACAAATTGATAAAATAAATTATTTTTATCATTTTTAAATTTGCACTAACTTCAAATTAAATTTTGAATATGTAATTTTTATTTTTTATATTAATTTTTTAATAAAATTGTAAATTTTAAAAAAGTAATATTACAAAAATAAATCGGATGGGTTTTCATCGTCCCGCACTAAAAAAAATCCGCCCTCTTTCTCTGGGAAAAGCTCAATCTCTCTTTCTCTCTCCGTCTGTTCGTCGGAGGAAAGAAGCGGCCGCAGGCCAATCCAATTTCACGATCTGCCCAGCCGCCGATTAGAGGTTCTCAAAATCGGCTACCGGTCAGGTATTTTGTTCATCAACGCATCTGATCTGCTTTTATCCTTTATTACCGCGTGCGATTTCAACGTGATGAAGTGAAATTGAATTATTTGCGACATATTTCGTGATTCATCTACATTGGAGCCGAAGATGTACTCTTTCAACAGGATGAAGTGAAATTGAGTTATATGCGCCAATATTCTCTCAAATAGGAGTAATTTATGTATTTCTAATGTGACTTTCATATATAGAATTTACCCCAATTTCTGCAGTCGAATCGAATTGTAAATGCAGACGAAGAGCTTCACTCTATTGCAAACAGTTTCCACTGCAGGCGTATTCTCTGCTGTTTCTTTTTGGTGATTACTTCTTCTTTCTATTATTCTGCTTGAATTTCTATCTTCAAAATATGTTTTTATTAATCCGATCTACACAGGTACGGGTTCATGTTCGGCAGAGAGTCAGCTCGCCAGGAGCTTGGAGGCTTAATCGACAGTCTCCGCCGCAACAATTCTGATTTTGATTCGAGTTCATCTCCTCCTCAACATACATGAGTTTGCTGGTAATGCTGATCAATTTATCTCTTTGTACTATGATCTATGAATTGAGATGAATGATTCTTTGTAGTTTTGCAATTTGAACAATTGTAATGATTTTCCCAGACCCTACTGTAGTGGGATTCAACTGGGTTGTTGTTGTTGTAATGATTTATTAGAGTCAATGAACATGGTGCCTTCAACTCTTTTTGATAACTGAATTCAGAATTTCTTTGGGCAATTAATGAGTTCACTCCAAGCTTTTGGATGTGTGATTTTTAACTCCACATTTAAGGGTTGCCTTATCATAGAATGGAATTCTCCCATTTGTAGGGAAGAGTTTCAGGCAATTTTGTTCAAAGGGTGTAGGAATGAATGTAACTTGTGACTTCTAAATTCTAATACTCTCTCCATCCCCTTTTCCTTTTTTGGAGGCTCTAATTAATGGTTCTCTTTTCTTGTGAGGGATGAATTATGTTGTATATGTTGATTTTCTCCTTTCCAAGTATATCTTTTTCATTTTACGTTGTATCTAATTTCCGTGTAAAAAGCAAATATGAACAGAAGTGTTAGGTTTTATGAAGGAGAGAGTGAGAGAGAGAGAGAGGGGGGGGGGGGGGGGGTTAATGAGCTTAGTGTATAAGTAAAATATACCCCAGTAAGTGTAAATATTTCAAAACAACCTGAGAATATTTAATTAGGTGATTCATCTCCAATTACATGTGTTTTAACTGCATCTTATGTGCACCAGTCCTAATGCAGAAAAGATTTTTGGATTGAAGAACGGGAGGCTAAAGGTTTCTGGGCGTCCACGAAGCACTCTGTTACATTAAGGAACATAGTTTTGGAAATTGTATGATTAAGTCAGACTGTGAAGAAGCAATTTTGGCTCTATAACAAGTTCGTGATCATTCTTGTATTGTCCGTACAGGTATTCTTTTACTTCTAAGCTAAGTCCAGTAGCTCACCAACGTCTGTCTCCTACATAGAACCAATTACGTGACATTTTTTATAACTTTGTTTTATGTTTTCATTTTGCTTCTTAAATGAAGATTGGATAAAATAAAACTGTGTGATTGAAATATACTTCTATAAGAGTATAGACCACAAAATCTTTTCTTCCAATTGGGAAGGATTAGTTAGAGACCCTCAAAAAGGAAAAAAAAATTGAGTATAAGAATTCAGATGTTACATTTTTCCTACCCCTTTAATTAAAAAACAAGACTAACTCTTCCTTGAGAATTTGAGAATTTCATGCCAATAAGGCAAGAATTAACTGTGGAGTTAGAAAAAAAAAGACATCCAAAAACTGGGAGATTCCTAAATTCATTTATCAAAACAAAAATGCTTGGAGATTCCTAAATTCATTCATTCCAAAAATTGAGTAAACTTCGGCGTCAATTTGGTGCCAAATGCTTGATGTCCCCCTAACACCGCTCTCTTATAATAAAAAAAAAAGTGTTTAAAAAAACATTTATCACAATTCATACAACAAATTCATGTATGCAGAGGAAATGAAATCAAATCTAAATCTAAATTGATGCAGTGAGGGCTGTGTACGAATAAGTATTTTTGAGTAAATTTTTTAAATGTTTAAATATTACGGAGCACTACGTAATTACTAGTTACTGCGGGGTTTTTTTTTTAAATTAACGTCCGTGATAAAAATAATTTTCAGATAGGAAATTTTCAAGCAGGCTCATAGTTTTTTACAGTACTAAATACTCCAGTAATATTTTGAGGCGAATGAATTATTATCTTGCATGGTGGCACACCGTTTCTCCTAGCGCCCTAGAATTGATTGTAAAAAGACATTCTCTTGTAAAATGGATGTTACAACGTTCTGGCACTTCATGAATTTAGCATTTTTTGAAGAACAGAAAAAACAATTTATGGTTATGGATGTAAATATTGCATATATCCACGAGGATCTTGATATAGATATATACTTTCTCTGTTCCTAAAAGAATTTTGTTTATTCATCATTATTTTTTCATTATTCATTTAATTAAATATTTTTCAGAGTAATTCTTTTTATGTAGAGTATGTTTTATAAAAAAAATTTCAACTTTCATATAAATTGAATTGAAAAAAACTTCAATCAAATATTGCAATCCACGAAAAGAAAATCTAAAATAAAAAAGAGTATATGTTCTTTCCAACTTATTCTTATTGGAATCAATTTAAATCATAAGCTTTAAATTAACAAAAAAATAAATCAAAACAGACCACCTTAATAAAATTAGATTAAATATAAGACAAACACAGAAAACCTTCAAAGAAAGGATAAAAGAAGAGTAAATTCTATAATTGGTCCTTTATAACAGGGGAATTTCCCTATTTAGTCCTCTATTATCAAATATTACCGAAGTGGTCCTTTTTTATGGGTACCTTTCCACAAATAGCCCTTTTTTGATCTTCTATCAAGTTGGTGTTAATTTGAGGGTTAAAAGTGTAATTTCACAACGATAATATATCTTTTTTGTCATACACAATTCTAATGGTTGTTCCGTTTGCGTCGTTTGTGAATTACAGCCGCTTTTTACGACAACTATAGTCTACAAATGTGATCTTTCGTCAGAATCCTAGCCCACAAACATAGTCATTATTTTTGTGTTATCCGTTTACCAATATCAGAACACGTCACTAGATATAATGTTGACGTCAAATTGTATTTTTAGCCTTTAAATTAACACCAACACGGCATAAGATCATAAAAAAGACCATTTGTGGAAAGGTACCCTTAAAAAAAGGACTACGGGGTAATATTTAATAATAAAGGACTAAATATGGAAACCCATATGTTATAAAGGACCAATTATGAAATTTACTCATAAAAAAACGATGAAACATGCCCTATATATATTCACAAAGAAAACAAGCTTCAAATTTGCAGTTGTAGCTGTCTACGTTGAAGACACGAACATAATATTACTCTTGATAAACTACAAACTGACAAACTACTTGAAATCTTAATGATGAAAGATCTAGGAAAAACACGATTTTGTTTAGATACAACAAAGCAATTGGCAGGAATTATAACAATATCAAGAAACTAGAATTTGATGAGTAGCCAAAAACAGCAAACTTTAAACATTAACAAAACAAACCAAACCAAACCATATCACACTGGCTGCAGATTACAAATACAGACTGCAAACAAGACTCTAAAGTAATAAGCTTTTGGCAAGATGAATGCCAAAAGAAGCTCTACCTATACATCCCACACGACCACCATTGCTAAGATTTTTTCTTACAAAAAAGTTAGGTCAACAACTTCGATTGCGCTTATAGTTTCTTTCGTTACTAGTTTCTTAGCAGAGAGGGGTCATAGCTATGTCAGAACTCAGAACGAAAGCAAATCACATCTATATGTTTTTTTTGTTTGTTTGTTGGTTCATCTCTTGACATACTTTTAAGGTTACCAACCATAACACACTACAAATTTTACAATAGACCACTGAAGGCGTAAAAGAATACCATAGCAGAAGCCGATTTACACAGAGCTGCTTATTGCGTGGTGCGTGTTACCCTACTACTTCTTGCCATCCCACTCCTGCAAACACTAAGGCATTAGTTTTTTCAGTCTAAACAAGTACTGTCATACAAACTAAAATTAAAACGTCATGACACTTAGTAATAATGTTACTCCCTCCGTTAGGAATGAAGTCATATTTCAAAACCTTTCCATCTCAAAAATGAGTTTTATTTTGAGAAAAGAGTGTGATTTTCAATGAATTTAACATTCGACTTATATTTCTAAATTGACTTGTTCGTTTGTTTTATAAATAAGTAGTACTATGATGAAAGAGAACACTTTTTGGACAGAGGGAGTAGCTTGAAAATGTTTAGCTCAGAGACGCCCTGGTGGCAGGCATTGCATATGAATGGAAACCAACATAAGTGCTAATCTCAAAGCAAAAGATACTGAATGGCTTGAGGGGTAGGGAAGTTAGTAAAGTAAGGATCCAAAATTTGGTCAAACTATGATTGGGTTGGAATCATTGGGTAAGTTTAGTACTCCCCCATCCCTTAATTTTCTTTTTTTTTGAATAAAATCCCTTAATATTTTTACTTGTTTGACTTGAAACCATTTTTAATAAATTGGAATGTGTGTGGTTATGATTTGTAAAGAGGACAGAAAAAAATATGAGCCACACAATCATTTCCTTAAAAGAAAGTTGAAGAAAATTTCGGGACAACCCAAGAAGGAAAGTGAGAAGATAATTATGCAACGGAGGGGGTAAATGAGAGGGAGGGAATCATATACGATTGTGGAGCTCTATTGTTGGGATTAAGAAATGAGATTGTGCAGTTATGGTATGAGGGGTGGCATGGAGATTAAGAAAAATAAGATTGTGCAGTTAAAAAGTAAGATAAAGTAAAAATGAATGTGAACCACAAATATGACCAAATATGGCATGATTTATGAATAAAAATAATGAGAGAGAAAAAAAGTAAGATGGGACAAAAATAGTAGGGTGGAGGGAGTAACATTCATGAAAAAAATAAGGCACTTGCAAGAACAATGCTTCACTGCATCATATCTCCTTTTCATCAACCATACCACCACAGCCTCAATCCTATTCTCTAAGCACCTCACAGATAACTTGAAAAAAATATAAGCATGCTAATACGGAGTAAAACACAATCCCACCCAAAGAAATAATAATCCTTTTTTTCTTTTTTGACATAATCCTTATTTAATCTTCTAGACTTAACAGATAAATCAGCATACAACACGCATGAATGCTACAAATTATTGGAATTAGCATGATATGAATGTTGATAAAAACGGAGTACAGCTTAAGAGATCATACCTCCCAGGAATCAGCTGAGAGCTAATGACAGGGGCCTTTGAACTTCCAAGTCGCTTGGCCCTATTCTCTTGATCCTTCTCCACTCGCATTGCAGAAACTTCTTTTTCCATTGCGGCAACCTCCCTTCTCATCTTTTTGGCCTCAACTTCCATAGCTTTTGTTAGTGTCTCTACTTTCTTAGCTAACATCTGAACAGTAATAAAGAAGCAAACTTAGCCAAAAAACAAAAAATAAAACATAGTTAATATCTGATTTCTGATTAGTCTTTAGACTTTACTTCTCAAATTGATCATCAACTATGCAATTTAGATTCCATTTAGTCATATGGCATAGTCCGCATTTATTAAGAATGGCATTTGATACTGTGAGGAACGAGGATTATATCTGGTCCAAACTTTATAATTGAGAACCAAGTTCAATTCCAAATCGAATCTAGATTTAGTGAACAGACAAAAATATCCCTTTTCAAAACTAATAATGTGTGATGCCTAAATTGGGTCCAAATCATATAGTATAAGTGTAGAAATATAGGACTATATCAAATAAAAAAAGTTAAGGACAAAATTGAAAAATAGTGTACAGCTGACGCTACTGGGTATTAACTCAAAAGCATATACTCCCTTCGTCCCAAAATAAACTTTACTCTTCCCCTGTTTCCTATTAAGGGATGAAACATATGGCTCACAAGTTTTCTCTCCCCTCTGAACATTTCAACTCCTTGAAATCAAGCCACGAAGTTTATTTCGGGACGGATGGAGTATAAGAAGTTATAGGTTGAGTGTGGAACATACCTCGATTGCATCGTCCTTGTCTTTTAGACTTTGATCCTTTTCATGACAAGCTTTTCTCATAGAAACCACCTCCTTCTGTAGCAAGTCATATAATATTCCCGGGACAGTATCCTCAGTTTCTCTTACTTGCAAGTCATTAGGTTTTTCATCTTGATTTCCTTGCCATGCTTTTTCAGTTGTGGAATCCTTAGCTCCATCACAAGACTGAGTGAGCTTAAAATTTGGTCCAGTACCTGTAAGAAGGCTTTTGCTCCGGTCCAATGATCTTGAGCCACCATCAAATGACTTTGATGTCCCTTTTGCATGCTTCAGCACAGTACTCATCCCAGAAGACCTTGGATGTAGGGTTGGTGATCGTTTGGGCAAAAAGCCATTAGAAGCCAATCTTGCAATATTTTCTGCTCCACCTAGTGATTGCCGGCGTGAAGCACCATTGCTTGAACTTCTCCCATCAGGCGTGCCACGAGCAGTTGTGCTAGAGGACCTCAATGTATCTTCTAGAACTCTAAGCCTTAATTGATATTTTTCCTAAGGAAAATAGTTAAGTGCAAAATGAATTAGGACATGTATTTAAAAATTGGATTACAGAATAGGATCTTCCATTGGGCAAGGCAAATAATAACTAACTTTCAACTGGGCTTCTGACTTTGCGGCTCGTTCAGAAATTGCAAGCTTATCTCGTAATTGTTGCATTTCTCCCTATGGCAAGATGAGGCAAGCACAACTCAGTTAAGCACTTAAAGGACACATAAAATATGCTTTCAGGTGTAGTTTGGTATGACATAATGAAATGTAACATGATCAAATGTATCTGTAATGTATAATTAAACTGAAAATACACTCTCTATGCCCCCCCCCAAAAAAAAAATGTTGGAAGAACTTATTTGCTCCAAAAAGGAGTCCTACTTTAAAAGTCAAATTGTAACTTTTAAGTGAAATTCTTGCAAAGCCACAAAGAATTTTTGACAATTGCACAAAACAATCCGGTAAATAAGTTTTAGAGGTACGAATGACCATTCATAAGTTTTAAAAGCTTGTACCTTGATTGAGTTGGCTAAAAGTAAAAGGTTGCGTCTTACTCAGACATGACTTTTTTTGGAGAGAGTAACTTTCACCAAATAATATACCTGCAAGAATCTTCTCTCTTCAAGCCATTGTTTTACCGGCATTACTTTGTCATTAGAATCTTTCCACTCATTAGCAACCACTGTAGCAACCCTATTTGCAGTAACCTTTGCACGAGCCAACTCCCGGTCAAGAGTTTTTCTTTCTTCCTGAGGAAGAGATAAAAGAGAATAGGTTTCACTGATTCAGCATATGAGGTACTACTATCACTATGAAACTATTCAGTCAAATATGGTGGCTAAGTGGCTTATTCTAATAGTCAATTACATTCATCTCTTGAACTTTGCGCTGGTAATCTCGAACAGCATTAGCGGCGGCACCACCAGCAAGAACAGCCTCCTCAAGCTCGCGCACAGTTTGGGTAAGCTTTTCAACCTCTGCAACCTTTTGCCGATGCATTTTATCCAATATTTTGTTCTCTTCCTGAAGTATTTCGGGATTAGATTGCAAACTAGACTACATCGGGAAAAAGTAGAAATCATTTAAAAAGAAAACCAACACCAACAAATCTTGTACCTGGCAAATCTCTATTTGTTTCATAAGCTCTTGATTCTTGTTTTGGAGATCATCAACCATTGAGGCTTTCGCTAATGCCGACTGCACTGTTCTCTCAGCTTCGAGTAAAGCAGCCTCCTTCGATTTGGTAAGACGGTCTAATGCCTTGTTATCATCTTGAAGCTTTGCAATCTGGACGGAATAAAGACCAAAATCATGTTGGTGATACATATCTCTTACTGAGCTCGTAATGTTACATGAAAAGAACAATAACCTCTTGTCGAGCTAACTTAAGTTCAGCCTCCAAAGGCGCAAGAATTGCTTCAATTGGAGGCATATCATCATCTTTTTGAGCAGCATGAACCCTCCGAAGTGTGGCTTCTGCAGCAAACTGAGCAGCCATGGAGGCTCTCTTCTCATCATTGATTTTCTTAATTTCAAGATTCTGTGAAGAGCAAATGATTCCATATTACATAAAAGATTTAATAGAAAGAAATTGAAAATGAAGGTTAATGGAAGGGATTTATCTAGTACCTTGCTTTCAAGAAGAGACTCTGTCAGTTTGAGCTTTTCATTCACCTTTGCTAATTCATCAGTGAGCTAAAATAAAAGAATTGACAGATGAGTCAAAATATATCATGTTTTGACAGAAAAAAAACAATCTGATCCCTTGAATTTAAAAATCATAACAAAACAGAATGCGGCAAACATTAACAATTTCACATACTTTAACACCTATTGCCTCGAATACGCATTTCGAAGACATGCAGAGTATATCCTAATGCTTCTAAATACAAATCACAATATTCAACTTTCCCTTGCCATTTGTGATGGATTTGAATTCTCAACACATTTTCAATACTAAACAAAAAACAAAAAAAAACTCAGCAGAAAATAACAATATGGCACTATCAATCATCATACCTATCCACTTTAAAAAATCATCATCATACCTATCCTTTTTAAAATGGCTAAAGCTTGAATATGTTAATTTCACATCAATGATTTTCAGAAATGACTAGTTTTTCACACTTTTGGGGGCCTGAATTATGACAACTTAAAGCATTTTCTACAGAAAAAATGATAGAGAAGACAAACACCTTAAAGCTCGCATTGAGCTAAGTACATTCAGAGCTACCACACATTGGGTGAGTATTTACTATTAACAATAAATGATAGAGAAGACAAACACCTCTTCCACAGCTTTTTCCCTTAAGCGCTCAGAGAGCCTCAAAGCCTTTATCTCCGCTTGAGACTCGAACAATTCGCGCTCCTTATCTGCAAAAACAACAACCATCAACGGATCAATCAAACGCCATCAGGAACCAAATCGCACTGGATCCAGCTGACATTACTGACCTCTGAGCTCATTCTCAAGCCGATTGAGCTCCACCTTCACCGGATCCGAGCCATGTAGCATGTTTATGAAGTCATCCGCGTCAAGACTCCGCCTCGCCGACGTCCTCCGCCGTGACGCCTTCCCTTCCTTAAACGAAGCCGATGCAGTCAACGGATTCGGAGCCACTGATGCACCAGAGTCCGCTTGCGGCGGTCGCGCATTGCCACCACCGTCGCCGGAACTCCAGTCCGGCGCCCCCGTCACAACTCCGTCCCCGGTAAACTCCGACATCTCTGATCTATCCGCTTATCGCCCCTTTCACATCAAACACCTCACTTTTCGTAACGAGATTCGATTTATACACAT
Source organism: Cuscuta australis (assembly GCA_003260385.1). Lineage (NCBI taxonomy): Eukaryota > Viridiplantae > Streptophyta > Magnoliopsida > Solanales > Convolvulaceae > Cuscuta > Cuscuta australis. The sequence goes on from NQVE01000102.1 coordinate 348,366, forward strand.
ACAAATCCAGATTAGATATGATTAGTATCACTATCAGTATCGATAAATATGCAATTTGTTTAGCTAACGTGCCATTTAGAAAGAAAAGCAATGTACGGAGGGAGCTGAAGATGCTGTGCGCTTTTGTCCAAACGTGCCGTAAAGCTCAAAGTGAAGAGAACACTTTCTTTTGTTTAAAAATATGTATAAAAATTAAAAATAAAATTTACATATTAAAAAATTATGTCAAAAATAATGTAAGCTAAGAGTATTTCATTTTATGAAATAATCAATCAAAATAAAAAATAAATAAAAAATTCGTGACTTTAAAATAATGAAGAATGTAAATCCTTTATGGGACAGAAGGAGTAAAAAAGAAACTGCAAGGTCATATAAATATTTTTTGAGTAAATATTTTTTGAGAAACTTCATATTATGTCTTCAATTTTAAGGTATTACATAAATAGTGATCAATTTTTATAAATTATTCCGAACACACTTTCAAATGCCGATCCCCCGATCATAACTTACATGAAAGTTGCTTTTTACACGTCATCCCTTCAGCTAGCAGCTGATTACGTCAATCAAAATAAAGTTACACCAAAGTAACATCGTGCAACTGGTAATCACGTCAACCAAAATAAGGCTACACCAAATAAAGCTGATCATGTCAGCCAAAATAAAGCTGGTAATAAAGTTGATCACGTCAACCAAAATAAAGCTACACCAAAAATCACCGCCTGCAACTGGTAATTGTTATTGGGTGCCAATACCTCCAACCAGTCTCGTCGAGTCTCCATAGTTTGAGCACCAATGATGGCGAGGGAATACTACTCTTTCACATGGCTTGGTTACGCCTTTTCCATCACGTCAAATGGTTATTGCCTCTATTTGTCAAAGACCTTTTGAATAATTAATAACAATTTCTTTCTTTAAAAAGGTTACCGCCAAGATCTCAACTTCTTTAGTGACAAGGTGATAATAAAGTGTTGAATCCAAATATGAAAAAGTTCATTACAACCCAAAAAAAAACTCTCCATTTAATGAACGCCTAAAGTAATAGTAGATGAGCAACAAATTCTACTGTTTGAGTAATTTTACCGCATTGGTCCGAAGTGAACTCTTATGCATCGAATCGAATAAATTTGAACTGAATTTATAGGTAATGAATAGATTCGAACAAATTTAGATGATACTAAGGCAACATTCTGATCAACTTATATTTTCTATTTGTTAATTATTCTTATTGTAATCAGATCAGAGCAGATCAAATTAATGATAATTTTAATTATAACTATAATCAGATCAAACCAGACCAAATCAGATATTCAAACAGACTAAATTGATTGGTATTTAATTAGTTGTTATCAAATGACCCATTAACGGCTTAACGATAACCACCAGTCATTTAGCGAGCATAAAGTTTATTGTGAAAAATTCAACCAATTAAACACAAATACTTTAGATTTTGTTCTTTTTGTTTGAAAATTTCTGAATTGAATATTAGAAGAAGCTGGAAGGATTCAGAAAAAATTGGAAGCAGTTGGCAAATGTTGAAAGAATTTTATGTGTTAAAAAGTCACTGTATTGGAAACGACTTCTCTACTTTTGAATAGATATAATGTATGAATGCATACACCATCTCTCGACTCTAATTCCGTAGAATTCTACTTAGTTGTTGTAGTATTTTTTATTGGCGTCTTAAAGCACACTCACACTTGTGCTTTCCAATATTTCAACGCTTTGATGTACTCGCAACCAAAATCACTTTTGCTTTATTTGATTTACTTATTCTATCACTGTTACTCAAATGATAAAATAAGTCATGTCATTTTTCATTTTGTAGATATTTTGATATAATTTTCTATACATAAATTTTTCCAATTCTGTCCTTATTTTCATTCAAAATATATATTAATCTAAAAATAACTTGTGTCTGATATTTCTATTTCAAATTTTAAAAGATTCTGAGTGTCTGTTTGGGAACAGCGTTAGCGATTAGCGTTAGCGTTTTGAAAAAACTATCTACGGGCAGCGTTTAGCGTTAGCGTTTTCAAAGCGATCTGCACCGTTAAAATTTTATCCAAAACGCTAACGCTAATGTCTAAAGCTATTCTCAAACAATACCATCTTCAACCAAAGTTGCCACACAGTATCACCGTTTGTAATTCGGCCGTTGTTCAATTGCGCCGTGATTCCTGTGAATAAATAAGTCTCACTCCAAAACCCTACGCCAAAACTCGAAATTCACAAGTTTCCCTCCACCACCCGTCCCGAAATCTCAGATTCCCTCTTCCTGGACATTCAAAAGTTCCCAATCTTCAATTCAGAAGGCGCTTCAGGAATCCCAGGGAGTCGAGGATCATCAACATCCCGTTCGGTTCGAATTGGATTCGTAGGGTTTGAGGGCGAGGGAATTGCGCGATGGCCGAGGTTGTGCTGCGTGACGTCAGCAACGCTGGGCTCGTGGTCAGCGACCGCATTGGACGTGACTCTGGAGCTCAAACCGACCTCGAGGAGGGCCTAGAAGCTTCAAGATACGCAAGTCATCCGTACACAACGCATCCCAGAGAGGTAGGTATACACGAGGGGAAGTGATTCGAGACATGTAGTTCTGGTTCAATGTATGGTTAACTGTGGTTAGATGACTGAAGTTTTGAATTTTTGTTATAAACCACAAGGTAGAGTTACCTATGTAGTTGGTTTGATCAGCAGACAATCCGAGAGGGAGCATAAAAAATTGCTTTTGGGTTGAAACATAGAACTTGATGCGATTTCTAGTGATATTGGCACTCTTAAATTGGATTGTACCTTGAACTTGAGTAGTTGGTTGACGGAAAATTTTGGTATTTCTTTTTAGATTGAATCTTTTAAGTTGATGTGGACGGGTACTTAAGCAGCTTTTAAAGAACTAGGTTATCATTTTTATGATGTTTTTTCCTTCAAATTGACTACCTTTGTGGCTTTTGGCACCAACTAAAGGACCTTGGTACTAAGGACATTGATGTCATCCAACTCTCTAAGGTGGTCACATGAAGTTTTTACTCTATCTTTCTCTCTGGACCATACATCTTAGTTGGTGTAAATAGGTATTCGAGCTGAATATCCATGTAATCCCTTGTTTTATCAAAGATAGTTTGTGGACGTATCTTTCACCCATCATGAAAAAGGAATGAGTTTATTGTCAAGGATAAACCACAAATTGTGTTTTAGCCTATTCATTTGCCACGGTCACTCATAAAGCAGTTGCCTTATTATATAAGATTATGAGTGAGTAGTGATAAATAGTACTCCGTACTAGGTAAGTGATCTTGCTCTTGTTTATCTTGTTAAAGCTTTATCTTAATTTTCGTTTTTCAATGATGGAATATACATTGATAAATGAAGCTAAACACCTATAATAAAAATACAACAGCTCAGCATAATCCTACAAGAGTAGAATAAATGCAAATTACTTGTCTTTTCATCATTTTTTCACTATCGTGCACACACCACGAGTGTAATAAAAGGCTTTTACATTGAGAAACATCTAAATATTACTGTTTGAAACTGGTTATGTGCAAATGATTTGTTTTTTCACTATTGTGCACACACCACTTTAAGATGTGACTAACATGCAAGTCCAAATAGATAATTTTAACACCTTTTTGTTTTGAGTATCCTATTACATCTTAGCTTTCAAAGGACTTAAAATCATATAAGCTTGTTATTGTTATAGTGGCCTCCCTCTGTGGAAATTGTTGATTCATTGGAATTGCCACATCTACTCATTGAAAGATACAATGCATCTGGCGGGGAAGGAACTGCATTATGTGGGATTTTTCCAGAGATACGTAGAGCATGGGCATCAGTGGACGAGTCTCTGTTTCTTTGGCGGTTTGATAAGTGGTGAGTGTAACATGTTGGGCTTACAAGTTGGCAAGTCCTGCAAGAAAATATGTCTTCATAACTTATTTAGTGTACTTAAGTCTTTTTTTATTAGCATTCATATTAAAACATAATTATAACTTATTGATATTATTGTTTTTTACTAACATTGATGATGAAATTTAGCAACAAATAAATAAGAAAATAAATAAGAAATAAATAACATTTGATGATGGAAGTTAGAAATACTTGGATATTTGAAATAAAACTGACACAGATGTAGCTTGTTTGAGACTTTGAACAAACTAGGGAATTTGTGGAATGCGAGTGGTATTCCACTTATGATCTGGGTGTGCAACCATTGATAAGTAATTTCCAAACTGGTTGGCCCCATTAAAATACACCACCATATTCATGGTCATTTCAATGCAAGTAAACCCTCTATCCAATTTTTTTGCAAAGCATTTGTCATCGATCCGGGTCAAGGAGCTGCAAAGTTAATAACAAATCATGTGGTATATGCGCACCTTCTCTCAGTACCCAAGCTTACATGATGCACCATTTTCTTGATCTTTTATTCTTTTTTCATCACTATGATAACGATTTTTGCCCATTTAAATCCAGGGATGGTCAATGTTCTGAATATAATGTTGATGAACAAGCTATTTGTGCCGTTGGCTTAGCAAAGGCCAAGCCAGGCATTTTTGTTGAAGCTATCCAATATCTTCTAGTTTTAGCCACTCCTATTGAGGTAATAGCATTTCCTATCATGTCAGTATCTCAAAGACTAATTTGTTTGTAGGTTATTTATTATGCATCGTAATGGTCTCTAATTTAAGTTCATTTAAATGTTTCCGATCATTACTCAAAATCTTACATTTCTTTTAACTGTCTTATTTGTCTAAAATATTATTAGAAATATGCTACAGAGTACAGATACAGATGTGTCTGAATAGATCTTTTTTCTTTTTAAATTTATGATGTTCTTTTTTCTAGCTCCCGAGACCCCCACAATGTTAAACCAAATGAAACATACATTGTACATATCCCACTGAAGAGTAGGATTTGGGGGACAAGATATATGTAGACCTTACCTCTACCCCAAGGGAGTAGAGAGGCTCTTTCCAGGAAGACTGATAAATATATATACAGAGTGTGAGGATTAAGGAGTGAAAAAACAACATACAAAGGCCAAACAAAGAGCTTGACAAATCTGACCCTAACAACACCTGTGCTTAGCCCCTACAAAAACACTACAACCCTAACCTGGCATTTCCTAGAACTCCTATTAGAGATTGGTGGAATCAGTTAATTTATTTCAGAATCTAGTTTAAACAATTAAAATCTTTCATTCTTTTTCTCATTAGCATTTGTTGTTAATCATGCCTTAGCATTAGTCATTGGACGTCTATGGTATTTGTAATATCAGACCCACAAATCTTGTCTACTATTATAGACTGTAAAAACCTAGAAGACATTCCAGGGAAGACTCCAACAAACCAGAAAGTTTTTTTTATCGTGCTAGATTCAAAATAATATTGAAATAGTAATTAAATTTTCCAACTGATGCTGCTTTTGCTGCTTCCTCATATCCTTAGAGGCGTTTAAGGTCGTCAAGCCCAAAACACTCCACTCTGTGGCCAAACCACTGCAGTCTGTGTTCTTTTGCTTTATAAACAATTGGACGACCTCATTTTGTATTCCGTCTAAACACCCACAATGTGCGTCCCATCAAATGATCAGTAAATCCATTTTCACATTAGTAGGTCAGCCGTTTGAAGAATTAAAATATATTATCACTACATATGTGGTATTACTTGGTCTTGTTGTTGTCGGGGTTTAGTAGTAAGAGACCAAACAAAATAGGTGCATGCCTCCTAAATGACCTTTGACCAGCAATTCCAGCCCAAGAAACTAAGAAAGATGACCTGGATCAAGGGGTTTAACACAAGCCATTAGCCATGATCAGAGGTCTCTTGTGTCACCTAGTCTCTGAGTGCTGCCACAGGTACAACACTCTTCCTTCCTATAGTATTTGACTGTAGTATACATCAAGAAAGGTGGAAAGCATGCTGTATGCTTGATCCTTCAAGGGAACCACTTATAAACCTCATAACTGAATTGCAACTAAGAGTTGAAACTTAGATCACTTGTTTGGAGGTTCATTAAACATGATCATTTATGAAAGTTGAGTGGTTTGAGTCTAATAAACAAGTAGCAACTAGTGGTTGTGGTCAACATGATCTTCACAAATTGAAATGGTGTGAAATTCCCATTTACAATTTCAATGTTCATTTTCCATTGCAATGGTCAAATAATGAAATTTAGATTATGCCTGACACACTTCTATTTCTACTGGTTGTATTTCCCCTATTATGCAAACATGCTTTACCTATTTCTTTGGGTGTATGCTCTCTTGTTCTTTTATTGTATTATTTTCAAAATTTTCTGCTTTAGTAATTATCTACCAGTGATTTATACCTAGTTTCTACTGTACTCAGTTAAATCTTGTAGGGGTATGTTGCTCTGGAAACAATGGTGGAATTGATCCATATGCAGAGGTGATGCTTCAGTCACTTCCTGAATATACCGTACCATCCGATGGAGTGACTATGAGTTGCATCACTTGCACTGACAGTGGTCAAATTTTTCTTGCTGGTCGTGATGGCCATATTTATGCACTGCAATACACAACAGGGTCAGTGTGGCAGAAGCGTTGTCGCAAAGTTTGCTTAACTGCTGGTCTTGGAAGTGCTATTTCTAGGTATATTATTGTCCTGGTGCCCAGCCCAAAAAATCCCATAGTTTCTGTTGCAGTGTAGAGGCAAAATGTGAAAATTTGCTGAAGAGTTATGCCCTTCCGTAGTGGCATACAGTGCAAAGTCCTTTTCTGTGTTCAGCATCTGCATTTTCTTTTTTCCTCACAGAAGATTGAATTTTTTTAATCATTTTACTTGTGTCATCTATTGACATTGCTGTTTGTTTTTCCTGTAGGTGGGTCGTACCAAATATATTCAAATTTGGAGCAGTTGATCCCATTGTTGAAATGGCTGTTGATGATGAGAGGCACATCTTATATGCACGTACTGAAGAGATGAAAATTCAAGTATTTTCAGTCTGTCCAAACGGGAATAGCCCCCTTAAGAAGGTAGCAGAAGAAAGAAATCTGATAAATCAGAGGGATGCCTATGTTGGAAGGCAGCCAGCACCAAGAGCACCTCGAGGTTCTAAAACATCTATTGTTGCCATCTCTCCTTTGTCCATCCTAGAGTCAAGGCTGCTACATGTCGTTGCTGTCCTGTCAGATGGCAGAAGAATGTACCTTTCTACATCTGGTGGCAACAGTGGTTCTACTGCTGGAGGTCTTAAAAATCAGAAACCAAATTGTTTGAAAGTTGTAGCTACTAGGCTAGCACCTCCTTTAGGGGCTGGTGGAGGACTTGGGATTGGGGCAATATCTCTTGCCAGTAGATCCCAGACTGAGGATCTATCACTGAAGATAGAGTCTGCATATTACTCCACAGGGACTCTCGTTCTTTCTGATTCGTCTCCATCTACTGTGTCTTCTCTTCTTATTATGAACAGAGATTCTAGTGCTCAATCAGCTTCAACTAGCTTTGGATCTGGTGCAAGGAGTTCTCGTGCACTCCGTGAATCAGTATCATCTCTACCAATTGAAGGAAGAATGCTGTTTGTGGCAGATGTACCTCCTCCGCCAAACACAGCAGTCAACGTGGTATCTCTTTATTTGCAGCCAGAGTTGTCTGGTGAATCGTGTGAAAAGAATTTTCAAAAAATTTGGGCTAGAGGCGATCTTTCAACCCAGCATATATTACCAAGAAGAAGAGTTATAGTGTTCAGTACCATGGGCTTGATGGAAATTGTAATTAACAGGCCAGTTGACTTACTTAGGAAGATGTTAGAGTCCAATTCTCCTAGATCACTCTTAGAGGATTTTTTCAATCGTTATGGAGCTGGAGAGGCTGCAAGTATGTCTTTAATGCTTGCTGCAAAGATAATCGACAGTGATGCCCTCATAAGTAATACTGTTGCTGAAAGGGCAGCTGAAGCTTTTGAAGATCCTAGGTTGGTTGGACTACCACAGGTAGAAGGTACTGGTGCATTCTCAAATGCCCGAACTCCATCTGGGGGATTTAGCATGGGTCAGGTTGTTCAAGAAGCCGAGCCTGTTTTTTCTGGGGCTTATGAAGGGCTCTGCTTGACATCATCAAGGTTACTTTTACCATTGTGGGAGCTTCCTGTTTTTGTGGTGAAAGGTGACAAGTCAAATTCTGCAGTGACACCTATAAATGGGTTCATTGTATGCCGACTTTCTCCTGGCCCAATGCAGGTTCTTGAGGACAAGATTCGTTCTCTAGAGAATTTCCTTAGGTCTAGGAGAAACCAGAGGAGGGGGCTCTATGGTTCTGTCGCTGGTCTAGGTGATTTGACTGGCTCAATTTTGATTGGTAGCAGTGAAGATCTTGGCACTGGTGATAGAGGCATGGTGCGGAATCTGTTTGGATCTTATTCTCGCAATTTTGAGTCCAGTGATGCTGGATTTTCAAATAAAAGGCCGCGGCTCCCTTATAGCCCTGCAGAACTTGCTGCTATGGAGGTAATTTTAAGTTCTTTAATTTTGATTTGTTTTGTTTTTGGCACCCAATTTTCAAACCAGTTTGTGCTTCAGGTGAGAGCAATGGAATGCATAAGACAGTTGCTCCTTAGATGCAGTGAAGCACTATTTCTACTCCAACTTCTTTCACAACATCACTTGACACGCTTGGTTTCCAATTTTGATGATAACATGAAACAAGCACTAGTTCATTTGACATTCCATCAGCTAGTCTGCTCTGAAGAGGGCGACAAACAGGCTACAAGGCTGATATCTGCTCTTATGGAGGTAGCTCATTTGAACTTAGAAGTCAGTTTCCTCAATTTTTTGTAGGGACACTTGGTTTGAATAGTTTCAGTGTTACTATTTTTCCAGTGTGTGTGTGTGTGTGTACTCCCTCCATCCCAAAACAAAGTTCCTGTTCACTATTCACAAGGTCAAACTTTATCTTCTTCCCTTAGTCTTTACATATTTTCATTGATATTTGAAAAAATAAAATAGTCAAGCCACCTCTTATTTTGTAGAACTTTGGATGTAGTTTTTAAGTATATACTTCCTCCGTCCCAAAAATAACATCACATTACGCAAAACAAAGCAAACATTTAAGTTTTTCCAATTCATTTAATTTAAGTATTGGATTATTGGTTTAGAAATAAATAATACAACTTACATATTTAAAAACTACGTCAAAAGTTCTACCAAACAAGAGGCGGCAAGAATATTTTATTTTATCAAATAATTAATGAAAATGCACAAATAAACAAAAGTTCCCGTAACTTTTGATTAGTGAAGTGTGGCATTCTTTTTAGGACGGAGGGAGGAAATTTTATTTTTAGATTCTACACCAAATCTCAAATAATCTTAATTGAGATTAACTTCAGCTAAACATTGTAAATCACGTCAAGAACTTCATCATAGGACAGAGTATATAATTGCACACACAAACATGTGTGTGTGTATTCACATTGGCTGAAAAGCACATGAAAAAATCTCTTTTCACTTGCTAGATTATGGAGACCCTGTCCAGATTATTATTTTTCATATGTTTCAGCATTATACTGGTCCTGATGGCCGGGGAACAGTTGATGAAATCAGTGCTAGGTTGCGTGGTGGTTGTCCAAGCTTTTATAAAGAGTCCGATTACAAATTCTTCTTAGCTGTTGAATGCCTAGAGAGATCTTCCGCTTCTTCCGATGCTCCGGAGAGAGAAAACCTAGCCAGAGAGGCTTTTAATTACCTAAGCAAAGTTCCTGAGTCTGCAGATTTACGAACAGTATGCAAACGTTTTGAAGATTTGAGGTCAAGATCTATTATTGTATATTTTCACTCTCTTTAAATAAATCTCATTTCTGCAAGTTATCTTGTTTTATTGGAACTTTGATAATTGCAGATACTATGAAGCTGTAGTTCAGTTACCTCTACAAAAGGCACAGGCTGTTGACCCTGCTGGCGATGCATATAATGAACAAATTGACCCTATGATTCGAGGACATGCACTTAGTCAACGTGAGCAATGTTATGAAATTGTTTCTAATGCTTTGCGTGCTTTGAAAGAAGAAGGGTTCCAAAGAGAATTCGGGTCTCCTATCAGACCGGTTGCCCAATCTTTTCTCGATCAGGCCTCAAGGAAAAAATATATATGCCAGATCGTTCAAATTGGTGTTCAATCTCATGATAGACTTTTTCACGAGTATTTGTACCGTAGACTAATTGACTTGGGACTGGATGATGAATTATTGGAATATGGTGGCCCTGATTTGGTGCCTTTTCTGCAAAGTGCTGGTCGTGAATCATTGCAAGAGGTCGGGATATATTCTACCCTCTGTTGCTTTGATGTTCTTTAAATGTGATTGTATTTGTTATGATTCATGACTCTAGATTACTCGAAGTCATTTTGGGCTTCTTTCAGTAATCTGACTACTGCATTCATTCTTTCACTAATCATTTTGCTTGTACAGGTTCGGACTGTTTCTGGAGTGATGTCACCAACATCTCCACAGGGTCATTCAAGAGTACCTATGCCATCTAATCAAACAAAATATGTTGAACTTCTGGCTCGTTATTATGTCTTGAAGAAGCAACATATACTTGCAGCCCATGTTTTGGTTAGACTAGCAGAGCAGCGTGCTGCAGATGCAGGGGATGTGCCTTCACTTGAACAAAGGTTCTTCATTTGTCTTTTCTGAAAATTATCAACCATCCAACACTCAGTTTTTAAGATCAGAAGTACATAACTATTCTGTGTTAATTCCTTCATTATCTTAATGGATAGCGTAAAGTAGGAACGCTAATTTTTGAACTGCTCAATCAAGAGTCACCCTAGTGTCACAATCAAGAGTGTATGTGGAATATATCCTTTCTGCTGAGTCACCCTAGTGTCAAAAATTGCCTTAACTTGAACTTAAAACATGCAATATTTGTAAGAGGGGCCTTTTCTTTCATTGTTTGATTGAAATGCATAAGAACTAGGAGCACACCAAGAGTCATAATTTATGAGCAACTGACGGAAGGAGATTCAGTCAAGTGTTTGTGGAATATTCTTTTTTCTACCAAATGCCTTAAATCATCTTAACTTGAAGTCTTGAACGTAAAATGCAATAGCTCTAAAAGGGGCTAGCATGAACATCTTCTTCATAAAGAAGTTTTATCCAGAAGACACATTCCTTTTTCAGTGCAGGGTGACTCCAATAGCATACCATGATGTTGTGAATATAGATGCAAATAATTGACTGAAGGGGTCACATCCATGCTATATGTGAAACAAAAAATGGTGCTCATCATCAGCACCTTAATCCTACCTATGTTGGAGTGAGTTGTGGCCTGTGGGTGGCATGAAATACATCCTGTGTCCATTAATAGATTAAAATAGGCTAGCACTATAAAATCTTGTAAAAGGCACATATTGGCGTAGTTTATGCTGGATGCCCTGCCTATTGCAATAATGAGACGTCAAACATCATACGATTTTCCTCTCGCATGGAAATATCTGTGAGACTGAGACGACAATAAGTTGAGGCTTGAGATGGTTATCATAGTTTTGTTTCATTGCGAAATGGCATGACTGGAAACGAAAATGGTGTAATTACAAAACAACTACTCCGTATGTAATAGGCAAATATAGCAATATGATGCAGATTTATTTTTTTATTTGGATTTTTGTGTTACTTTTAATGAAAAAGTATAACTGTTCAAAGTCTATGTGTTACATCAATTTACAAATCATCATATGCTACACACTTTGGATTCATATGTCAAACTACCAATTAGCAGATCATCGTAGGGATTTGGATGCATAGATGACTAGGTGAGGAAGATTGGTAAAGCAGTCATACTCATAGATGGAAAAGCAATAGCTAAAATGAAACATGTTTGGGTTCATGAGGTTTTTTACATTACTACGTAATGAGATAGGTTTTTAGCTTGCAAGACAAAGAATCATTTACTACACATGCAAAGAAGTTCTTTGCAAAATAGGTCAAACTTGCAATATCTTCCTTTTTTATTTTTATTGGATGGCTTTTTCTGTTGTTGAGTTGTTTTCTCCCTTTCCCTTTTTTGTCAATGCCAGGCGTCAGTACTTGAGTAATGCAGTCCTACAAGCAAAGAGCGCCAGTGAAACTAATGGTGTGAGTGATGCGGGTCGGAATGCTCTTGATAATGGGTTGTTGGATTTACTTCAGGGAAAGCTAACAGTGCTGCAATTTCAAATAAAGATTAAAGACCAACTGGATGCCATGGCTTCTAGGTTGGAGGCTTCTTCTAGTACATCTGAATCGGCTGTAAATGGCACTGTACCTAGTGGTGGTCAACCTGTCGACAACAAATTTTTACAGTCTTTAAAAGAAAAGACTAGGGAGTTATCATTGGATTTGAAGAGCATCACTCAACTTTATAACGAGTATGCTATGCCCTTTGAGTTGTGGGAGGTACGGTAACAAGTGTCAATCCTATGTGTGTTATTGTTATTCTCCTTTCTTTGAAAACTCTTTCCATCAAAGCCATATTTTTTCATTTAATCATGCATTGGACATAATCTGTTGTGTTGTAGGTTTTGATGAGGACTGACTTGGTACAACTACTTTCTTGTAGGGAATAACTATATTGTGCTTTAAAAAAATTATGCCTTTTTGAACTCTTGTTGCCTTCTTGCTCACAGATATGCCTGGAAATGTTATACTTTGCAAGCTATTCTGGTGAAGCAGATAGTAGCATTGCACGAGAGACTTGGGCTAGGCTTATTGATCAAGCACTCTCAAGTGGTGGCATTGCTGAAGCTTGTGCTGTTTTAAAGAGGGTTGGTTCTAACATATATCCGGGAGATGGCGCTGTTTTTCCTTTGGATACTCTTTGCTTGCATTTAGAAAAGGCTGCACTGGTATGAATCATTTTTTAGCTTCCCTCAGCTCAAAAATTTTCCAAAAAATCCACCTACGTGATACCTAATTTTGCTTCTAATATTGGCTGAGCTACTAAGGCCTCCTTTGTTGGCTTTTCATGTTTTTTTTGTTATGTTTAAAATTTCTAAAATACATGTTTGGTCTATATGCTGTGCATGCATGATGTATTATTGATTATAAAAATATATTCAAAGTAAATTTCATTAAAATTCTAAATGCTTATGGATTTTTCTTTGAAAGTATGATGCAAAAACATTACCAAATACCACCATAGTTGTTGATAGTGAAACTGTGCTTAAAAGGGTTATGCATAATAGAATTCCTGCTTCATGTATCACATCTTTGCTGATCAGTTTAGGTTGATTAATTTATTTAATTCTATTCATCTAGGATCGAGTTGCTAGAGGTCTTGAAACTGTTGGAGATGAAGATGTTCCAAGAGCGCTTCTAGCTGCCTGCAAAGGTGCCACTGAGCCTGTATTCAATACATATGATCAATTGTTATGCAGTGGTGTGGTATTGCCAACTCCAAACTTGAGGTTGCGTCTCCTCCGGTCAGTATTGGTGGTGCTCCGTGAATGGGCGATTTCTGTCTTCGCCCAGAGAATGGATACAAGTGTAGCTGGGGCCTCTCTAATTCTTGGTGGCACTTTGTCACTCGGGCAGACGGCTAATTTTAGTAAAGGCGTTCGTGACAAAATAACAAGTGCAGCAAATAGGTTTGGCTTCTTGAAACATTATGATGGTTAATAATAACTGGGTTCATTTTTACATTTTTTTAATGTTATATCCAAACAAAACGGGTGTCTTGGCGGACCAGTCGACCGTTTGACTTTGAAGTCACGGGTTTGAGTTCTTGAACTGCATACATACCCTTGTGGTTGTTCCCTTCCCCAAACCCTAGCTAAGTAGGAAGTCGGGAACACTTTGTGCTCAAGGCTGCCCTTTATGTGAAATCCAACGGTTCCAACCTTACACTACACTGTTAGTATCAACAATAACAAACCTGATAAAATCTCACCAAAAACAGGGTGTGGGAGGGTGTGTTACTCTTACTCGAGAGTAGAAAGCCTGGTTCCAAGAGACCCGGGGTCAAACATAGAAACACCTTAACACGAATAGAGTAAAATAGCATACACAAGAAGCATCCACACTGACACTAGCAACTGGACCCAAAGCTCAAAACAAAGAAAACACACTCGAAAAAGCTACATACTAAGTTTAAAAACATACCACCAAAAACTACAAATTAAGGCCCCAAGGTCTCTAAATTTAGATCTCCAGGCGATTCTATCTAAAGCCATGCCCTCGATTAGATCATGAAGGTGTAAGTCCAGTCTAATCACATCCTTCCGATGCTAGTATCATCAATGAATTTAAGTAAATATAAATTCTAACCTGACAGCATGCTTTGTATTGATTTATGGGCATGGTTTATACTCTAGGATACCTGCGTGGAGGTGTGGAACTTTAGGGCTTGTGTGGTTGGGGGATTTTGGAGGGAAGTCGAGAGAAAGATTGATTTTTTATTACAATATTTGTTTATAATTTTTCATCTCTACTTACTTTCCAATCACGTAGATGCAAGATTAAATTAAGGTGTGGGTTCAATCATGTAGGACCAAACGTATTAAAAAAATCTATTCTAAAAATTCCAAGAAATGCATCTTTTTTCTTCATCTTCTTTTGGTGTGGATTCAATCCTTGGTGGGGGTATGGTAACGGGGAAGGGAATCAGGCGAGCTACTCCCACTACTAAAACAAATGCAACTTCTCTTACGATGTTGTGCTCTTTCTAGGGCATATTACTACCTCCGTCCCAGAGTATTTGTTCACTTTCATTTTTACACACCATCCAAGACACTTCCATTTTATCTTGTAATTTGTATATTAAAAAATTATAGAAATTATATATTAATAATCTATATGTTAAGACAAATCAAACAAGATTACACATGACTATATTTATGCTTACACATTGAGAGAATTTGATGAGTCAAAGTGCTTAGATGAACAGTTCCAAAAGTCAAAAGTGGACGAATATAGCGGGACGGAGGGAGAATTTCATTATCAGTTTTTATTCCCCTTAAAATCTATTAGTGCCTTGTGTTGAGCCAGAGGTCTCTTGGAAACAACCTCTCTACTTCCAAGTAAGATAAGGTTTATGCACACACCTTCTGAGTAGGGTTAAGGTCTGGTACAAACTATCCCGGACAATATTCTTGTGGGATTCTACTGGGCTCGTTTGATGTAACTTTTTTAGTGCCTTGAATGTAAAAATATGTTATTGTTTTTATGGCCAGGTATATGACCGAGGTAAGGAGGTTGTCTCTCCCACAAGTTCAAACAGAAGCTATCTACCGCGGCTTTAGAGAGCTTGAAGAGTCACTCTTGCATCCATCAGCTCCCTTTGAGCGCTTCTGTTAGTTCGCTCTCAGGTTCATTTGTATCACTACTCCAAGATTCTCTCTTTTTCTTCAACATCTGAATTTGCCCATAAAAAGAGTCTGTTCTTTCATCAAGATTTGAATCCTAGCTCATATTTTAACATGTTTTCCCATATTATTTGAAGTCAAACTCACATTTTAACATGTTTTTAAGGACATCTATGACTCACCTAACCCAATCAGCATTCATAAAAAGGATGAATCCCATCCTTGGGCTCCTGTGTAGAGACGGTATTCATCTTCTTTCCTGCCCCAAAAACAGAGTCGTGTTTATATACATCTTGTATTATTATTGTTGTCATTGATATTAATCATATTATTACTATTGCGTAAATCGAGTGTCTTTAGTAGATGCATGTTTTTGGAAGAGCCGTGCTATAATGGCATCAAGAATGACACCAGTGTCTTGGACATACACACAGACAATAAAGTGTCTAAGCGTCAGTGCGAAATTGTATATGGTGTCACATATATGGTGTTATACTTGGTACACTACTTTTTTTCCTCTTTGAAATTTGCTTGGAGGTTTTATTGAAATTGACATATTTATTTATTTATAATAAAGTGATATTTTGCAGGCAAAACTTACCTCACCTTTTGGCTGACCTGCTCAAAAATTCTTACTTTTCTATTTTTGGTGTAAAATTATCTCACTTTTTTGAGATATTGCATATCAAAGGCTGACGTAAATAGAAAAAATTTTAACAAAATGCCGATGCAGCAATACTTTTTTTATTTATATTGGTCAAAATAATTCCACCTTTTAATGTTTTTCGAACCAATGCTAGTTTTGATATTGAGTTACTTGAAGATTGACATGACATGATCATAAGTAAATGTATGTGCAGATTTATTATACTCCATCCCTTCTATAATTAAACTTTTGTTGCAGATAATGAAGCTTTATTAAATTTATTTTCAACTAAATTTATTTTGGAAATGGTATAAGATTTTATAATAAAATTTATATATGAGTGCATTTTTTGTTATCCTGGAGTAAAATCTATATTAAATGCTCTAGAAATTAGTACTAGGTGACATGACGTGTAACGACTAATTAATGATAAGTAAAGAAAGAAGAAAGTACTCTTGTTGTTCCCATTTCAATTACTCCGTATCTGTTTTGGTCTACGACATCTAATTGAAGTTTTTTCAAATTATTTTATACAAAAATGATGTATAATTAAAAATTATATTAAAAGATTTAGAAAACTAATAGTGATATGACTATATTATCTAAGCAAATGATTATCAAAAACCAAGAAAAAATGTAAATAAAGTTTAATCCAGTAAATAGTAAATGTGTAATTTAATTTGAGACCGAAAAAGTATGATATTTGAATATTGTATTGAAACGCTTTAGTTTTGGGATAAAGAGTATATTATTTGGAATCATAAGAGCTTGGCATTTTGAAATATTTTTGTCAAGATAATTTTGTTTGTGTGTAACCTCCGTCACATAAAGAAGTCCATAGTTTTATTTATGAGAAATTTATCCAAATGGTACTAAAATATAGTACCATATATTTTCATTTCTCAATAGTATCACTGTTTAATGTCCACTGGTCATTGTACATCGGTCATTGCTCAAGTAAATGTCCACCATTACTGAACATTATTCAAAATAAATGTCCACCACCACTGGGGATTATTCCGACAACAAGACATTATTCAAAAACTATTTATGAATAAAAAAGTTTAAGTACTACATTGAAAAATGACTATTGTTTTAGTATGGAGTACTATTTAAGACAAATTTTACTTAATTTTTTGCAAAAAAATAAAACTATTACTATAATAAACATTTGTTTGAAAGAGAAATATAGTGCATGTTTTTTTAGAACATTTCAATAAGAAAAGTGTGAATTTTGCGGGATGGAGAAAATGAGACGCTTGATTTTCGAGCCATTCAAAGTAAAGTGTTGTGAACTTCTTTGGGTTTGTTTTTTTAATCTCCCTATCTTCTTTTATATTTATTTTTTTATTTTTTAAATACTATTAAGTCAAATTGTTAATTGACAGAGGAATTAATGAGTAATTGAATATAATACCACGTACCTATTTAAAAAATTTATATCTTAGTGTAAAACTTTGGCCGTGTTAATGTGGGATTGTTTTGCGTGATCTTTGTTCTTTTATTCCTTTGCTTGGGAGTAATATTCTTATTAATTACATACGGAGTAAGTGTTTTGGACAATTCTAATGGTGTTTGACAATGCTAGCATACGCTAAAAGCTATTGTTAGATATCTTTTTTAAAGTGGTAATACTAAATTCTAATATTGTTGCCAAATAAGGCTTTAGTTAAATATTTTTTTTGGCATTTTTTTAGAAAAGCGGCAAATCTAATTTAAGATAAAAAATACCGGAGTAAGTAAATTGAATCATTTATTATTGTTGTTATTATTAGTATTATTATTATTATTAGTATTTTGGTCATAATAATAATAATAATAATAATAATATTATTATTATTATTATTATTATTATTATTATTATTATTATTATTATTATTATTATTATTACTACTACTACTACTGTTGTTATAAAAAAAAGGTAAAAGCAGATGCAGGATAAAGGTGGGCACACGTCTTCCTCCACCAAACATGAAGAAAATAAGAGACTTTGGAAAAGTATAAAAACTTTGCGTCCATTATACACACTTATACACCTACCATTCACATAAATACAATTTACTATGTAAACTTAGGAGGCCTTCCTCGGCTGACATCCTTAATACTCCCCGCGTGTTGACTTGACACGTTTATTAAGAAATAGTAAAAAAATATAAAATTTTCAAAAATGCACATACTATAAACTTTTAAATCTTCTTTTATTATTAAAAAAGTACTAAAAAAGTAGATTTGTGATAAAATAGAAGGGTATTATTGATATTTAGCCTTAAAAAATATACTAAAAAAAGAAATGGGAAGAATATTTCTGGACAGACCAAAAAGGAAAATGAGAAGAATATTTCCGGATGGAGGGAGTAACTATTTTTCTTTTTTTGACAAGAATTAATTATTGGCATATGAATCTATGATACTTGATAACTGAGAATAATGATGAGTTAGTCTTTCAATTAATCACCGCAAAAACGACGTTAAATTGATGCCAAAATTTATACTAATTTTTTGAAATGATCCTTTTCAATTAAGTGTTTTCTCAAAAAGTTGTGATTCTGTGATCATAAAATCTACGTGCAAGTATTGAATTTAACATACTAAATCACACATGTCGTCCGCCGGTAAATGGTGGTCCAAGTCACTCTTTGATTTTTTAAAAAAATTTTAAACCTAAAAATTTGGTGAAATTCGTGTGAATGTTTGGTGAGCTTTCTAGTGAAGTATGATAAGCTTTGAAACTTTAAAATTTTAAAAATTTAAAGTGTCAAAAAATTATAGTGAGCTTTTCCATACATTATGGTGAGCTTCGCAGCTGCCTTTGATGAGTTTTGCAGTCGATATATATTTTTTAAAGTAAGATTTGGGGAATTACTATCTTGAGTAATTTCAAAGTAATATTTTCGGCAAATTCACCTCGTATTGCACGCGATCGTCTTAGTCTTGTTAGAGATTGATCATGATGTCATGAATTGAAGTAAAAATTCAAGTTTAACCTATAAAGTTTTGTGATTCGTGGATGGCTCTTGAAATACTAAAAACTCAAGTTTAATCTTTAGAGTTTTGTGATTCATATCATTTTTATATATGGTCCACTATTTTCAAGTTTCAACCACAAAAATTTATTTATTTTTAAACTTTGAGATCATCATGTTTAGATAAATGTGTTGAGACATCATTATACTATTCAACAACCGAGTCAGCGATTCCCATAGCTTAGAATTTTCACTGAACTTTTTCTCCCTCACCAAATTTGCACAAATAAAAACCCCCCAGAAAAGTGAAAACCCGGGGGAATAAAAAGAAACCATAATCAAGATCCAACTTGCATTCATTTCAATTTCCTTCTCTCGTTCCGTATTCGATCTGTTATTAACTCGTCTTCTACCAAGACTATTTCTTGAGAACTCTCCTAATTCCTGTATAAGGGGATTTGAGGGAGGCATTGTTCAACTCCTGCAAGAGGAGATTAGGAAGGGATTTTGATTGATTTTGTGGTGTATAAGAAAATAGTTCATTCTTGTGTGTGTGTGTGTGTTTGTGTCTAGGGTATAGTATAAATTTGTGTGGAATGGCCACTGCGGAAGCCTTGTCTGTGATTCCCGCTGCGGTTCTCAGGAACCTCTCTGATAAGCTCTACGAGAAGCGCAAGAATGCTGCACTTGAGGTGGGTGTTTATGGGTTTTTTTTTGTATTTGGTTGAATTTTGAAGCTTTTTAGGATTCGGGTTTCATAGGTTATGAATAAAGTTTGTGTTTTTTATGCAATTTGTTTAGTTGGAGGGGATTGTGAAACAGTTGGCCGTGGCCGGTGATCATGACAGGATAACTGCAGTGGTCAAATTGTTGAGCGAGGACTATGCTTACTCTCCCCAAGCCAATCACCGGAAAGTAAGTTCCTACCGGAGCTAGCTTTATTGCTGGCCCCTTTCTGGTTTTTGATTTTTATTTTATAATTCTTGCTTGGTTTTGCGGGTTTAGGGAGGATTGATAGGGTTAGCTGCTGCAACTGTGGGTTTAACTTCTGAAGCAGCAAATCATCTTGAGGTAATGGGTTTTACTAACTTACAGTGTTCATAGTCCTTAACTCTGTCTAGTATCTACGTTAATGTTTGCATTTATCTAAAAGTATTGGCATAGAGAGATGGGAGAAATCCAATTTCTGGAAGTTTGTAGTTGTGGTGGGCAGTTCTAATTGCTTTTCCTTTTTTATTCACTATGTACCTTGTCCTGATGTAATTTGACAGCAAATTGTGCCACCTGTCCTGAACTCCTTCTCGGACCAAGATAGCAGAGTTCGTTATTATGCCTGTGAATCTCTGTATAATATTGCAAAGGTGAGAGAGCAAAGTTTTATTCATTTTTGTTTCCTTTTGAAATTCTTTTGTTAATGTGAAATATTTTGCAGGTAGTGAGAGGGGAGTTCATTGTATTCTTCAACCAGATATTTGATGCTCTATGCAAGCTTTCAGCTGACTCAGATTCGAATGTACAAAGTGCAGCTCATCTTTTAGACCGACTTGTAAAGGCAAGTAAATAGTCCCTTCACCTTTCAAACATGCCTACTGCCTTCATTTCACTGATGTGAATTCATACGAGTGTTAAAGGCAGTAGAATTATTATGGTCCAACGTTTGTAAGAAATTTAGAAATATAGACAATTTTATTTGTTCACTGTTATAAATTCTGTGAGGAGTGGAATTCTGAAAATGGTACTCATAAAATATTTCTCAGTGGAAGAAAGTGTGTATGAGGCATGGATAAATGTGGCGTGGAAGCCATTTCATCTACTTCTATGTTTACAATTTTCCATTTTGTTCCCAGGATATTTTGCAGGTAGTGGGAGGGGAGTTCATTGTATTCTTAGTATCACATTTTGTCTGTTTATTTTTGAATAGTAATGTCTAAAATATCTATTGCGTGCAGGACATTGTCACTGAGAGTGATCAATTCAGGTATGATGAAGTTCTAGTGCCTGAAACATAGACCTTATTGCTCTTAGAGCTCAACAGTTCAATAATTAACTATTTAGCTTTTCCCACTGGCAGTATTGAAGAATTTATTCCTTTGTTGAGGGAGCGTATGAATGTCCTCAATCCTTATGTACGCCAATTTTTGGTTGGATGGATCACAGTTTTAGACAGTGTTCCAGATATTGACATGCTCGGGTTCCTTCCTGATTTTCTTGATGGTATATGCTAGTTTGACATTGAAGGATCTGTCTTTACACAAGTACCATGTTATGATCAAACAAATAGACACAACAACAACAACAATAATTAGGCCTTACATACCAATAATCTTGGGGTGATGGGGTCAGCTACAAGTAGGCACACACTGAAAAAAGGGGACATTGACCGCTTTTGGAACATGATTTGTGTTGTAAAATGTTAAAAAATTAGTAGTTTTTTTGTCTAACTTATAACTATGTGTATAAAGTGGGTGGCAAATAACATGAAAGCGCAATATATAACAAAAGCGACAATAGACACAGAAAAGAGATCTATGGCATGAAACCACTGACGAAGGCTCAAAGAAATGATAATTGATATACAAGTCATCAAAGTTGTTTGACTGATCAAAAGTTAAGCAGCACAAATGACCATTAAGTTTCCTTAGAGATAACCATTAAATGTGCGACACTTTTTGGTGACTGATTTACTTCTAGGGAGGCCTTGTGGTGCCAGAGTAACCCTATATTTGTTTGATTTTGTCAGTTTTTTCTTCTTGTTTAGTTTTATTTTCTTCTGGAGCTAAAGCATTTTTATTTGCTCAACTGCAGGCTTATTTAATATGTTAAGCGATTCTAGCCACGAAATACGTCAACAGGCTGATTCTGCACTTTCCGAGTTCCTTCAGGAGATCAAGAACTCACCAGTAGTAAGATTTCTCATCTTGTCTTGATATACATGGTATAACTTTCTCGGTGAAGTTCAGTGTGTAGATTTTTTTGAACTTCTAGATTTGGGTACATAATGGACTAAATCAAATCGATACATTAAACCTCCTTGGCTTCATACTTCCCTTGAAGTTTTGGGCAGTAAATGTAACAATGCATTAAGTCTCAGATCCTAGTACTATTTTTTCTTTGTTTATTACATGAAGACCAAATATGAGTATTGAGAAATTTGTTAGTTTAAGGGACTATGCACTCAAGCTTAACCCCATTTTGTTATCCCATCCCCATAAAATGCTTATTTTAATCTTGTAAGATCTCCAACAAAGTAATTAGGGCTTTTCAGTGCAAGGGTAAAATGAACTTTAATGCGGTTTGATCAAATGTGGGGCTAAACTTGGGTGCATAGTAGAAGTTATTCATTCATTTTATTTTCTGACTCGTGTTTTCTTCAAGTCTGTAGATTATGGTCGAATGGTCGAGATATTGGTACAGCGGGCAGATTCACCTGATGAATTTACTCGGCTAACTGCTATTACATGGGTAAAGATATTGACTTTCTTAAGTCTTTATACCCATCTAGATTCTGCCAAATCTAAAACCATTAGTGTGTTGCCTTTCTTATGTTGTCTTATTACTCCCCTTTTTCTTCAGATAAACGAGTTAGTTAAACTTGGTGGGGATCAACTGGTTCCTCACTATGCTGCTATTTTGGGAGCAATTTTGCCTTGTATCGCTGATAAAGAAGAAAAAATACGAGTTGTAAGTTGAGTTCTGAATTTTTGATGGGTATTGGGTCCTTCTGAGTTATCTTGCATCAGAGCAGGCAGGTGCACAAAGCATCTGTGCTTAATGAGGGTTTGCAAAAAGGTCCCAGGCTGTCCCACCATAAGGGTGTGATGCAGGCAGCCCGGTCACCCATCAACACCTCAAGCGGTGCACCAAGGCTTCTTTCTTATTTTCACAAGAGTCCTTTTCATTTATGCTCCTTTCCCTTGTTTTTCTCTTATTTCTAGGTTGCTCGTGAGACAAATGATGAACTTAGATCAATCAAAGCTTATCCTGCTGAGGGATTTAGTGTTGAATCAATCCTTAATATTTGTAGGAGGTAGATATGCTTTCCCGGTTGAACTGGTTGAATTAGGGCTATTGAAGCTTTTGTCATGTATTGAAGCATTCAATATTGATAGATATTGATATGCCTTTTATAATCTGACTTAAAAAGCTGCAGGAACTACTTTTTTAGAAAATTCATAATGTATTGAGATCATTGCATATGTTATTCATGGATGATAATATTTGAATATTTATACCAGTCAGATGTCTAGTGAATTCGAGGCAACTCGGATTGAAGCATTGCACTGGATGATCACCTTGCTAAGTAGACATCGTATGGAGGTGATGAAATTTTAGATGTCCTATTTTTGTTTATTGGCTACATTTGTTTGTGTTTTTTCTGTGTTTAGCACTGGGATCCACTTGTTGCATTTTACCATTCAGTTAACCCAACTAGGATCATCATGCAATAGTTTAATAGATGATAATCATTTGATTTCAGTTAATCTCTGCTTTTGTATTTCCACCACATATTTTCTGGGATTTAAATGCTGATAATGAAGATCTTTCCTGGTTTTGAAATTACACATCATGTTCATTTTTAGGCATTCCCGTTTTCTATTGGTTAGCATTGTTTCCTAATTTCTTCCTTTTACTATGCCTGAACTGCAGCGTTGTAACTATTATTATCTTAATATATATTGATTTTGTTGCAGGTTTTAGTTTTCCTGAGTGATGTTTTTGATACTCTTCGGGAGGTTCTATCAGATCCCTCTGATGAGGTATCTTCTTTCGCTGCTTCTCTTTCCTTTCAAGTGCCTATAATCTTGTCACGTTCCCAATGCATTGTTGTATTTTGGTAGTCTTGAAGAATCACAACTCTCAAAGCCATAAACTTTCTGTTTTCAAGCAATTGCTTTTATTGATCATCTTGTGTACATTGTTTTCAATTACCAAATAATGCAACCTGTTCTACTAATTCAAGAGAGAGAATCTAGTGAGCAGCCTAAAATTCATGTGTGCTTATCTAAAACTTAGAGAGTAAATTTGGTGAGGCATTGAGGATAAAACAAAAGGTGTAAGCATTTATGTCTGCTGGATAGGTTATCTTGACACTTGAGCAAAATTAAAATAGTGATTTTGTTATAATACCTCTCTAGAGAGAGAAAGAGAGCTCTTTGAATTTTTTTTACTGTTATTATAATACCTTTCATTTGTTCGTAGGTAGTGCTTCTGGTACTTGAGGTGCATGCCTACATCGCTAAGGAAACACAACACTTTCGTCAGCTTATAGTTTACTTAATTCACAATTTCCGAATTGACCATTCTCTTTTGGAAAAGTAAGCTTGAATTCTTAGGTGGAGCATTATTTTAGTGATTGGATTTTGGAGTTCTCAATCTGTTAAGCTCTTCTATTAGCATCTTACTGTCAAAATTTCCGTTCAGACGTGGTGCATTGATAGTTCGGAGGCTGTGTGTGCTTCTGGATGCAGAGAAAGTTTATAGGGAAATTTCTGCCATACTTGAAGGAGAGTCAGATTTAGAGTTTGTTGCTGTGATGGTTCAGGTTTTACTTATAAGAAAATACTACAATAAAGTTTCTTATGCTGTTAATTTGAGTGGTTAATTACTTTGCCACTGTTTACTTTGTGCTTTGTGCTTTTGTGTTTGAGGCTCAGGTCTCTTGGAAGCCACCTCTCTATTTCATAGTAGGGATATGGTCTGCATACACACACTCTACCCAGACCATACCCTACTGTTGTGGGATTCTACTGGGATTTTTGTTAATATACGTGGTTTCTGCAATGGAAGTCCATTTTTATTAATGAAAAAAAGATAGGTCTCATTGTAGAACTACATAGTTTCCTTGACTAAGAATCTGTTTGGGATATCTTATGGTATACATAGTTTCTCATTTAGTCATTTAAGCATTTTGGAAGTGCCTTTTAACCATCAATTAACAACAGTTTTTCCGTCTCCCTGGAGAAACTTCTTTTTCATGTAAAAGTAAATTTTTCCATCTAAAAAGGCCATCCAAAATGCACTCCCGATGTCTGTACATTCATTTTTTGCCATTTATATTGTTTTGTGGCTCACTGTTTTTCAGGCCTTGAACTTGATTTTGCTCACTTCATCTGAGTTGTTTGGCCTACGTGTTCTGTTGAAGCAGTCACTTGTCAGTTCTGCAGGAAAGGACTTGTTTCTTTCATTATATGCTTCGTGGTGCCATTCTCCTATGGCCATGATAAGCCTCTGTTTCGTAGCACAAGTACAAAACTCTTCAGCCTCTTCTCACTCATATACTTTCAATTCTTTGTATTTCATTGAAATCTTTTCTCCTTATATTGACTTATTCTGTGGTTTTTAGGACTAGTGGGTGGTAAACAACCATCACCCATCTGTTAGTGGAAGCAAACACAAGAAACTAAAGAAAGGGTAGACAATATATTAAGAGCCCGTTTGGTAATGCTTTAAATGACTTTGGTTGAATAATTTGAAGTTGTGACATAAATGACTGAATTTGCCTGAAAGTGCTGGATTATCTAGAAAAATGAAATTCAATATTAGATTTTTAATGAAATAAAACATAAAGGTAAAGTCTTTTTGCCATTTCAACGAAAATCAATTCATTTATACACTATTTCTCATTGTAGCTAATTCACTTAGCGTAGTGAATAAATTATTGTTTGATGAAAAAAAACTGGTTTGTAGCCGAATATGAAGACCACCAAACAAGCTCTAAATATATTAAGATGATGCAATACTCCCTCCGTCCCTAAAATAAGTTCACATTTGCTTTTTCACGGAGTTTAAGAAAATGAAAAGTTGCATGGTAGAAGTTTCTGCAGAGGATAGAGAAATATTGTGAACCTTTCTTTCCCTAAATGGAATATGGACTTCATTTTGGGATAACTGAAAATGGAAAGCAGGAAGTTTTTTTTTTGGATAGTGGGAGTATAAATGAATCGATACATTGAGAGGACACACATCCTTATATAGAAGTTAGATGGGCTTATAGTAGGTTATGGCTACACCAGGGCATATAGTCTATGGTTTCCTATATTTCCAACATTATAGAAATGCATTGCAGGCATACCAACATGCAAATTCTGTTATTCAATCTCTGGTGGAGGAGGATGTCAATGTGAAGTTCTTGGTCCAACTAGACAAATTAATCCACCTCTTAGAGACTCCTATCTTTGCTTATTTGAGGCTGCAGGTGTCCTAATTTTTCTTCAGAAGATTTTGAGAATGGAACTTCATGATATCTCTTTCTTTATACTGTTAATTTTGAGTTTCCCTTAGTAACTAAGCACCACTTTATTGCAGCTTCTTGAACCCGGAAGATACATCTGGTTGTTAAAATCCTTGAATGGTTTACTAATGCTGCTGCCTCAGGTATGGTATGCCTTTGCATGTTCGTTACCAGCTTAAGGCTTTGTTGCTTATACGATTCTTTTAGAAAAGCTTTTCACTATTTTAACCACTGCAAAATGAGAACAATTCCCTAGGAGTTTGGAAGGGAATATAAAAGAAAATGGTGAGGCAAAGCAATTTTGGTGTTTGGTCAGAAAGGAAAAGAAAAGGAAATTGAGAGGAAAGGAAAAGCTAAGGAAATTGTAAAGTAAAAATGACAAATTGATTTTTCTTCCTTTTTAGTGAGGAGAAAGAGGGAACAACACAACTCCTCCCTAGTCTCCACTGCTCCAACCACTACCCTCCCATAATCCCATCACACCCTCCTCTCAATCTTGTCTTCCTTTGTTTTCTCCACAACAATCAAACAAATGTGTTATTGAAAAGTAGTTTCCTTATGTATTTCCCTACTAACCAAACGAAATGATGATATTTGGTTTCTTTGATTTTTTTCTGTAGCACTTTTTCTCTTTTCTTCTTCCTTGAACCAAACATAGTGGTGGGGTATGTTTGCTTTACCATAGAAAATGCAATTAAAACTGAAATATAATCACATTCATTAGTTTACATATATTTGAATTTTTGTATACTCTTGTCTCGTTGGATTCCTTATAGTTATTATTCAAACAATCAAACTATTCTCTTTTGGTAGATATTTTCATATTATTTGATAAAATAATATGGTCATGTCACCCCTTGTTTTGTTAATCTTTTGATGTTATATATATATATATATATATATATATATATATATATATATATATATATATATATATATATTTCAAATTTTGCACCAAAGTTTGAATATAGTAATATGAAATATATCAATCAAATATCATAAACCATACCTTAAAGAAATCAATTGGACGGAGGGAGAAAATAAAATAAGATGAGGTCTGCATACACACACCCTCCCTAGACCCTACTCTTGCGAGAATTCCGGGTTTTTGTTGTTGTATTTCAACATAGGGAAAATGAAAACTTTGTGGTTGAGATTTATTTAAAAGAGAGAGAATCCATATGAAGATCACTTTTCTTACCTTACAAGGAAATGATAATTTGTTTTAGGTTGGAAATGTTTTGGGGAATGGAGGTAGTATGTTATGCATACAACATTATTTTAAAGAAAGTGTTTTTAGCAATAAGAATATACTCCAAGTAATTTACCTTATCTACTTCATAGTAGGGGTAAGGTCTATGTGCACATTCCCTTCCAGATGTCACTTTTGTTGGATTTTACTGGGTTTGTTGTCTTTATTTAATCTTATATCATGGTTTTCCTTTATCCTATTTCTACAGCAAAGTGCTGCGTTTAAGGTTCTTCGGACTAGGTTGAAAACAGTTCCTAAGTACTTCTTTAGCGAGGAATACTTGAGGATAACATCATCTGGAAATCCGTATTGTCAAACTAGTCATTCGAGGGGCGGGCCACATATTTCAGATGGATTTGGCATGAACGAGAACTCATGCAACGGAAGAAGTGAGAATTCACACAACGGAATAAACTTCCCATCAATGCTACGACAGTTTGAACAGATCCAGCGGAAGCACCGTGCACGATCAACGTCACAGCCTCATTTCTCTTATGACTCCACACCTCCACCAAAGGTTTTGCCATCCTTTACCATGCATGCTCTAGTTTGTTTGATGATTAAATTCTTAGGTGTTTATGATATACTCCCTGCTTCGTACATTTTCTCTTCCTAGTTGGTTGCATTCGTCGCATGTTTTCTCTTTCTCTTCAGATCCCACAATGCGTGAACTTATTGGGTTTTTGTTGTTATTGAAAAGCGTCACACTAAAAAAATGCTCTCGTTCAGGAGCTTCAAAGACCGGAAGATCACAAAGAACCAAACAAGTCACAAGGAGCGAACGGAGGACCTCCGACACGATCATATCGTATATCCCCTCCTCGACAGTTGCAACGCTGATTAATCCCCCGCCCCTCTTATGCCCAATTTATACAGTTATTTTAATCCTCCTCCTTTGGGAAGTCCACTTGTGCTAGTGTAAATGGTAAGTAGTTATCAGTATGCCCAAGTTTTTTTTCCCCAACTTGAGTGCTGCTGAAATGGAGAAGAAGACCACTTGATACTTGAAATCTAATGATGGGCATCCCAATTCCCAATCCCATTCTTTCAAGTTTTTTTCAATTATAAAAAAACAATATATTGAACAATGCTCTTATGGTAATGTTGGTTTTTTTTTATGATGGAAAACCATATGGGCAATAGGTAGATATTAGTAAGATAGATCTGCAAGTGTATTTATATTATATTCATCATTCCATGTAAGAAAAATTGGTAAAACCACTATTGTAATGTGTATATTGATCTATTGGATGTTTCTTTATTATTATTATTCTCCATTTCTTGCTGCCTAATTACCTGGTTTATTATTCTCCATTGTTTGTTGCCTAATCACCTGATTTTGAAAAATATTAGTATAACAACTATTGTGTTGGGTATATTGATCTATTGGATGTTTTGGGTCCGTTTGGTATACAGAATTGATGGAATTGGAATTGGAATTTCATTGGATTCAATTCCGTAAAATTGAATTCACCAATTCCAATTTAATTTTTGCACTGTCAATTCCAATTCCACATAATTTTTGTGCTACTCTCTCCGTCCCAATTTATAGTGTCTGTTTCGGTTCACGATGTTTGACTGAAATTATTTTCAAATCATTTTATATGAAAAATGGTATATAGTTAAAAAATAAAAATTACATATTAAAATACTACATGAAAAGATTTACAAAACTAGTAGTGACAATAGTACTTTATTTTATCAAATTGCTAACAAAAATAGAAAAAGAAAGTAAATGAAGTTTGACCCTGTGAAAAGTGTGAATGGTGAACATGTACTAAAAATTGGGACGGAGGAAGTATTAAACGTCAGAATTGGAATTAAAGTCATCAATTCTAATTTCATAGTTTGAATTCTGTGTACCAAACGGGGTTTTATTATTTTCCATTTTTGGTTGCCTACCTGTCACCCGTGTTTGTCACTAACAATTATATCAAATTTTAGATTTCTTCAAACATTTTAATTTTAGAATCTACTCCTAGAACTTACATCACGGTTCTCATGACATTAGAAATCAATGTCATTAGATGATCTGGGGTTTCTACGGTACTTCGTGTGAAAAATTGATGATCCTTATAGATCAGATCAGAAATAAATTTAAATATAATTACATTCAGATCAGACTAGATTAAATCAAATCAAATTAAAACTTATTCCAATCAGATTAAAACTATTCAAATCAGGTAAAAAAAAACATGACCTGATTATATCTTTGGTATTTGGCATATGATTACCTCCTCCCCCCCCCCCCCCCCCCCCCCACTAAAAAGAAAAGTAAAGAGTATAACTTATTGGACTTTTGGTGGTATTAGCAAAGATTAGAGATTAAACACCTATTATTAAAGGGGGTGTTTTTTAGTTCCATTTAGTCAAGAAGTACTTTTTTTGGAGTAACAACAATTAGTAATGTTCAACGAACAACCTTTTCAAGATAATTTTTCTTCAAAAAGCTGAATTACAAAACTTTTTTTGAAGTTTTTTTAGACAACCAATTCACTACTTTTTACTTTTAAAATTTCAAACAAACGCAAATAATTTATATTTTCAATGATTTTTTAAGAACATTTATCACAAAAAGCTGAAACAAACATACTAACAATTAACAAATGTGTAGAAGCCAATGAAGTTGTAAAATGCCACATATGCATCACGCTTACACTGCATCTCAAATTTTGAATTACGGACACATCATTTGTAAAGCAAAAAAAAAAAAAGGTCTTTTAGTGTCAATCAAAATTATAAGTTTAGTGAAAACTTGATGTACAATTTTTGTGTTCTTTTATTTCATTCATTCATTACAAAAAAGTTCTTGTTGGAAAAAATGGATTTACACTTTTAAAAAATTGAATATGACTTGTTCTAAACCAAATTCATAGAACAAACAAGACTTGTTTATATATGTCAAAATTTGGATGTAATTTAAGTGTGATGTAAATGTAGAGAATATTTAACCAAAGACAACACAAAAACATTTAAAGTTTTAAAGACTCCACTAAAACAAAGTTAATAATACACTCTTTATGTACAGCCCTACATATATCTACCAATAGTCCACTCTCTCCATGCCACTAAAACACACAAATTACATCTTCATGAACAATGCAAGAGTAAAAAAAATGAAGAACAAAAAAGCACCTAAAGCTTTGGACAATGGCACCCTTCTCACAGACATTCACAGAAAAAACGACACAACAGTTGTCCAATTCACAGAGCATAGATCTTCTCGTCGGAGTTATAGTCGTCTAAATCGGAAAAGTTGAAGGAGAACGACAAGGAGAACGATTTGCTCCCGCTCCCGCGTTTGATCCGCCTCTGAGAGTCCCCGCCGCCAAAGTGGGGCCGGAGGATAACGTAGCACAAACCGATCAATGTCCCGATGAGGATGGGCACGCCGAGGCCGGTAATAGTGATGGCCATCCACTTGACTTTCTTCCCGACGACGACGAACCCGATCGCCAGAAACGCGCCGCACGTGCTCACCCCCGCGGCCCACATCATCTTGTTCACCACCGAGACCACCTTCTTCTGGGCCCGTGTGTCCCACGCGACGAGCGTTATCTGGACAACGACGACGGACAGGGAAATGAACAGTGAAGTGGCGTTGAGGAGGCAAAAGATGCGGAACGCGGCGGTTTCCGCCACCCGCGCCTCCCCCGAGTCCGTGTATTGCCCCGGCAAGTTGAAGATGGCCAAGAAAGCAATGGAAGCGAACAAGACCGCCACGAGGGTCACAGAGTTGACCGTGTTCTGGACCGCCTCTCGGTGTATCTTCTTGAGCTCTTTCGCAATCCCCGAAACCCGCCTCCGGGTTTTCTCGTTTTGTATGACTTGGGACTGCACTTCGTGCTTTATGTCGCTCACCGTCCTCTTCAGCTCCATAGCTTCATCCACCTGACCGATGAACCTGGCGTTCTTCGCGCCTGCGTCCATTAGAGAGTCCTTGATTGACAGAGATGAGTCTCCGTACTGGAGTTTGTCTGCCAAATCCATCGCCGTCTCGTTTTGATTGTTGAATGCGTTGACATTAATGGATGTGTAAGTCAACAGGACATTCACAATCTGAGATTATCAAAATCAGATGAAAAAAAGAAGAGAGTTATTGAGGAAGTAGTAACATAACTCAGACATACAACATTAAAAAAAACATAAAACTTTTATAGACAGCTTAGAACACAATGTTGAAAGTCTACATTTCTGATATAGAAATAAAAATGAAAAACACGTACCGAGAACAAAACGAGTTCGAACTGGCCTCATTCTGTTCTTAAATAATTATTCGATACATTAAGAATATAGAATGAATGTGGACATACAGTACGTCCACATTCATTCAATTTTTAATCTATCTAAAAGTTCATAATAGAACATTACCTGTGGCCGGGCTTTTCTGGTGGCAATGTGCAAAGCAGTATTGCCCTTCTTGTCGCGTTCGTTCAGTATGGAATGATTGGCATCCAATAACTCCTCTATCACCGAACTGTCATGGCCCTTGACCGCCATGTGGAGGGCGGTCTGCCCTTTCTTGTCCTTGACGGAGACGATCTCCGGGTCCTTCTCGATCAGCGTCTTCACGACAGGCATCAGACCGTACCTCGCCGCATTGTGCAGTGCGGTTTTCCCGTTCTTCCTCACGGTCTTCGCCGAGCTCGCGTCGGCATCCAGAATGGCACTCACCACTTCCACATGGCCTTGCGCGGCGGCTAAGTAGAGAGGACTCGTGTTTGAGGAGTTGCATATTTTGCAGAGCTCCGGCCACTTGGATATAAGCTCCTTGATTATCCCTATATGATATGTATATGCTGCAGAGTTAGATTTATGTGTTTGAATGGGATAGGAATATGTTTGAGCTTAACATTTCTGATTTCTCTACCATATGCCATTAAAGAACCCTTTTGTTTCCATCCATATTCTCAAGTCTAATATGACCTTGTTTGGGAACGATGTTTTCGATTAGCGTTAGCGTTTTGGATAAAATTTTAACGGTGTAGATTAATTCTGAAAACGCTAACGCTAAGTCTGCCGTCACAAAGCCTTTACAAAACGCAAATGTTAATCTCTAATGCTGATGCCAAACGGAGCCTATATCATCTTGATCAAACATCCCTTATAAATTCTCAAGCATGAAAGGCCTTTATATACTGATTTAAAATTAAAATGAAACGTTTCGAATACTGATTAATGGAAAATTTAAGATTCTGGATTTCCCAATCTTCTTACCACTCAAAAGCTTTCAAATCAAATGAACACAGAGAATCAATACGATATTCGTACAATAATATACAAAAATCCACAAGAAAAGAAATGGATAGAAAGCGTAGCTAACAGGAAAAGATGAAGGATACGAAGTAATTTACCCAGGTGGCCGCGCGCGGCGGCGACGGAGAAGGCGTCGGAGTCGCCTCTGCACCTGATCTTCGCCGTCTGCAAGTCGCAGAGCCCGACGAGGAACCTGATCGCCTCCACGCAGTTGTTCTCCGCCGCGACGTACAGTGCCGTCTTCCCCGCGTCGTTCTGCAGCGCCAGGAGCGAATTCGGGTCGGGTTCGGACCCGCCGGAGCCATTATTGCTCGGCGGCGGCGGCGCGAGGAGTTCCCGGAGCGCTTGGACGTCCCCGGATTGCGCCGCCGCGAACAAGGACTGGTGGTTGATGAATCTCAGTGACTTGGAGTCCATTTCCAGCCGCTTACTTGGGGATTTCTACCAGAAGATTCAATATCATCAACTTCCTGGAAATTTCCTATTTTTGATTTTTTTTCCCAGTTGAATTATTGACAATTATATGAAATTGACTATAAATATCAGTATTGTTTTTTTCTTTTTCTCTTATTCGATTTTCTTGAAACTTGAAAGGCTGTAGTTAGATTCAACAGACGATGGTGAATGAAGAAGTCAAGAAGATAAGAATAAGATATGTGCATTACGGAGTATTATTTTACAATTTTACTCCTTTTTTTTATTTTTTTTATTTATCAATTTCAATTATATCAAATTTGTAAGAAAAATTTTATATTACTCGTATTAGTTTTCCGCAATATAAAATTCATTTTTTGCATTATAATTAAATAAAATTTTAATTCAATTGATAAATTTGTAGAATTTAACTTAAATAAGAAGTCCATTTTGATTTTTAAAAGTTAAACTCGACAAATATTTTAGAATAAAGTCGGGAGGTAGTAATCTCTCTGACCAAGAAAAGATCCGTGATTTGATTTGACATAAAATTTAAAAAACAATAGTGTTATGTGATCGAATGTGAAATAATAGAGTAATGTTAGAGATACACTAATTTTTTTATTTTGTCACTGAACATTGCGCGGTTGGCAAAAACAAGAAGAGTCAAAGAGATATGATTCAAGTTCGATTTCTAATAATTGCGTTGGATGACATTTATTTCTAAACATCAATTGCAGACTTTATTTTTTCCACCAATGAACAATCAAATTTCAATTTATTTTTTATGGATAACCGTATGATCGAATCTGAGGAACCCTTAGAGCACTGGTAATGGTCATGAAGCCCCGGGGCTTCAAACCGGGGCTTCAAACTTTCTCTCTCTGCCACGTCAGCTTTAATTTACACCCAAAATTCACTGGAAATGGTTTTGAAACCCCAGGGCTTCAAACTGAGGCTTCAAACCTTCATTTTTTATATTTTTAAATATACATTTTCTAAAACTAAATTAATAAAATTTAATTATTTCATTATATTGAAACAAGAATAATTAAAAAAAATACATTCATTAAATTTAAAGAAATTGAAACGACAATAATTTAAAAAATTACATTCATTAAATTAAAAAAAGAAAGTGACATTAATTTATATGACAATAATTCATTAAATGAAAATAATTAAATTCAACAAAAAAACATTTAATTAAAAAATTACATTAATTAAAAACTTAAAACAAATTATATTTAGCTTTGATCTCGTTATGTCTTCTCTCAAAAGCAGATTATATTCAATTAGTCATTTGACTCGAGACCGGACAAATGAACATAAAAAATGAAGACATTCATGTTAAAAAGATGAAAAAAATTGAATATTTTTTTTTAAATTTGAAGAAGATAGAGGAAAAGATTTTGTGGGTGTTTAATTTTTTTAAAAATAATTGAAGAAGAAAGATTTTGTTTGTGAGGTTTATTTTTAAAAATAAAAAATTGAAGAGGAAAATATTTTGTGGTGTTTATAGAAAGAGTTTTTTTTTAATTTGATGAAGATGGGCAAAACGCCCGTTAAAGGTTTAACACAATCAAAATTATGCCTGGATAAAGCCCCAGGGGGGCGGTGTTTAACGCTCCTGGGGCGTTAAAAGTGCAGTCACGCCACTGGGCGTTACATGCATTACGAGTGCCCTTAGAGATGATCACGCTCATCTTTTTTTTTTTCAATTTTGATTTTAGGAAAAAGAGTAGTGGGTAATTATAAACTCCATTCATTTGAGGCCGTATGTGAATGTGATTGTAGGCCATTGTAGGGTAATGATTGAATATATGAAGGATCCTTGGGAGGGCCCAGCGTGTGTGATTAGGGGAACACACCCCACCTCTTGTGAATTAAGGGTGAGTTTAGTCTCTCATTTGAGACGTAAGAGCAACTCCAATGGTGGGAGGTATATATCTCATTTATCTCATTTATATCTCTAAATGAGGTATATATCTTGGAGAGGTATATATCTCATTTATCTCTCTAAATGATCAAGTTTACCTTTCTAAAAAATGTGCAACTCCAATGGAGAAGGTAAATCAAAAGGCAAAAGAGAAAAAAAATCAATCTCCATACATTTTTGGGAAAAAAATTAGATGATTTACCTTCTTAAATCAAATTTCAATTATTAGAAAAGAAAACATACCTTCGTAAAAAAGTCATGGGGAGGTAAATTTGAGGTTTGCTGCCTTTGTTTCTTCTTGATTAATTTTTTTAATTCAAAGATTTTATAAAAATCCAACTAATTTATTCAAAAAAAATTAGAATGTCAGTTGTCAAATAAAATTTTAAATACCCAAGTAGAAAAAACTTAAAAATATAGAGTACAAAATTAAAAAACAAAGTATCCAAAAGTACAAAAAATATAATAACTAAAATAATTGATAAAAATTTAAAAGGTGTGAAAAATTGATATACCTCCTCAAATGAAGAAAGTAAAAATACTATACCTCACTTATGCATACCCTCTTGTATTTCAGGGTAATAATGATACTATACCTCACTTATGCTAGCACTAATGATTAAATTATAAAGTTTTTGAAAAAATCTTTGCTGACCCCA
Organism: Cuscuta australis; assembly: GCA_003260385.1. NCBI lineage: Eukaryota > Viridiplantae > Streptophyta > Magnoliopsida > Solanales > Convolvulaceae > Cuscuta > Cuscuta australis. The sequence continues at coordinate 384,016 of NQVE01000102.1, forward strand.
ACTCAACTCTTGACACTATTTTTACATCATAATTTTTTCTATGAAGAGGACATTATAATATTATATGAACAAAAAGTCTTTATGCTAACAGAAACAATTATTATTTGTATGTATCTCTACAACACTACGTGATGAAATAATATCTTCTGGGTGTAATTAAAGATGTTGAATCAGACCGAGAGAAATCCATTAAGAAAATCTTAACTTCTGTCGTTCTACTATAAATAAGGTGTCACTTTTTTATAAAGGGAGAGCCAAATGAGTCCTACATATTCTCATAGAGCTTCACACTCAATCAATGGCTATCGGGCCCAAATCATGTATGAATACTCCCTGAGATATAATGAAATAGTCCTTTGGCATGGTACCGTCTAAAAATATCTATTAGTTTTCCTCGATTTGGATTTTCACGTAAATATCGAATTTTTATCTTGTTATATACATTTATTATATTATTATCGGACATTATATTATATATATTTTATATATCATCCTGGAAAAAGAATATATTTTATATATCTCGATGGATTGAAATCATTACTATGGTATCCGAGTGACATTAAAAAAATTAACAGCAATTTTTTAATTTCAAACTTTTTTTCTATCTAATTTTTACTCTGAATTCGCATTACCTTGGATATTTTCTACTCACTTGTCTCATTTATATTGAGTGTTTACTATTTGAATATTAAATTTTGTCTAATTTCTCTTTTCTTTTGTTAGTTTTAGTGATTACTTTCATAGACTAATATAGTTATGTCACTTCTAAGTTATGAAAATTGGGTTGAATATCAAATCGAAGAGGTGACTCGGTCAATAGTTGAGTGGTCGTATTGGTTAAATCATGCCAATAATCCGATCAACATATATATCAATAATGACCGGTTCATATTATTATTAGCTAGTGTGTTATTTTATAAATAGTATTCCATACTACATAACATTTCATACATACTTTTAGTAAATTAAAATAAGGAAAAAAATAAAAGAAAACAAATAATTTTATATACTTCGAATTAAATTATACTCTGTATTTAGTAAATATTACGGAGTACTTAATTTTAAAGATTACAATATGTTGTTAGGTATAGATTACTCACACTTATTTTTAGAAATCCAAGTCAAAATATAAATCCAAAATTACAAAAAAAAAATAAAGGAAAGCGAAATACTAAAAGTAGCAAAATTTGCAAATTGGTCGGTTCGGACTTGGATTTACTCTTTCAGGTTATTTAGTTATACCATACCACCGATTAAATGCATATCTGGTTCGTATAAAATTTTTAAAAATAAAATTTATACTGACTATTATTTAATCAAATGACTCATAACTAAGTAAAAACTATTATGACTATAAATGATTCATCAAGAAAATATTTTTTATTTCACACTGGTTTTGAAGTAAATTAAATTAAAAATGAACACTTATTCTTTTTATTCCAATGAGACTAAGAACTCTTTTCCAATGAGACTAAGAACTCTCTTCAACTTATTCTTTTTATTTATTCTTATTGTAATCAGATCAGAAAAAATTAGATAAAAAATATATTTAAATATAGCTATAGTCATATTAGATTAGACCTGATCAAAACTTATTCTAATCAAATCAAATAAAGAAAACTGGCATTAATTTTTCTTTGGGGGGGGGGGGGGGCATTGAATCTGGGCTGGGATGTCTGCCAAAGTATTAGAGTCCCAAGTTGACCCAATATAAACTCTAACACTATGTTTGGCTCAAGGATTTTGGAAGGAAAAGAAAAGAAAATAGTTTTCTCTCATTTTCCTTACCAAAATGGTAGGAATTTGATTTTCCCTCCACTTGGTACATTTTGCCTCCTCATTTTCTTTTCCTTTCACTTTTACTTTCTTTTCCCCTCTAACCAAACAAGAAAAATGGTTTTCCACTTCATTTTCTTTTCTTTTTTCTCTTTTAAATTCCTTGAACCAAACATAGTGTAAAAGTGGGCCTCTCAAATGTTCACATAAGAACGGGCTTTTATAAAATGTGCACGTCCGTCTTATTTGTCTAGTAGTTACTTCGTTTGCTATAAATTTTTTAAGATACTATTTTTAGTGTCAAATTTAACTCTCTTAATTTGATTATTTTTTATTATTTATTTCATAATATAATAGTCTAGTCATATCTTGTTTTGTATATGTTTTTTAATATAATTTTACTTTTAAATTTTACATCTGCAATCAAAAAAATTAAATTAAAAAAATAAATTCTATTAAACCACGTAATGCATAAGGGAAAGACCTATATTGGTGACGGAGAAAGTAGAATAATAAAAAAGTACGGAGTAAAAATATTTGTACTTTATGGGAGGTGATTTATAAAGTGGCGTTGAGATGGAAGCAAATGAGTCACTAACATTTACTCTTTCCTTCCCGAAATTGATGACATTTTTTTGTCTGATAATTTCGTTTATTTGCTTATTTTTCATTTATTATTTGATAAAATAACATATTTGCGCCATGAATTATTTTCTAAAACCTTTGACGTACTTTTTTAATGTGTAAGTTGTTTTTGATACTTATGCCAATTTTTGAATAAAATAATTTCAAAAATACTGAGTTTTACTTCGCATTGCGATAATTTTAATCTAATTTGGGATATATAGAAGCATTACTTTTCACAAATGAAAGGGGATGAGCTAATGACTCATTTGAAGAGGAGAAAGAAGCACTAATGACTTACTCATTCAGGACATGAAGTTTTTAGTAAGCGTTTTATAATACTCCGTAAAAGAGAGTAAATCACTTAAAAAATTAAAAATATAAAACTAAACACACAGAACTATAGAAAACAATTAAATTAAACAAGTAAGAATTGAACTAGGAGTAGACTTTGTCGCTTTATATGAAAATAAAATACTCCGTACAAAGCAAAGAACTACGATAGGAAACGGAACAATACAAGGAAACTACCATGTACTTAATAATATATACGAGAATATATCTTTTCCTTTAACATAAATCTACTAGCATAAGACAATTTATAAACAAACACAGATAATAATTGTTTGTGTAGAATAATAGTCTGTGTTTGTGTTTAATGCCAAAATTTGTATGAGAAGTGAGATTCAACTATATATCTTTACCCAATCTACATACATGACACTTACAAACATTATCATTTCTTTAATGAAAAGAAGAAGTGACACCAATTATCTTTAATAGCACTTTCCACGTCCCAAACGGGCCCTAAGCACAATTAGAATAGCGTGATGTGGCTTCTCCATGCCATGAAATGACACCAATATGGCAATGCATACAATTGTGTATGCTAGTTGTAAAGTATGTGTATATTATTATTGCCTCTCATCATTTTGCCTAATCAATTACTCCATCCACCCCAATTGGATTACAAATTTTATTTGATTATAAATTGAGAGATACAAGGTAAAATTTCTCGCCTTTTCAAATCACTTTGTTTACAAATTGGTACCTCAATAAGAAATAAAATTACATATTAAAAAATTACGTAAGAGGTTTCATAAAACAAGAAGTGATAAGAGTACTCTATTTTATCAAATACTCAATGAAAACACACAAATAAAAATTGTAATATAATTGGGGACGGATGGAGTAAGTCCCAGAACGCCATTAAAATTTGGCCAACTACAATAAATCCCTCCCACAAGACATCATTTGTCATTTGGGTGTGTCAAGAAGCTGATTAAACGATTTTTTTTAGTCAATGAAAAATTTTCACGTGCATGTATGCATGATTTTATTTGAATCTTACACGGAAAACTTTATTTTTAAATGGATGACGGTGGGTTTCCAATTCGATCATGACCTTTTGGTCAACAAAGCTTTGATACCAATCATACCATAAATGTCCATAAATTGATTCAACCAAAAATTCAAATTTGTGGTTGTGATCCGAAATTTTTTTATATATACGCTGCCCAATACTTTTAGGTCCAAATGCAGGAGGCAATAACATTATCCTTCGAATATTATAATAAAAATAATAATACTATTAACATCATCGAATCATCATCATCCTCATTACCATCAATGCCTGATAGGCTATTTAAAGGTTATATTATGTACTTTCTTTTATTAAGCCAAAGAATCACTATTTCTTAATTTTGTAATATATGATGAAATAAATCAAAATAACTCATTAAATTGTCGGTATTTCTTTTAATAGTATAATAACAATTAGTTAATACAACTATTAACGCTCATGATGTGTCATCAAAAAACAGTCCTCCATATTTTAAACATAGAGATCGTGTTGCGTAAATCCGACCTCCCTTTCACCTTTCTTTTTCACTTGTCTCGAAATTGTGATCTACTCCCTCCGTCCCAACAAGTCCGACACGTTTCGAAAAAATTGTGTCCCGTAAAGTCCGTTACATTTATATTAAAAAATCACTTTTACCCCTTACTTTTTCATACCGTATCTATCACATCATACATTTTTTCTAATAATCTACCCATCACATCCTATTTTTATCCATCACATCAAGGGTATTTTTGGAAAGTCAACACCAAAATATCTCTCCCTCAATTTCCCAAAAAGTCAATATGTACCAATCTTTTTGGGACGGGGGAGTACTTCTTTCCTTTGCGTCTTTGAAAAAGAATATGGTCCAAAATATTGTTTCTTAACAAATATCATTTTTTATATATTTTTAACATCTTATCAACAATTTTCTTATATTTGGTGAAATCACAAACCCTAAAATATTCTAAAATAGATTATGTATTTTATGTATACTCACTCCTTAAAATGAGTTATATATTTTGGGAAGCATATTTCCCCCCATTGGCAGAGAAGCACTAGGGTCAGGTAAAAAATGAAAATGCTAGTCCAGCCCTTATGTCTATGTGTGTATATATAGTTCCATACTCACTTTCCATACAAACAAAAAGAGCCAAGAGGGAGAATTATATTGAAGTAGTAAATATATATATTTATGGCATTCCCCATGAAAATGTTTTCCATTTTATCCCTCGTCTTGATGCTTCTTTTTGCAAGTGGTACGCAATTTTTTTTTATGCGCAAGTTTTAAATTGCTAACTTTTATTCTAATAATCCGTTCTAAAATTAATTTTGTTTGCAGTCAAAATTTTTAAACTTTGACCTCATATTGGAAAAAAACATGTTTAATTTTCAAATAAAATTTTTACCAATAGAGACCATAAAAAAATCAAATGAGAAGTTTTAGGATAGGGTTACAATTTAGTCCAAAACTAAAGAATAAACAAAAACGACCAATTACACAATTAAAGTAGAATAAGATATTCTTAAAAATAATTTAAATAGTCATTGAATTAATCAGTCATTATCCAATATTTGTTTCTAATAACCACATTCGTAGAGTCATTTTTATAACCGGTCTTTATCCAATACTTCTTGCTAATGAGAGCGCACATATGACAGATCATATGAAATTATGTGTGCGTCACAAAAAGAATAAAATATATTTAGTTCTATCCAGGGAAACGTACGGCCTTTTAGTCATATATATATATATGGAATAAAAATTTAAAAATCAAATGAGAAGTGGTAGGATAGGGGTATAATTTAAATTAGTGCAAAACTAAAGAATAATTTAAAAATGGAATGCATGCAGAGATGGGGATTGCAGAGGGGAGGACGTGTGAATCGAAGAGCCAAAAGTTCAAAGGGCCATGCGTGAGTGACCACAACTGCGCTTCCGTCTGCCACACCGAGCGTTTTCACGGCGGCCACTGCCGTGGCTTTCGCCGCCGCTGCTTCTGCACCAAACCCTGCTAATTAATTATTAATTATTTCTTTATTATATATACTTGGTGTGTGTTTGTGTGTAATAATTAATTTATATTAATTACAATGCCAGCTGATCGATTTAACACTATATATCATCAGTTAGGAAGTAATTGTTGCTTGGGCACAATAAATTAAAGATTTGTGTGTGTTTTGAATATTTGTTGTGTGTTTGTTTTCTGGATTAAATAAATAAATTGTACTCAATCCCATAATATATAAACTACGTATCCTAGTGTGATTTTTCTCACTAATTGTGTGCCTTAATGATACGTTTGTGAAATTTGCACCATACTATTCCGTACTTCGTACTAAAATATATATCCTTTTCAAATGTAGTACTTAATTTTTTTTTATTTTCTAGATAGAACTTGAATAATGTCTAGTGGCGGGAACAATGTCCAGTGATATTGGACATTTAATTTGAACAATGTCTAGTAGCGATGACCATTTACTTGAATAGTGACCCGTGGACAATAACCAGTGATACTACATTAAAAAATAAAAATATATAGTACTACAACATTAGGAAAGTCACTATGTTTTAGTATTATTTAAGTAAATTCTTATTGTTTAAATAATCCATTTTAATTTGTTCTTTAAAATAGTCCGTAATTGAGCTTTCTTGTGCTGCACACTCAATTAAGGCCCCGTTTGGCATCAGCGTCAGAGATTAGCGTTAGCGTTTTGAAAAAGCTATCCGACGGTAGCCTTTAGCGTTAGTGTTTTCAGAATTAATCTGCACCATTAAATTTTTATCCAAAACGCTAACGCTAATCGAAAACGTTGTTACCAAATAAAGCCTAAGTCTTGGGGAGTTTGTTTTTGGACATCTTTTAAAGAATCTCATATTAGTAGAGTTAGGTTGAATCTTCTATATTGGTTAATTTGTTTCTTTACTTTCGATTTCAAAGGTCCAAAATAAAAACTTTGAGATTGATTGCCCTATATAAGGGTTATCTATCAACGAAGAGACATTTTTGCCCCTGTTTAAAATTTTAATACAAAATTAAATTTAGGGTTAAATATATTTTTAATATTTGTAAAATACGTGAGTTTTTTGGCTCATGTAATATGTACAACGATCATATATATATCTTTTTAACTTTACAACGATCATATATCCTTTTTGACATAGCCAGTGCAAGATGTTGCTGCTGATGTGTCGCTCCTCAAATGAAGTCGTAAATCACTACAACCATAATCTAGAGATTTCGTCCCTGGTGAGAATCCTAGTCTATGATTATAGTCATTATTGTTGTGTTGTTCGTCAAGTGGACATCTAAATGCATAATTGGACATGGGATTGATGTAAAATTATACTTTTAGTCATTAAATAATTAGCACGTACCAAAATGATAAAAGATCAAAAAGGAACTAAATATAAAAAGATACTCATTAAAGAACTATAGACTTGATATTTGATAATAGAATATTAAATATGGAAACACCCTATTATAAAGGACAAATTATAGAATTGTTCTTTTGAAAATGATCAATTTACAAAATTAAAACTTTCAATTTATTGACATAGCACATTTATTTAGTACTCAAGTGTTTATTTTTGTACTCCGTATTTCTAATTATCAAATTTTAATTATATTATATCTTTAAAAAAATTAAGAATTGAAGATTAATATGAATGTTATATCATCTAACTAGAAGTGCTAATTACTTTTAAGAAGTATTTTCAAAATAGAGTTTTTTGTAATGATAGTTTAAACAACATATATTTTACAGAGACAAAAATATACTCCCTCTGTCCCAAAATATTCACAACATTTGCTTTTTCAGCAGTTGCGAAAACTTTTGTTTATTTCTACGTTTTCATTGGTTATTTGATAAAATAAAATATTCTTGACACCTCTTATTTCGAAGAACTTTTCATGTAGTTTTTTGATATGTAAATTTTATTTTTTATTTCCATACCAATATGTAAATAAAATGAATTGAAAAAACTTGATATTTTGTCTCGGGAATACAAGTATGGCAAATATTTAGGGACAGAGGGAGTAAAACTTTGTTGGTGCGTGTTTCCACATTAGAAAACGAAGTGAAGTATCACTAGCATATCCCTCTCCTATATGAGTATTTGTCCATTTTTTATTTTTTCTGTTAAAATTGATAAATATTGACCTCAAATTAAATAAAAATGATACTCCGTATTAGATATTAATACAAAATAATTTTATTAGATTTATTATATCAAATATTTTTAAAAGACCGGAAATGTGAGACTCTAGCTATAAGTTTAACCTTTTTGAATTAGAAAGTGGACATTGAGTGGACCTCACATTGTATGGAGTGGTTAATTTTTGCCAATTTTGTGTTGGGTTATATTGTTGATTTGTTTCTTTACTTTCGATTTCAAATGTCCAAAACAGGAACTTTGAGTTTGATTGCCCTATATATAAGGTATCTATCAAGCAAGAGACACTTTTGTCCTTGTTTAAATTTTAATACAAAATTAAATTTAATTAGGGTCGAATATGTTTTTAGTCTTTGTAAAATATACGAATTTTATTTTTGATTTCTGTAAAATGTTTTTTGTTTAAGCCGTCATTACAAAAAAAATTGTTTTCAAAATGGTCCTTATACAAAATAAAAACCTTTAATTTGTTAACATAACACATTTATTTCGTATTCAACCGCTTAATTTTGTACTTCTAATTGCTTCAAAGAGAATTCTCAAGCCCTACATAGCGCCCTTTATAAAATTACATTCCTAATTCCCAAATTTTTATTATATTATATCTATAAAAAATTTAGGAATTAGAGATGTAATACAAATAAATGTATGATTTAGGACCTGAAAATTGTGTGGACGTAATTAGAAATGCAACACTGAGGGGTCAAATATGAAATAAATGTGTTAAATTACTTCATCTAATTAAAAGTGCCAAATACGCTTAAGAGTGGTCCGTGATGCAAATATTTAAAAGTACCAATTATTTACGTAATTAGCATAGTATCAATTACGTAATCTAACTAAATGAGATTGATTTTTTCTTTTTAACCAGAATTACGTAATCAAATCGATATCAAACTAAATGAGATTGATTTTTTTCATCCTGAACCAAAATTACGTGATTGGCATCACGGTCTCATCATGTTTGATATCGATTTAGTTTTGGTTCAGGATGAAAAAAAATCAAATCTAATTTAAAAATATTATAAATGGTTGGATACTATGCTAATTCAGATTTTTTGTCCCGTGCTAAGAGGTGAAGCGGTGGATGGATAAGAACACCGTCAACAATCTAAAAACCTTAGAGGACCCAGGACACGTGTCAATGCCTACGTACTCTTCACTTACTAGCATTATTGGACTACTTTTTTTTGTTTCTTTTTTATCATGCATTATTGTACGGAGTAGTTTAAAAAAAAACATCGTTGTTCTTTTATTTAAATCTCCGTTCTAAATTATTATTCGAAGCTGTCATAATTTTTATTTGCGTAAACATTTTTATTGATTATTATTTCAATAAAATAAAATAGAACAAAAGAAATATTGTAGTCCTAAAGATGAAATAAAATTTTAAATATGAATGATGCTTTCATTAATTAAAATAAGAGATAAAAAAAGTGGAACATATTTGATTAATATACAAATTTAATTGATATAAAAATAAAAATTTAATTTATATATTTAAAAATTACATTTAAAAATTTTATAAAAAAACAAGTGAGGGCAAGAATAACGTAATTTATCAAATGGTAAATAAAAACAATAAAATAAATAATAAATATCCAACATCCAAAATAATAATTGTGTAATCTATTTTGTGTTGAAAAGATTGTGTTATAGCACGCATGCAAGGGTTACAAGTGTGCAATGCTCTTACCGGACAAGTGCACAACCATGAATGACTCTGTGTGGCCAACCGTACATAGCTTCTTGAATTTTAGAGCTTCATATTTTTAGACTCGGTATTAATTTTAAATCGTAAGTATTCTAAAAAAATTAAAATGAGCCCAAAATAGAAATTTTACATCGATCCAATTTTATTTTTCATTTTTCTAGACCGCTCATGTGCACAACTTCTACACGAGACCCACAACCCGACCCGATAATTAGTGAATGACCTAATCTTTAATTTCTTTATACGAATATTCTTTTTTTTGAAGGGACACAAATACTACTCCCTCCGTTTCAAAATACGGTTTCTATTTTAATTTTTAGAAGAAATAAAAAATGTGTCTAGGGTATATTTATGGTTGACTTTCTAACTTTATACTTGATCTGATGTGATGTATATATTATTATTGAAAAAATACGATGTGATAGATAATGTAAGGAATAGTAGGGGTAAAAGTGGTTTTTTTAGTTGGAAGTGAAGTAGTTTTGAGAAAAAATGAAAAAAAATTGTAAGAGCACTGGAAATACCCATGCAGCCTCGGGGGCTTGAAACCGGGGCTTCAAAATTTCTTTCACTGCCACGTCAGCTTTAACTTACCTCACAGATTCAGTGGAAATGGGTTTGAAGCCCTGGGACTTCAAACTGGGGCTTCAAACCTTCATTTTGTTGGAACACACTTTGTACGTTAAACTAAAGTCGTGTTCATTTCTGACAGGTTTTGATAATTGCCAAAACGTCGTGGATATGAAGAGTTTCGTTGAATAACTCAAGGCGTGAAGAATGGCATGGAACATGACCAAAAAGACTCAAGGACAAGATCAAGAATTGAAGACTTAGTCGAGTCGGTTTTTTGTGATCAAAACCGATAATCAATTCAAGTCTCGGTTCTCAAAGAGTCAAAATTATTTTACAATATCATAAAATGTTTTTATGCATCAAAATAAACATTTTAGATAAATTTTTTATTGTTAAAAATCATTGGTCCTTGCTCAGAACCAAAATCACCTAAGTCGGCGTACCGTGTTCGGCACTCGGTGTTCGGCGTTCGGTTTTTGGCGCCCGAACCAACTCGGTGGTTTTCAATGTTTTAAACCTCGCTTTTATCTCTGAGCATATTTTAAATGTTTCCAAATTATTATTTTATAAAAACCACTTTTGTATCTTGGTCAATCGGTCTAACACGTGAAAAACGGTCAAAACCGTACGCACGTGATTTACGACCTTGAGGACTTGGTTTTTACCAAACAAGTCTTGTTTTCACTATTTTATACCATATACAATATTTTTCAAACTTGGTTTTTACTTTTGGGAACACTTCATTTTTGGACCTCGGTTTTTCAAAACAGGTTTCAGCTGGCTAGACTTTAGCTGGGTGATAATCGATTATCACCTTAGTGACAATCGACTATCAGCCACTGCAGCTTTGAACTTCCAAGTTCTGAAGCACGCAATAATCGATTATCAGCTTTGCAATAATCGATTGTCAGCCTTTGCAGCCAAAACGCAGAATCTTCAGAGAGGACCAATAATCGATTATCACTTGTTGACAATCGACTATCTGGGTTACCGTTGTCCTCCAACGGATAGAATTTTAAATTTTTGGACAGAGAATCTTTGGATAATCGATTATCATGGTTTGACAATCGACTATCAGCCTGTGTCCCTGAAAAATTTGTCTTCATCCTGTTGGAAATTCTAGCAACGGGTTTATCCCATTTTCGGCTATAAAATGGCACCCAAATCCTCTCTTTTAACACACAATTCTTCGACATTTCAATACTCCTTCATTGCATAAGCATTCCCATCTTTCTTAGCTATTTGAGAGCCAATTCTTGAAGAAATTGTCGTGTTCTTGAGCGTTTACTAGTTCACTCATATCTACTCTTTGTGAGAGTTTTATTCCTGAGTGTTTAAGTGTTTTCATACACTTTAAGGGAGGTTGTTCCCTTGTTGAAAACTCGAAGGAAGTTCTTTGTTCCTTCGTGAGAAGTCTTGGAGTGCGGTATCTCCGAGCAAAGGTGTTGAGGCTCGTGTGACTCGAGTTCTCAAGTTGTATCGGTTTGTTAAACACCCTTAAGCTTAACGGAGTTAGTGTAGCTCGAGAGAGTCTCTCGGGGGGCTGGATTAGCCACACGTTGTGGTGAACCAGGATAAAATCCGGTGTGCTCCTTCTTTACGCTCTTTACTTTAACACTCTCGTTTTAATTTCCTGCGATTTTGTTTTAAACGCTATTCACCCACCCTCTAGCGTTGGGCCTTTATTCTAACACATTTTTTATATTTTTAAATATACATTTTCTAAAACTAAATTAATAAATTTAATTATTTTATTATTTAATTATATTGAAACAGGAATAATTTAAAAAAATACATTCATAAAATTAAAAGAAATTGAAGCGAAAATAATTTAAAAAAATTATATTCATTAAATTAAAAAAAGAAAGCAACAATAATAAAAAAATACATTAATAAAAAAACTAAGGTAAATTATATTTTACCTTAATCTCTTTTTGTCTTCCATTAATAAAAAAACTAAGGTAAAAAAAGAAATTACTAAAAAACTAAGGTAAAAAATTACATTTTCTTTTTTTTTTGCTTCCAAGGGCTAAATTAGTCGTTATAGGAAGGAGAAGTTGCGTCAAATGTATGACGCTGATGCAATGAGGCCGGGATGAATCCCCAAGGGGGTGGTGTTTAACGCCCACTGGGCGTCAAAAGGGGCATAACGCCGCACGACGTGATATGTATTACCACCGCTGTAAGAAACAGAGAAAGTAAAATACGTAAACAAATTAAAAATAACATTTGTAAACTATATTGTACGTAAATAAAAAAAATTAATTAAACGAAAAAATTAATAAGCTTAATTTTGTGACGAAAGGGAGTGTGAATAATGTAATGTAGGGACTTACCTAAGGACATGCATGGGCTACAAGTGTACTACCCAACTTTTTCTTTTTTTTTATTTTTAGAAAGGCGTGAAGGTGTCAAATACTTCCAATTATGTCCCTTCATCAACTTGTCCCAAATTTTTTTTATGTTTATTGAAAGAGAGGTCATAGGGGAACACCAAATGGGTTACACCATATGTACACCAGGCCTAAAATAGGCACACACAGATACTAAGTGTCTGTGTATGTCTATTTTAGACTTGGTGTACATGTGGTGTACTCTAAGCGGTGTTCACCAAGCATAATTTTTATTAAAAAAATTATTTTTATCCTTGTGTTTGCGCTATTTATCACATTATATCTATTAATTACTTCTTTCATCTAAAAATTAGCATCTCTTTGTGCGTTATGATGTCTGATTATAGTTATTTTTAAATATTTTATATGAAAAATGATATGGAATTAAAAAACTAAATGTACGTATTCAAAAGCTATATCAAAACATCTACAAAATTAGTGGTGACATGACTATATTATTTTATCAAATACACAACGAGAATGAGCCAACAAAGTGAATCAAATTTGACCATTTAAATTATGAACGAGAAGATAATTCTTGAACGAAAGAATAATCTACTAATTACATCTAACATTTCTCATTACATCAAGGGTATATATATTTAGAAATTTTTTTTAAGTTTATTAAAAGTTGAAAAAGAAAAGTTTCAAGGGATGGAGAAAAAAATATTAAGTTTCCTCTAACTTTTTATTAAAACTCTTGATGCCAACTTAAGGGAATCGATTTAATTACAAACTAAATTATGGGCCGGGGTTTGAAAGCTCGTGAAAATTTTCTGTATCCGTAGATGATAAGATACACTAAGAGGATTGACAATGGCAAGTCAAAAATTAAAAGTTACACGGTAACATGGATTATTTTAACCAATAAAAAGTAATCCAGTCACCGTGTGACAAATGAGTGGAGTGTCGTAACATACAGTGGCAAGTTGTTGTTTTTGTTTATTTTTGCACCTTTTAATGATTTTTAATTATAAAAAATTATTTTAAAAATCTATTTTATTATTAAAATATGTTTACTTCTTTTAACAAAATATTTTTTTCAAAAATTACAAAAATCAAAAATATTAAAAAAATAAAAAATGAGAGAGTCATGCCTTGCACATGGAATGAAAAGTGAGGTGGAATGACCATGGAATGTCATGATTTGAGTGGAATTTGCTGACATGACATGACATGGAAAGGCAAGGTATTGCCTTGCCATTGTGAATGCTCTAAGAATGACAAAAAGTAAATCTCAAATTATGCCCCAAAAGAATGTAAGAATATTTTAACGGTCACACTGACACAAAATGTTATTTCAATTAAAAAATTACAATAACATTTTATATCATTGTAAGTCATCACACTAACATTATATTAGCACAAAACATTAGTACATGTCTTCAAGTATATACTCCGTACAAAATGGATACAATTTTTGGGCAGGCAGTTTAATTCTATAAAAATGCTAGGAGTACACCAAATGTGTACCCCATTTGTCCCCCACCCACTCCTTGTCCACAAAAAAAGGCAAGAAATTCAAAAAAATAAATAAATAAAAATAAAATAAAAATGAGTGGTGAAGAAAGGAGTGGTGTACATTTGGGGTACACCTTCGTTGTACCCCTTGCATTGCTCTTAATTCTAAGAAGAATTGGGACAAACAAAAAGGTTACAGATTAACACGTTAAATCATGACAAGTGGAGATGGTTGTTTTCTTTTTCTTTTTGACAAGAGAAAAATAATTGAATAATGACCACAAGATAAAGAATTACTCCATTCGTCCCTAAATAAACTTCTCTTTTTGACTTTTTAATGATTTAAGGAGGAATATTTTTGTGTTGACTTTCCAAAAATACCCTTGATGTGATGTGTAAAAGTAAGATGTGATATGTAGATTATTACTCCCTCCGTTCCACAAAACCCTTCCGATTTTGACTTTGGGGAAAAATAAGGAAAGTGTAATTTTGGTTGACTTTCCAATTTTGTTCCTGATGTGATAGGAAAAGTAAGACATGATAATTTGGTTATTAGTGAAAAAGTATGATGTGATAGGTAGGGTATGAAAAAGTAGGGGTAAAAGTGGTTTTTTAATAGAAAGTGGAAGTGTTTTGTAGAAAGCAAAAAAACGAAAGAAGAAGGGTTTTGTGGAACGGAAGGAGTAATAAAAAGATATGATGTGATAGGTAGGGTATGAAAAACTAAGGGGTAAAATGAGTTTTTTAAGGGAAAAGAAAAATTTATTTGGTCACTGAGCACATTGCACAATTAGCAAATGTAAAGATTAGAGAGTGCCAAGTAGATAGACATGAATTTAAGGGAGTCTTCGAGAATGATGCTCATCTTTTTTTAGAAAAGAAAAAAATATACATTCGGATTACGACCTAATTAAAAAAAAAAATTTACTATAAGAAAAATAATGAATAATTTTTTTAAAAAGTACGGAGTATAATAATGAATAATTATGAGTTTTTTTCTTAGGGACCCGAATAAAAAATATTTTTTTTGTCCCAAATAACTTTACTTTTCTTTCCAAAAGAATTTTTAAACGAAAGGGATAAATATCTAATTATGATTAAAACAGTTTTATACTCCGTATATTAAAAGAAGCAAAGACAATGAATGTTTTTATACAAAAATAAGACATATTATGTCAAATAATGTCTACACATAATAAAAGAACACTGTAAAAAATCAATACCGGGCATAAATTTGCAATATTTAACAATTCCAACCCTTCTATATACAGGATAAAAACACAAGAGATCATCAATAAGTTCCATATTTAGTCGATCTTATTTAGATAGATCGTTTTTAAAGGAATTATTCTAAATAGGATTAAAATATTTAGAAAGTACTAAAATAAGAGTTATACTTCCTCCGTCCCAAAAAGATTGGTACATATTGACTTTTTGGGAAATTAAGGGAGAGATATTTTAGTGTTGACTTTCCAAAAATACCCTTGATGTGATATGTAAAAGTATGATGTGATGAGTAGATTATTAGAAAAAATGTATGATGTGATAGGTATGGTATGAAAAAGTAAAGGGTAAAAGTGGTTTTTTTAATGGAAATGTAACGGATTTTACGGGACGCAGTTTTTTCGAAACATGTCGGACTTTTTGGGACGGAGGGAGTATATTTTTTTCCCTTGAATAAGAGTTCGCACTGTCGTAATTTAGCACTCTACATGTGTATTTTAGGTCATGTAGATGGTCATGATTGGTAATGTAAATGCATTTTAATTCCTATTTCGAAAATAAAAACATGAAATTCCTATTTCGGTATATTTTCAATGTTTTAGTCCTACTTTAGTCTTCTTTTCTTTGTTCCTACAACACCTGCTTTTTTTCTTAAAAAAATCATACAGAAAAATTTTACTTGTCCAAATTTTTTTAAAAATTTTGTGAAATTCAAACACGGAAATTTTTTATACTCCCTTCGTTCCAAATTAGATTATGCAATTTGAAGAATGTGCAAAACTCTATACTTTTTAAATTTAATTTATTTGTAAATTTGTATACAAATAAATAATGCAATGTACACACTTAAAATATGCATCAAGATTTCTACAAAATTCATGGTAAAAAAATATTTTACTTTATCATATGGTCAATAAAAAATAATTAAACAAACAGAAAATTATCGAAAGATAATCGTAAATGTGTAATTTATTTTGGGACGGATGACGAAGAAGAGTAGTGGTATATTTGTTGCACCCCACGTTTGCCTATAAATAGGATGGTTCCTCATGGCAGAACTACACACCACAATCATATCACATATTCTCATTTCTTTGTCACAAATTTTCCTCATTTAATTTATATAATAATAAATAAATAAATATCGGAAAGAAAAGATGAAGAAGCCCTGCAGCGTTAACGTTCCGATCGCCGTTATCTTCATCTTTATGATGCTTCTCTCTACCAATGGTTAATTCCATTTATTTTCATTTTCACAACTTATCTTCTCTCTGTCCATGCTATTATGAGATTTTACTGTGTTGTTTCATTTTTAATCTATTAGTTTAGGAAAATGATTACGCCTCCACTTTTATCGTGAACATTGTTTCTAAGAAATGACCTTAAATAGAAGTAAAATATAGAGAGAGAGAGTATTAAAATAAAAATCTATATTTTTATTTTCAAAATAGGAGTTTGCACTATAATAGTATGATAGTGTACATGAATATTTCAAAATATATATATACTATTTGACATGATTGACATCGTATGTTCATTTTAACTTCTACTTTGAAAATAAATATTTTCTATATTTTACTCATGCTTTAATTTCTTTCGCTAGATTTTAAATCATTTTCTCATCAAATATCCTCAAATCCGTCCATTCCAAAAAAAATAAAAATAAATGAATAGAAAAAAGAGAATATATGCTATATACGTACTCCAATATACTACATACGTTCTACTCCATGTTATATTTGTCCAGTTTGTTTTTTTCAAGTCAAACAGGATAAACTTTAATTTTCAGTTACTCACAGTTTATATTACATATTAGTTCTCAACAAAATAAAGTTTTGAAAATGTTCAACTGAACAGGTTTAATTAAATTTTTTTTGTACTAATGAATATTACTCCCTCCGTCCTCAAAAACACTTCTTCTTTCATTTTTTCCACTTCCAACAAAACACTTTCACTTTGTTTTAAAAAACCACTTTTACCCTTACTTTTTCATACCCTACCTATCACATCATATTTTTTCTCTGATAATCTATCCATCACATCTTACTTTTACTCATCACATCAGGGGCAAAATTGGAAATCAGCTATAATTTAACAATTCTTTATTTTTGCCCCCAAATCAAAATGGGAAGTTTTTTTGCAAACGAATGTGAGGGAGTATCATTTTTGTTTAAATAAAACTCAAATGGTGGGACGGAGGCAGTATAATTGTATTTAATTTTCAATTTGGGGTGATTATAAAAATAAAAAAGAATTTGTGCCTAATTATATTATTATTGTTGATGGAATGATATATATTATGGGTGGGAGTACGTGCAGAAGTAGGGATAAAGGTGGCGGAAGGGAAGCTGTGCCACTACAGGAGCCAGAGGTGGACTGGGCCATGCGTTTTAGGGCACGACTGCCACAAGAGCTGCCTCGGTCAGGGCTTTGCTGGGGGCGAGTGCCACGGCCTTCGTCACCTTTGCTACTGCTACAAGAACTGCTAATCAATCAATTAATTTAATTAAATTAATTCCTCCTCTTCATAATCAAATAAAATTAAATAATAAGATTTTCGCCGCTTGATGTAATGCATGTTGTATATGGACATTCCCCATGTCTCGTGTTTTATTAATTACATGAATAATAAGTTAAATAAAAAAAAGTCTTCTAGTTTTGCTTTGTTTCGTGCATTGAACTAATCAATTTTGTCCTTGATGTGATGAGTAAGAGTAAGATGTTATAGTTTAGTTGTTAGTGAAAAAGTATGATGTGATAGGTAGGGTATGAAAAAGTAAGGGTAAAAGTGAGTTTTTTAATTGAAAGGGGAGTATTTTAAGAAAAACAAAAAAAATGAAAGAGGAAGAATTTTAAAAAACGGAGGGAGTATTATAATCAGTACTTATAATTGTCTCACTTAAAGCATAAAAAATAGAGGAATTTACTTAAGTAGCACTTAAACATAATGACTTCCTCTAAATAGCACCACATGTGTTTTTCATCCCAATGTAGCATTTTTAGTCATTATGCATTAGTCATTATTCAAGTAAATATTTGTTATCATTGGTCATTGTTGACATTATTAAATGCTATTTAGGGAATAAAACAATTTAAGTGCTATTTAGGAAAATGACTTAAGTTTTAGTGCTATTTAGTGCAAATATTTCTAAAAAGTAAGGGCGAATCCACCATGATTTACTTTTTTTTGTTATGTCCCGAAAAAAACATTCTTTTTCTTTTGTGGAATTATAACACAATTTCACACCCTCCATCTAGAAATGATCTTCTTATTTGATTTTTCTAGGTCAAAGCTCATATATAAACTTTGATCTCTATATTCAGAAGAAATTTCACACCCTCCATCTATAAATGATCTTCTAGTTTTGCTTTGTTTCGTGCATTGAACTAAACAATTTAGAAAATAAAGAGGAAAATCAAATCACATGAATGAATATCTTATTTTTAATATTATAATCAGTACTTATAATTGTCTCACTTAAAGCATAAAAAATAAGGGCGAATCCACCATGATTTACTTTTTTTGTTATGTCCCGAAAAAAACATTCTTTTTCTTTTGTGGAATTATAACACAATTTTACATCCTCCATCTAGTTATTTGATTTTTCTAGGTCAAAGCTCATATACAAACTTTGATCTCTGTATTTAGAAGAAATACATTATGTTGATTTAAATGTATTATCAATAATTTTATTATAAAACATAGTTTTTAAATTTATTAGAATTTCATAAAATATTACCACTAAAAAATTTACTCCCTCCGTCCCAAAAAGATTTACACGTTTTGACTAAAGTTGAAATTAATGGAGAGATAATTTTGTGTTGACTTTCCAAAAATATCCTTGATGTGATGGGTAAAAGTATGATATGATGTGTAGATTATTAGGAAAAAGATATGATGTGATAGGTAGGGTTTGAAAAAGTAAGGGGTAAAAGTGGTTTTTTAATAGAAATGGGTAGAAGATTGTGGAACGCAATTTTTTTGAAAGGTGTAAATCTTTTTGGGATGGAGGGAGTATATATTAAGAGTCGAAGTATTATATTAGAAATTGTAAAGAGTCAAATAGAAAAATCATTCAAGGACGGAGAAAGTATATCATTTGCAATTGCTTAATTACACCAAACATAAAATTTGAAATTGAATTACAATTCAAATTTATTCAATTTAATTCCATAGAATTTGAGTTAAAATTCATATCCACGGAACATAACCTCACTTTTCTTATAATGATCACTAAATTCAAATCCCAAAACTTAAGTGAAAAAGTAGCCAATGATCTGTTACTAGGTTGAGGTGTATATCACTTACACACCAAGTGTGTTAAAGTATACACAGAAAATTATTGTCTATATGCACACTGACAATTGGTATTTGTGTTTATGTGTAATATATGTTGAAATATTGGAATAATAATATTACTTCTTGAATTATGAAGTACATAATAAAGTATATATAGGAGAGACTCTTAACACAACTAGGAGTAGAGAATAGAAACTAACTAACATATTAAAAAAACTACCACAAATAGGATTAGGAAGCTGACTAATAATGAAATACTACCACATTCAATATTGCCACAAGTAATACTATTATTATTGTCTAACATCCCCTCTCAAGCTGAATTTTGGCTGAAGCAAGAGGAAGCTTGGACACGAGCTCGAAACTGGAAACTTTGAAAGGAGAGAAATTTGACGTGCACCGTTGGCTGCTGACTGCTGACGTCGTTGGAGAAGAGAATTCTGACATGCACTGTTAGCTGCTGACATCGTTGAAGAAGAGAGAAATTGACGTGCGTTGGTAGCTGCTGGCGTCGAAGAAGAAGAGAGAAGGTTGACGTTGTATTTTATTACTCCCTCCGTTTTTAAAAACACTTCCAACAAAACACTTCCCCTTTCTATTAAAAAACCACTTTTACCCTTACTTTTTCATACCCTACCTATCACATCATACTTTTTCTCTAATAATCTATCCATCACATCTTACTTTTACCCATCACATCAGGGGCAAAATTGGAAATCAACTACTCCCTCCGTCCCCCTAAGATGTTTTCATTTTGACTTTTGGTTGTTTTTAAGGAGAGTTGAAAAAAGGTGAAAGTTTACCATAATATCCTTAATGAAAATGGGTGGAGTGTATTAAATGAGGTGGGTGAGGTATAATAAATAAAGTAAGTGGGGGTAGTTGTGGTATTTTAATTGTTAAAAAATGAAATGAGAAGATCTATTGTGGACAAAGAAAAAAAGCTATTGAAAAGATCTATGAGGGAGAGAGGGAGTATAATTTAACACTTCCTTATTTTTGTCCCAAATCAAAATGGGAAGTCTTTTTGCAAAATGAGGGAGTAGTTAGTTGCAATATTATTATTCCAATATTTCAACAACATACTTCATCTGTCCCTGAAAACTTTTTTTTCTTTCTTTTTCATCATATTCATCTAAAAAAAGTTCTCATTTCTATTAAAAAGTCATTTTTACTCTTACTAATTCTTAACATACATATCACATATCATCTATTCACTATTAACATACCCATAAAATCCTACTATTGCCCATTATACCCAAGAACATTCTTAGATACTCAACACCAAGATAAACTCTATTTAAATCTCTTAAAAATCAAAATCTCTCTCATGTTTTCTGCGACCAATGGAGTATTTGTTATATAAGTGATCGATTTACACGAAGCTTTTTTCCTATTCGGTTATATCAGATTGTTGGTGTCGTGCCAAAAATGACTACAAACTAATTTGATCCTTAAAAAAAGGACACATTCAAAACTCATTTCCTTATCAACCAACTCCGATCCACAAACACGTATATAGCTAATTATGCACTGTATTTATATGGGCTTATTTTTCCTTTTCATATGTATACATTATCTTTGCATAAATTAAACACTACAAGAAGAAGAAGAAAAAACTTAGAAGTCAAATGGCGCATTTCTTAAGATTATCTATAAGCATATTCCTCATGCTATTGCTTCTTTTCTCTACCGGTAATTATAATTATTTCCAACCAAATTAAATATATATGCTATTTGATTGATTATGATGATACTCATATGTATATGTATGATTTTTATTTTTAAATTTCCATAAATAAATAAATAAATAAAAATGTCTACATGGAATACAAGCAGGGATGTGTACAAGTAGAGAAGCAGCAGGAATGTGGTCCAAAGGTGGGAAAAAATATCCCAAGTGTGGCAAAGTGGGAAAATGTTTCTTTAAAGACAGGCAATGCCAGGAATGGTGTAACAGCTTCAATTACCCTTATGGCTCATGCACTCCCATATTTCAGTGTTGCTGCGAGAACAAAAGCAAATGAATTATATTAATTAATTAATTAATTATCCACCTTATTATCATATTAGTTATTATATCGTTTAATTTATACGTACGTGCACTCTAATTAGTAGTGCAACAAATTAAATTAAACATGTGTGTGACACATCGTAATTATAAATTAATAAATGCCTAGCTAGCTAGATATATATGTACTTTAATTATATTTAAAGCATATAATTAATGTTTATGGTTTGGTTCGGTATATATATAAATAAATAAATCAAAAGTGTATGTATGTATGTATAGGCATGCTTTGTATTATTATATATGTACCCAAGGCAAATAATGTGTAATCCGTTCCATTCATTTATTTGCCAAAATTATGTTGTTCTAACTAGGGGTGTGCACTGGACCCAAACCGGTTAGGATCGGAACCGGAATTGCAGTTTTTCTAGGAGTACTCTAGGACCGAAGACCAGACTTGTTTAATTTCGGTCCGGACCTGTTTTTCCGGTCTGGTCCAGTTTTAGCCTACTCTAGACCTGAATTTTTTAATATATACCTTTTTTGCAATCTTATAAATGAATTAAGTTATTAAATAAATCTGGGAAAAAAATTGAAATAAGAAGCTGCCATTGTTCAAAGTATTAAATAAAAATAGTACTTGTAAGTAGTAGTAACAAATTCATCAAAACATAATTTCTAACTTATTCAAATTTATAAACTGCCGTAAAAAATAATAAACTGAAATAAAATATTTAAAAACTAAATATTGGAAAAATAAAATTCATGAATCTAAAACCATATGGACTCGATCCAATGTTTTTGGGCTTTAAATTAATAATGGATGCAATTCATATAAATATGTTCGGGCCTGGACTAGAAAATTCCGGGTCAAATCCAGACCGGACCGAAAACCCGGAATCTCCAATTTGTAAAACCCAGGGACCGGACTTGAATCTTCCATACTGGTCCGAACCGGTACATTCCGGTCAAATTCAGTCCATACCTGTTTTTGTACAGATCTAGTTCTAACTATTGTGGAGTATTAAAATATTGATTGGCACGATAAATTTTTTGGTGATCCTTGAATCGGCACTTATTTATGAACACTAATAAAAATATACTTCGTGTTTTGCAAAAAAAAAAAGAATGGATCCAACTCCGGGCCTAAAAAATTTATGTGAGACGGATCTACAATTTACATGTGGATTTTGGGATTACAAAAGCACAATTCTAAAATATTTAATGCTCCTTAGTCCCATGTCCATGAAAATTTTTCTTCTTTTTTTTTACATCCGTCCCAACAAAAATTTTTCATATATTTTAAAAAATCATTTTTACTCTTACTAAATCTTAACATAGCTATTAGATCACATCTGTTCACTATTAATGTACCCATCACATGCATCATAAGACATTTTTGAAAACTCAAAACCAAAATACACTTATCTTAAATATTTTAAAAAATCTAGCTCTCATGTTTTTAGGGACGGAGGGAGTATGTAATATCATGAATCCAAACTCAATATTGATCCGCTTAAGCGGACAAGGTAATGTTTATACTCTCCCCGTCTATTGAGCAATATTATTATTTCAATATTTCAACAGTTCAATAATTGAATATAATGTTAGGATAATCTGCAAGAACATAAAATAAACAAGATTTAACATGGTCTCATTGCTAACTGCAAACTCCTCCACACACGAGCAACTATGAAGTTTTATTTCTTGTTGCACACCAAATTAAATAGAAGTACAATCAATCTTTTAAATAGAGACTCATTACGTACGAGAGAAACGGTTATAACAATTACTACAAAGTATGGCTTCAAGAAGATGATATCCTAGTTTCACACTATTTTGGGACAAGAATATTGAGTGGTGGGTGAGATATTTTGTTTTATAAAATCGCAATAATAATATGAAAACAAATAAAATTATCGAGAGCCCAAATTGTACGGAGTAACCGTGTAATCTATTTTGGAATAATACATACTAAGTGAAATTTTACAGAATATTCCTTTGTGCCGCAAAACATTTCATGCTTTGTTTTTTCGGGAGGGAAAGGTGTAGAACTTTGAACAAGGTGAAACATCAACATTTGAAACAAGTAGCTACACTCGAGAAATGTCGAAATGGGTAACCTATAGGAGGTAGTTGAGGTAAGTTTGGTTAGATATAAGAAAAGTAATGATAATTGTACATATTTAGGAAATATTTTAAAATTTTAATAATTTAGTTTTACGAATCTATTTTTGTGTAATTTCTGAATTTAAAATTGTTTACATATTTACTTAGATATAAAGTATGCATCGTACGGAGTAATTTACAACATTGAGATGAAATTTTATACCGAGTAATACTTTTGTCGTTTCAAATTGTCTTTCAAACAAATCGAGAGGGAAGAGGCACTGCCTACTAACCATGCCATATTCTTGCCTCTGGTCCTCCGATTTTCTAGATCCGTCAGCGTTCAACAACAACAACAACAACAACCCAGTTAAATCCCACAAGAGTAGGGTCTGGGGAGAGTGTGTGTACGCAGACCTTGCCCCTACTTGAAAGTAAAGAGGCTGTTTCCAAAGAGACCCCCGGCCCAACGTCGAAAGTTGCATTGCTTGACTAACTGCTACTTCATTAATTAAAGAAACGCAGACAGTTTAGAGATCCATTTTGATTTATTCCATCACACCCCAAAGCCAAAAAATGGTGAAATTTTGGCTCCATCGGAGATGATTGAAAATCCGTCAGCGTTCATTTGATAAAACAATATTCTTTCCTTTTCAAAAAAGGCTATCAGTTTGACTTGACACAAAGATAAAGAAAAACAAACATACTCCCTCCGTCCCAAAAAGATTGGTACATATTAACTTTTAGGGAAATTAAGGGACAGATATTTTGGTGTTGACTTTCCAAAAATACCCTTGATGTGATGAGTAAAAGTATGATGTGATGGGTAGATTATTATGAAAAAGGTATGATGTGATAGGTAGGGTATGAAAAAGTAAGGGGTAAAAGTAGTTTTTTAATTACGGGACACCGTAAGTTTTTCGAAACGTGTCGGACTTTTTGGGATGGAGTGGGTATATAATTGGAAATACTAGAGAAGAGAGAGAAAAAGGTTATAAGTCATTCATAACTGTCCAAAAAAGGAAAGAAGATGGTTTTTTTTGAAATACTCCAAAAACAATAAGTACTACTCCATCCTTTGTTTAAAAAAGTTCATATTTTGACCAAGTGTAAAAATAAGGAAGTATTAAATTGTAATTGACTTTTAATTTTGTTTTTGATGTGATGGGTAAAAGTAATATGTGATGTATAGATTATTAGAGAAAAATTATGATGTGATGGGCAGGGTATGAAAAGGTAAGAGTAAAAGTAGTTTTTTGTATTGAAAGTGAAAGTGTTTTGTTGAAAGTGAAAAAAATAAAAGAGGAAATGTTTTTGAAAACGAAAGAAGTATATTTTTTAAGACGCAAGGAGAATAATTATAACATTCCTTATTTTTTTAAATTTTGATCTAAAGTACTGTAAAAATGTTATTAACACAATCAACATGTAGAGTAGAAATCGGTTTACAAGTAATTAAACTCAATATGGAGTTTTATTACTTCATCCGTATTACAAAACATTATCCAATTTGATATTCCGTATATTTTTTTCGTAAATTAGTTACACGTTTTGACCATAAATTAAATTTAATTTAAATAAAGAAATATTATAATCCTTTATATATCAAACCTAGATTCTTAGATTCATCCAATTACATTAAATATACTTTTTTCACAATTTGTAATTTTTTGACTAAGTGGTATGCAAATAGGTAATATTTTATGAGACCGAGGGTAAGAAGGAATTGAAGGGTAAACGTGCGGGCCCCCAAATTCTAATTAGATTCGGACAGAAGCCCTAATTCTCCGTAACACGAATAACCCCCTCACTATAAAACTCCAATCATCCTTCTTCCTTTCCTTAATTAACTCCATCCCGGGTCGGGTCCATTCTCCTCCCGCCGTTATTCCTCCGGTCCCCTGCCTCCGGCAGCTATTTCCCCCCCTTCTCTCGCTTATTCGTCCTCCCAAACGCGGCCTTAACACCGAATTCGTGTCCTTGCCAGATTTAGGATCGATCGACCGGAGGAAATCGATTAAGAACCCTAGATTAGAGAGATGCGCGGGACGGGGAGGAAGAAGATAGAGATAAAGAGAATCGAGAACGAGCCCCAGAGAATGGTGACCTTCTCCAAGAGGCGCAGGGGTCTGGTCAGTAAAGCCGCGGAACTCGGGGAGAAAACCGGCGCGAAGGTCGCGGTTCTGGTTTTCTCCCCGAGAAACAATGTTTACACCTACGGGGACATCGCGGCGATGTCCCGGGCCGTCGACGAGGTGGCGGCGAAGAAGAAGAAGAAGAAGAGTGACGAAGGCGGGAGCGGGCAAGATAACGTTGGCGGGGCGGCGGCGGCGGCGGGGCCGTCCGGTTGCGGTGGTGGTGGGGAGCTTGAGGCGGAAGAAATTGTTGGGATGCTTAATTATGATGAGATGTTTGAATGTTGTTCGAAAGGTCTTTATTAGAAGACTTATTAATTATTTATTCCAT
This sequence comes from Cuscuta australis, assembly GCA_003260385.1. Taxonomy (NCBI): domain Eukaryota; kingdom Viridiplantae; phylum Streptophyta; class Magnoliopsida; order Solanales; family Convolvulaceae; genus Cuscuta; species Cuscuta australis. The sequence goes on from NQVE01000102.1 coordinate 410,186, forward strand.
GAAGTATATTGCAAGTAATTAAACGTATCCAGGTTTAATTTACTCTCTAGATGATTACTTACTACATGCACGAATATAGAATAGTCTAGTTCATGATTTACATGATCTATTTATTCCCTAGATTATGCAGGTGTTTAAGTAATTAGTGTTATCTACTTATTTTTAAGTTAATTTTTTCCTTTTTTCATTTTGAACATATTATTTATAAAATTGCTCAGAAAAGATTTTAAAAGATGAGTGAGTAATATTTTTGGGGTCGGTTGTCAAGCAATGTTATGGGAGTGACCCGAGGGCTGTAGAATGTTTTATTTGTAAATTTGATGGTTTCTACCCCTCCAAACTCTCCCGATAAATCTCCCCACCCGCCACGCCCCACCTCTCCTAATCCTCCCGATAAGTAGAGAGTATTCGTTTTCCTCTCTAATCATCATCAGTTAATTACCAAGGGAGTACATACACATAACGCATAAAGGTTACTCGGGAGTACATCTCAAATGTGAAGTGTGTGATCATATGATACCAAAGACGAGTGCCAAAGAATCTATGAACATGTAAACATATGTGCTTGCATATGCAATTCTTTTGATATATCATCACATTAGTTTCCTTTGAGGTACTTATAGTATATTGATGAGCTGGTATTTCTGATTAATAAATGTGTATATATTACCATGCTTATTTTCATATATAAAATTTCAATGTTATATCATAACATTAATTAATTAGTTCCATTATTTAAAGTTATAAAGGTGTTATCTTCCATCCAAAAGCACAATTCATACCTCTAGTCCTTCACTAAAACCACCACTCCCAACCTTACATTTACACATTACTCCATCAACCTTTAGGCGCCTCTCAAACTTAGTTGACAATTAATCCACCTGAAATTTCGTCAGTAACATAATGGAATATTGCCACCTAATAGAACGGGTGCTTAAAGATTGCTGAAGTGATCAGGTGTAAGGATTAAGGGACGGGTGGAAGTTTCAAAGTACGATCATGGAAGGCATGAACCAACAATTATTATTATTATTATTATTTTCTATTTTAAATATAATACTCCCCTCGTCCTAAATTTCTTGTTCCATCTCTATAAGACAAGTGGTGACATGGTTATGGGTATTATTTAAACAAATAATTAACGAAAATCTGTATAAAGAAGAAGAAGAAGAAGAAGAAGAAGAAGAAAGTTTGGCTGGTGAATAGTGGACCAGAACGATTAATTTGAGATGGAGGAAGTAAATTTTGCTAAAAAAAGAAATGAGTGCATAGTTAACGACATTTAAAATTTTATTTAAAAAAATTCAATCACAAGTTTTTTTATTTCGTGAAGTCAAATTATAATACTCCCTCTGCCATTAATGTTTTTCTTACCTTTCTTTTTGGATGGTCTAAAAACATTTTCTTCATTTCCTATTTTGACAACATAATATAATAAATGTGTCATTATACCTTCACTTTTATCTACATTCGGGCAAACAAAGAAAATCTTAATAGATTTTAGTCAAATTTAGCTTTTCCTATTTTGAGACCACACACTTTAAGAAAGGTGATTAAACTAAGAACATAGATTAGTTAAATTTATTTTATTTTTTGCAAAAAAAAAGTATGAACCTTCTTTTAAGGATCACATAAAACTATTAATTGGCATTTAGCATGACACCAAGCCGAGAACAAACACGTAATTAGAGGTCATAACATTGTTTGTTTAATTCATAAGTTTTGAAAGCATCCTTCTTTTAAGGATCAAATTTGTTAATTAATTACTCACTCCTTTAGTACATGCTTGTCCATTTTTTATTTTTAATTCTTCCCATCAATTTGTCCACTTTCAATTCATTTAATTTCATTATATGTCAAAGTAATAAAATGTTAGATTACAATTTTGACCACCCAACATGTAGCTATTATCCAAAAAGTAAAATAGTACTCCGTGAAAGAATGGACATTATTCCCTGAGAAGTATTTGCACTAAATAGCACAAAAACTTAAATTATTTCTCTAAATAGTACTTAAACTGTTTTATTCTCTAAATAACACTTAATAATGTCCATAATGTCCAGTGATGGAGAATATTTGCTTGAATAATGACCAATGCATAATGACTAAAAGTACTACATTGGGAAGAAAAGCACACGTGGTGCTATTTAGAGAAAGTTATTATGTTTTAGTGCTATTTAAGAAAATTCCTCATTCCCTAACTCTATTCCTTCTCTTTAGAGCAGTGGAAATACTGCTAACGCCAAGGGGCGTTAGGCGAGTTTTGACGCCTGGGGGGCGCGAAACACCGCCCCTCTTCCCCGTTAAAAGGGCGTTAAAATACTTGCGTTAAAGGTTTGACGCGGTTTGAAGGCATTATCACGCCTTCTTCCTTCCTTTTTCTCCCTCTTTTTTCTTCTTTTCTTCTCTATAAATTAAATTTAATTTTTTTAAAAAATTCAACACAAATACAAAATTCTCTCTATCTATCATTTTTTTTAAAAAATTATTATTCAAATATTTTATTTATTTTTTCATGAATGTAATTTTTTATTTAATGAATGTAATGTTTTTATTTAATTAATGTAGTTTTTTATAATGCATGCAATTTTTTAATTTAATGAATGTAATTTTTTTTATTTAAAATCATGGAAACTGACCTTTCTACGTTGTCGGGTTTCAAACGGATGATATACGAGCAAAGACAAAGAGAGATCAAGGCGAAATATAATTTACCTTAGTTTTTTTAATTAATATATCTTTTTTAATATTGTCGTTTTTTATTTTAATGAATGTATTTTTTGGTAATCGTGTTTCAATATTCTTAAATAATAAATTAATTTAAATTTATTAATTTAAATTTAGAAGATGTATATTTAAAAATGTAAAAAATAAAGGTTTGAAGCCTCGGGGCTTCAAACCCATTTTCAGTGAATTTTTGGTGTAAGTTAAAGCTGACGTGGCAGAGAGAGAAATTTTGAAGCCCCGGTTTGAAGCCCGGGGGCTTCAAAGGTATTACCAGTGCTCTTAGTACATGTGCTAAGAGCAAAAGTGTTAGAGTGGTTTCTCCCACATGTGAAAAGAAACAAAAAAATCTAATATTCTATCGTTTCTTAAAATACTCTCACTTTCATTTTTCTCTTTTCTCAAAATACTTCCATTTTTTTATTAAAAAACTACTTTTATCTTTATTTTTTCTTGCCTTACTTATCACATAATACTTTTTCGCTAATAATCTATTAATCACATTTTACTTTTACTCATCACATCAAGGACAAAATTAAAAAGTCAACTACAAATATGTATCCTTTATTTCACCCCATAGTCAAAATACGAAACGTTTTAAGAAACGAGGAGTATATAAATTTAATAGTCTCTCCTCATGTAGCCAATTGATTTTAGGATGGAACCCTCATGAACTTGTGTGTTAGGCCCATCACGTAAGTACGTACAAATTAGGGTGTCCCTATGATTGACCCACCAGACTTTTACACAATATCATAGCTCATAAATGATCACTTATTAAGTACAAATTCCCACTTTATATCTATCAATCTTTGATTGCAATTTACGGAGTAATTTAGAAAACTATGGCATGTGCACCAATAAAGATCTCTTTATTTCTCCCCTAAAAAAACCATCATGCATCCATTATGTATTGGGGTCATGTGTCTTCCATGCCTGAGTCATAATTTAAAAAAATATCAAAATTATATTCATTCAGTCTGGAAATGTTCTTCACATTTGACTTTTCTTGGTCAAAGTTTATAAACTTTGACTACAATTTGTAGAAAAAACACATTGTATTATAATGTAAATTTAATATCAATATATTCATAATGAAACGTAGTTTTCAAACATCAATTTTTTATAATATATATATGTATAAATATAGATATTAATGGTCAAAGTGCAATATTGGATACCGTGAAAAGTCAAATGGAAAGAATATTTTCGAACGGAGGAGGTATATTTTAAAGACACCCCTTTTTTCAAACATGAAATGTTTTATGGGAATGAGGAAGTATAAAAGAAACCCCTTGGTCTTGCCCCTACTTGTAACTTGTAAGGATGATTTAAATAAAAATATTTAGAGACCATGCCATAAACAAAAAACTACTCCGTATTTCTTTTACATAGACTAAAAACGTATGGAGTACTTAATACTTTAATAGAAATAGATCAAACTAGGAATAAAACATTTAACAAGTACTAAATTACTTTGTAAAAGTTTATATTCTTTTATTTCAAAATATGAGTACAAATTTACAATGACAATATATAGTTCTGAAAAATTGAAAAATATTACTCCCTCTGTCTCATAAAACCTTTCTCCTTTTTTTTTCATCTGTCCCATAAAACACTTCTCATTTCTATTAAAAAGTCACTTTTACCCCTTACTTTTTCATACCCTACCTATCATATCATACCTTTTTACTAATAATCTACCCATCAAATTCTACTTTTACCCATCACATCAAAAACATTTTTGGAAATTCAATACCAAAATATACTCCCTTAAATCTCTTCAAAAAACAAAACATCCCATGTTTCATGGGACGGAGGGAGTATAAAACGTTGCTACTCACTATGGTCTTGTTTGGGAACAGCGTTTTCGATTAGCGTTAGCGTTTTGGATATAATTTTAATGGTGTAAATTAATTCTGGAAACACTAACGCTAAAAGCTACCGTTGGATAACCTTTTCAAAACGCTAACCTCTAACGCTGATGCCAAACGGGCCCAATATAATGACATAGAGTGATAGTGCAAATTTCGATTTTGAAGATAAATATTTATTGAGTATTTTATTCTTATTCAAGGTAAAATGTTTTATTTAGGTAATAATTAAGTTTATAAACTCAGAATACAACTCATTATTGCAAGGGATCAGATTATCATGCACCCATTCATTTATTACTCCGTATTTTATGAAATTAATTTCTAAATAAGGATTATATGAAGAATTTACCTTCCTTAAAAATATAATCTCCCAGATTAATTTTCTTTCAATTCCATTCCGGAGTTTCCAATCTTAAATCATCCAAATAATTTCAATAGTAAAATCAAATAATAATGGGGTTGAAATCGTTGTTCTGCAAGAAGAAGCGGCTGGCGAGCGGCGGCGGCGATCAGGCTGCGACGGAGGCCGCAACCCCGAGAATGTCGTCGTTCCGCAGCCGGGCGCGCGTGGAGGAGGAGCTGGAGCAGGTGTTCAAGAAGTTCGACGCGAACGGCGACGGGAAGATCTCGTCGTCGGAGCTCGGGTCGATCATGTCCAGCCTCGGCCACGTGGCGGCGGCGGAGGAGGTGGACGCCATGATCCGGGAGGTGGACGCCGACGGCGACGGGTTCATCGATCTCCGGGAGTTCATCGAGCTGAACACAAAAGACGTCGGCGCCGACGAGGTGATGGAGAACCTCCGGGACGCCTTCTCCGTGTTTGACGCCGACAAGAACGGATCGATCTCCGCGGAGGAGCTGCAGAACGTCTTGCGTAGCATCGGCGAGGAATGCTCTCTCGCGGAGTGCCGGAAAATGATCAGCGGCGTCGACCGCGACGGCGACGGGATGATCGATTTCGACGAGTTTAAGGTCATGATGTTGACCGGGTCCCACTTCGATTTCGCCAATTCAAACTCTGGGTAAATTAGTTGGCTATGTCATATTTTTCCCTTGAGATCAAAAGAGAATATTTCCTAGTTATAAATTTGAATTTTCTTGTTACTTATGTTTTGGTTTCTAATAAACTAATTACAAATTTCTTGTATTTTTTCTTGCTCTTATTAGGAGAAATACATCGACTCTTTTAAAGATGGTTATATATTTCATGATGTTCCAATTTAATTTGTATATCAAGAGCAATGTAACTTAATTTTGATCTTTAATTAAATTGACTTTTGATTTGCACGTCATAAGTAAGAACTTGAATCAGGTCTTATCAGCTTTGAATATTGTTTACTATTTACAAATTGAGTACTCCATTTTTCTCAAAATAGATTACAATTTGTTTCTCTTTTCTCTCGATAACTTTTTTCTATTAATGTATTTTTGTTGAATATTTGATAAAATAAAATATCCATGTCACCTCACGTGTTGTTGTAATGCTTTGAATCTGACCCGTTACATTAGGGAATATGGGGGTCTCACTGCCCGGTCAGCGAGTCGGGGGGTCCGGGGGGGCGACGCACCCCCTGGCCTGGGGTCCGGGGGGCGGAGACACCCCCGGCCCGACGGTACACAATGTTGATGTATTGGGCTTCTAATTATCTGTTAATTCTGTAGTTTGGGGCCCAAGTCTGTTAGGGTTTAGCCAAGCACTATTTATATGTGTGCTACCACAAACCCTATGTTGTTCTGTTTTTTGCCTCTCCATCTGAAATAAAACTGCCCCCCTCTTCCCGTGGACTAGCCAACACAACGTTGGTGAACCACATTAAATCTGTTGTTGTGTTTTTCTCGTTTATATATTTGTTATTCTCGAATTCTGCATAACACGTCTTGTAAAAACTTTTTACATAGTCTTTTAATATATAATTTTTATTTTTTATTGATTTATCAATTTATAAATAAAATAATTTTAGAAGACGAGATACTTTGTCTCCTAACCCGTTACAAATTAAGAGCGTAGGAAGTTTTGTACTTGTCATAATGAGCTTGCCAATAAATAGATTACAATCTTTTTTTTCTTCTTTCTCTCGATAATTTTTGTTTATTAATGTTTTTTTGTTGAATATTTGAAAAAATAAAATATTCTTGTGATCTCTCGTTTTGTAGAATTTTGACGGGGTCTTTTAATATGTAATTTTTATTTTTTATTGACATATCAATATATAAATAAAATAATTTCAAAAGAGGAAAGATTTTTTTTCTCGCAACTCGTTACAAATTAGGAACGTAGGAAGTTCTTATAATAAGAATGGTTAATTTTTTTGAAACAGAGAATACTTATTTTTACTCTGTATTATCTAAAACAATATTAGTGCATACGGAGTATTTTATTGGGTCAAAATTCTAAATCGAGTAAAAGCTACGGAGTATAAATCGTTTTATTGACATGTGACAATTTTAGAGATCTATTTTTTTACAAGTAAGCGTACACGTGTCTCTCCTTGGTTTAAGTAACTGAAACTTCCCAAAAGCAAATTCACAGCCGCGATGCAAAAGGAAAAAAAATCTTTTCGCCCAAATCTTTGGTTGGAAAACTTTTTCGCTACTACTCATTACAAATTAGGAACATAAGAAGTTGTAACGTCTCGAAATATACCCTAGAACTTCATAACAAATTTTTAATAAATCGTAATTTTAATTTTCATTTAAATTAAATAAATGTCCAAACGAAAAGCTAAATAAGATATTTTAAAATATTCTTTTAATCGTCCAAGTTTATGCTCAAATTGAAGGTCTCGACGAAACGAGTTCAACAACATGTCCCGCGTGTGAATCTGAGTTGCGAAGGTTAAGGTTTGATTGTCCGACACCGAAAAGATTAAAATGTAAATGAATAAAATAAAAATATAACGTAAACATAGTATTATCCAACGGAATTTGAGTTTTTGGATTGGTCTCATGAAAAGGTAATCAACAACATGTTGTTTGTTAAGTTTAAAATTTCGTGTGAAGTATTATAAGTGAAATTACCGTTCATTAAATAAATATAAAAAATTTTAGAATATAATATTAATAAAAATATTAGAATGGTAACTACCTCTTTCCTTCAAATCCTAAAAAACCATAAGGAGTTCCTAAATCCTAATTGAGGATACCCAAGCCCTTTATAATTGAGCCGCACCTTCACCGGAGTTTCAAGGCGAGTAATTTGAGGTTTCTTTGTCGATAAATCGAGGTGAGTGATTTATCTCTTGTTAGAATTGATTCATAGGATTTGTTGATATGTTTTCGTTCAATTGAAATTGAATTTGTAATTATGATTGTTGAATGGTGTGAATAGTTACGTTGAATTGAATTTGGGTTTGGAATTGGGGATATTCTGTTATGCTCTGTTCTCTGTTCTTCTCTGCTCCCTTGCTCTCTATTTCTGGTTTTGCCGTGTTGCCTGGCCGTCTTCACGCTTCCGTTTTCCGGCGAGGGTGCTTCGGCCTCTGTGTGTCCGCTAAAATGTCTAGCCGCCCTACTGTCCATAGTTTGTGCTGGCTGCGGTAGCTGAGCCTCGCCGTTGCAATCCAGTGAGGAGTCACTGTTGTGTGGCGCTGCTTCCGCTGGATCTTGGTTTTTCAACGGGAATTAAAGTGTTAGGTTTTATAAATCTGCAAATAAGCCCTCTTCTATACTATGCCTCTAAATTATAAATAAAGACTAAAAACTAATCTAAGTCATTGTTTAAACTAATGAGTTGAGTAAAGACAATTATGCGATTGAATTGGATTATGGGAATGTCTCCCGGCATATCTAGGAAGGTTTGGGTTAAACTGAATTCATAAGGATTAAGATTTAGGATTTAGACCTGGTGGGGCGAGCTTCGCATAACTCACGGTGAAGAATTATGAATTTCCTTAAACAATAATGTGGGAGTACATGTGTTTATATACACAAAATATTCCTAATCCTAATCATGGTAGGATTCTACAATAGGAAACAATCTCTATACAATAAATACAGAATATATAATTAACATAAATATAGAATATATTTAACATGCTCCCAGCTACGTCGGCGTCGATGGTGGGCGAATCCCGAGGCTTGTCCGGAAATCCTGAAATAATATGGACGGGAGGCCCTTGGTGAATATATCTGCAAACTGTGAGGAAGATGGCACGTGAAGGACTCGAATCTGGCCAAGGGCCACCTTGTCACGAACAAAGTGAATGTCTACCTCAATGTGTTTGGTGCGCTGATGCTGAACTGGGTTGGTGGAGAGATAAACAGCGCTAACGTTATCGCAGAAGATGAGTGTGGCACGGCGTAGGGGTTGTTGTACCTCTAATAGGAGATTTCGGATCCAGCTGGTCTCGGCAACGGCATTAGCGACGGCTCGGTATTCAGCTTCAGCACTGGACCGGGAAATGGTGGCTTGACGCTTGGAGGACCAAGAGATGAGGTTGTCCCCAAGGAAGACACAGTTGCCTGATGTGGATCGTCTGGTGTCGGGGCACCCTGCCCAATCGGCATCGGAGTAGGCCAGAAGAGAATCTGTGCTAGACGGAGAAAGAGTCATACCATAGGTGGAGGTGCCGCGGAGATAGCGTAGTACCCGCTTCATAGCTGTGACGTGGACATCTCGAGGGGCGTGAAGGTGGAGACAGAGCTGCTGAACAGAGTAGGAGATGTCTGGCTTAGTAAATGTGAGATACTGGAGGGCTCCAACGATGGAGCGATAGAGGGCAGGGTCGGCTACCAAGGAACCCGATGTGCCAGATAATTTAGCCTTCGTGTCGACGGGAGTGGAGATGGGACGACATGTGATCATACCGGCACGCTCAAGAATGTGGTGAGTAAACTGTGTCTGATGTAGAAAGAGACCATGAGCTGTCCGATGAACATTGATACCCAAGAAGAAATGAAGGTCACCCATGTCAGTCATAGCAAATTCCCCCTTAAGGCGCTCAGTCAAGCGCCGAAGAAGAGAGTCAGAGGAAGCTGTGAGGATAATATCATCAACATAGAGAAGTAGGTAGGCTGTATCTGTCCCATGAGAGTAGATAAAGAGAGAGGTGTCAGACTTACACCCTTGAAACCCCAGTGTGTAGATGAATCTGGCAAATCGTTGGTACCATGAGCGGGGTGCCTGTTTCAAGCCGTAGAGAGCCTTTTTGAGCCTGCATACATAATTGGGCCTGTGAGGGTCCTGAAATCCAGATGGCTGAGAGGCGTAGACAGCCTCCTGCAGATGGCCATGAAGAAAGGCATTTTTAACGTCCAACTGATGTATCGGCCATCCTCGAGAGAGAGCAAGGCTGAGAATGATACGTATGGTGGCTGGCTTGATCACAGGGCTAAATGTCTCATCATAGTCGACTCCGAATCTCTGGTTGAAGCCCCGAACAACCCAGCGAGCTTTGTACCTGGTTAACTCACCTGTAGGGCCAAGTTTGTGCCTAAAAAGCCATTTTCCAGTTATGATGTTTTGGTGAGGGGAGGGGGTACTAATTCCCATGTGTCATTCTTGATCAATGCATTAAATTCCTCACACATAGCATTGTGCCAATTGGGGTCTTTGAGAGCACTACGGTAGGTGAGCGGGAGAGGGGAGATGGGAACAGTGGTGTTGAGGTTAAGGATATGTTTGGGACAGGTTATGCCAGTTTTGGAACGCGTGACCATAGGGTGCTGATTTGTGGTGGGTGGATGTGGGCCGTGGGGTGTGGGTTGTGGGGGGCTGGGCTGATCTTGTAGCAGGTTGGGTGGGGATGAGGCGGCAGTGCCGCTGGGCTGGGCCGAAGGGAAGGAGGGGGGGAGGGCTGGGCCGAGGGGAGGGACTGTCGGGTTGGGCCGAGGGAGAAGGGGAGGGTTGAGGGGTATTGGGGCTATTTTGGGCCGACGAGGGGGAGGGTGGGTTTCGGTGGTGGGTGGGGTGGGGTAGGGCGTCCTCCGTGGTGTCGAGAAAATTAAAGTCGTTAGCTGAAGGATGATGGGCGTAGGGAAAAATATTTTCATCAAAGGTGACATGACGGGAAATGATTATTTTATTAGTTTGGAGGTCGAGACACCGAAAACCGCGTTGATTAGAGGGATAGCCAAGGAAGATGCAGCGTGCCGAGCGTGGGGCAAATTTATGTGGAGCGGTGGCAGAGATATTTGGGTAGCAAAGACAACCAAAGACACGGAGATGAGTGTAAGTGGGCGGAGTGTGGAAGAGAACGGTGTGGGGAATTTGGTTATTTAGTGTGGTGGTTGGGAGGAGATTGAATAAGTGAGCAGTCATGTGAAGGGCCTCCACCCAGAATTCTGGGGGGGAGATGGGCTTGGAAAATGAGGGTGCGGATGGTATTGTTTATGGTACGAATGGAGCGCTCGGCACGACCATTTTGTTGGCTGGTGTGGGGGCATGAGAATCGAAATGTAATGCCTAGAGAATTGAAGATTGAACGGAGGGGAGAGTTACGATATTCGGTGCCATTGTCACATTGAACAGTTTTAATTGTTATTTTAAAGTGATTTTGTACATAGTTAATGAAAGTGGTGAGATGAGTATAAACATCAGATTTTTGTTTTAAAGGAAATACCCAAAGATAGTGAGAAAAATCATCTAACAATAGCATATAATGTTTGAAACCAGTAATACTAGGGACTGGGGACTGCCACAAATCAGTATGTAATAACTCAAAAGGAAAAGATGAAGTACGACATGAAGGAGAAAATGGGAGACGAGCATGTTTTCCCAGTTGACAAGCATGACAAAGATTATTATTGGTAGAAAATTTAAATAAACTAGAGACACTGGAGACACCACGAAGAACCGCCGGGCTGGGGTGGCCAAGATGCCGATGCCATGTGTGGATGTCAACAGACGTACTGTGGACCTGAGCTGGGGGCGCAGGGAGCAGGGGGTAGAGTGGGCCAGAGTTATTGGAGCGATGCATCACGGTTCCCGTCCAAGGATCCTTCACAGAAAAGCCATGTGCATCAAATTCAATGGAGCAGTTATTATCACGCGTAAACTGGCGAACAGAAATAAGGTTATGGATTATATGGGGGGAAATAAGGACATTATTTAGGGAGAGGGGGGGTTTGGTGGGGAGGGTGTGGTTACCCACCGCCGTAGTGCTCACCTTAGAACCATTGCCAACAATAATATGTAATGGAAAATTTAAAGATTGAGAAGAGACATGAGAAATAGTACCTGGGTCCGAGGCAATGTGGTGCGTGGCTCCCGTATCAAAATACCATGTGGGTTCCCGAAGGGTCATGGTATCGAATTGGTGTGCTAGGGCTGTGGGGGTGAGGTTGGGAGCCTGCGGGTGGGGGGTGGTGTTTGCGGGTAGGGTGATGGGTATGGGGGGGCTGTCGGGTAAGAGGGTAGGGTTTGGGCGGGGTAGTTTGTTTGGCCGTAGGGTGGGGGTGGAGGGTTAGGGTTAGGGTTGTAGGTGTAGTAGGCATAGGCATTGGGATGAGTAGGGTTGGGTGGGCGCGGGCCAAGGAGACCCGAACCGGGGTTGGGTTGCGGTGAGTTGTTCCAAGGTACGTAGCCGTCATGCGGGTGTCGTTGCGAGCCAGAGTTTCTTCCTCGTCCACGTCCACGACCGCCTCCACCACGACCGGAGTTGCGCCCCTGCTGTCCGCAGCCACCACTGCCACCGCTGTACCCGCTGCCAGGCGCTCTACTGCCACGCCCGAAGCCTCCGCTGCTGGAGCCGTAAGGGGGGCCGCCGGGTCTACCGGCCAAGAGGGCTGTCCCGGCATCATTTGCAATGCTTTGTCGTTGCCGATCAAAGAGCAGGAGGGCAGATCGGGTCTGAAGAAAGTTGGGCAGCGGTTGTTGGAATTGTAGGAATGACGTCTGAGCCTGTAGATCTGCGGGCAGCCCCCGAAGCATTTGGAGCACGAGTTGAGACTCAGAGACCGGGGCGTCAACGTCATCCAACCAATCAGCAATGTTCCGAAGAGTTTGACAATACGTGGCCATAGTCATCGTACCCTTGACAGTGGTTCGAAACTGATGCTCGAGTTGCATTGCCCGAGCATGCTTGTTGTCATGAAAAAGTGCATGAATAACCTGCCATAATTCAGCAGCGGTGGAGGTGGTGGAGATGACTAGATCTGAGACTTCGTCAGAGATAGTAGAGAGAATCCATCCTTGGATCAGGGCGTCGAGCTGGAACCATTCATCATCATCAGCAGAGGAGGGAGATGAAGAACCCAAGAGAAAGCCGTGTAGGGTGAATCGGCGCACCAAGAGGAGAAATAACCGACTCCACTTTTTGTAGTTTGGTTGAGAAAAGCTGAGCAGAATCGGGATATGAAGCTTGACGTTGGAGATTGTTGTGAAGGCAAGATGAGGAGCATTCGAGGAGGAGGAAGAGTTTGAGTTTTCTGAGGCTTTATCGGAGGAAGCCATATTGAGAGGAGAAGGTGCAATTGTTGCCGAGGAAGAGGGGGGGGCTGTGCTGCGCCGCTGCCGCCGCTGAGGAGAGGAGGACGGCGGGTGGTGTGCTGCGCTGGGAGAAAGCACGCCGAGAGAGAGAGCAAGGGTAGGGTTAGGGTTTTTGGGTTGAGAAATTATGGCTCTGATACCATGAAGAATTATGAATTTCCTTAAATAATAATGTGGGAGTACATGTGTTTATATACACAAAATATTCCTAATCCTAATCATGGTAGGATTCTACAATAGGAAACAATCTCTATACAATAAATACAGAATATATAATTAACATAAATATAGAATATATTTAACACACGGGTCTTGGGTTAAAAACGTACGTACGAGAGGCTCCAACCCGCGGATTGAGGATTCTCTTTAGATTTTGATGAGTGCTAGTCTATGAGTTGGTTCTAGCGTTAGATACTTCCACTCTCCCTATTTTTACAGGTAGGGATCAAGAATTGGATGAAGAGCAGCCTGGAGGACGGCGATGCTGGTGGATGGCCCGAAGCTGCTTGTTTTAAATTAATTATATTTTGATAAATTTGTTTATTTAAATTTCTCGGTGTTGGATATTTTTTTTAAAGGCTTCCGCAACGTTTGGATTTTGTTACTCCGATTTTGATTTGACTTCAAATAAATGTGAGTGGATGTTTCATATTAGATGTTTTTAAAATATTGTGCATGTAAATACCAAATTAGTTGTAACCCGACTCACTAACTTGTCAGTTCGGGTTACGCGGATTGGAGTGTTACAGAAGTTCTTATAATAAGCATTGGTTAATTTCTTTGAAACTGAGAATACTTATTATTACTCCGTATTATCTAAAACAATATGAGTGCATATTTTATTGGGTGAAAATTCTAAATTGAGCAAAAGCTATTAATAACCCCTAAAGAACGACCTTCTTGAACAGGATATCGTACCTCTAAGAAAAAAGTAACCTCCAGAGAAAAAGAGCCAACCAGAAAAGTGAAAAGAACAGTCTTTCCGGTGTCGTCTGCGATGGAAGCTTCGGCGAAAACCCATCAAAACAAGAAGCAGAAGATCGGTGAAGCTTCCCATGAGGATAGAGAAGATTTGGGTTCCTCCTCAGGTATGTCTAATCTCTCTCCCTGTAAAAATTCCAGGTCAATTTGTATTTAGATTTGGGAGAGCCTTCTAAGCTCGAAAAATCACATCTTTCTATCACTGTTGGGTGGCACCAAAAGGTGCTTCTTTTGCTGCCTCTTATTAGTAATCAGTTGCCAAGTAATTTCTTTTTTTGTTTCAAAATCTGTTTTAGTGAGGATATATAGATCTTCTTGGAGAGGACTAGGATGTTTTTGACTGTCAGAATGGTTAATTTAATACATTATGGACAGTATTTAGAAGATAGAAGGCTAGTGAATAGAGATGAGAGATCTTGAAGTCAAGCTTCTGGGGGCTCGAGAGGGCCCTAAAAACAATGACCTAGCTATAAGGAATCAACCTGAAAAATGTTAATATGATGTAATATAATAGTTGTTTATTACAAAAACAATTTATTTTACATTACACATAATTATATTGATATAGAATATAAGCAATTAATTATTATTAATGAGTGCGCTCTAGAGCTCATGAGCCGAGCTTTGCCCCGTTCGGGCTGACTGGGTTAATACAACAAGCGTAAATATGTGTCCAACTCAAATCTTTTGGCACCCGCTTTGACCAAGTCAGCTCTCGAGCGCTTTGGCTTGTTTGTGGGCTCTATCTTCAGCCTTAGAATTTTTTATGGCGTTCTATGCCTTAGTCCTTCACCATCTATTCTGTACTTGTCATAATGAGCTGTAGAAGGCTGGTTCAAAGCACCAAAAACCTTACTTTGTTGGTTCCCTTTATCCTTCATTGTTAATTAGTTTAATTCGTAGTTCGCTCAAGTCATAATTTGGACAAAGTGTTTCAAAGAGCACAGTTTGTTTGATTCTCATCAGACATGATAATTGGTGATGGATTGAGATTGTCTTCTATAGACATTTGTTAGAGTTATCCCCTCTCGATAAGAACGTCTAATACTAGTGTAAAAAGATATGGGCTTAATGATGACCCTTGGTGTAATCTTACACCGATAGGGAATTCCCCTGTTATCCCAATTTGACTTCTCACGCTCGTTCAAGAACCATCGTACATGTTTTTAATCGCACGAATATAAGCAATCCTTACTCCTTTTTTCTCTAGCACCTTCCACAAAACCTCTCTTGGTACCCATGTCATATGCCTTTTTCAAATCAATAAAAGCCATGTGTAGATCTTTCTTTTCACTTCGGTACCTCTCCATCATTCTTCTCACCAAGTATATAGCCTCTGTAGTCGATCTTCCTGGCATATAACCAAATTGGTTTTCTACCACCAAAGTCTCTTGTCTCAACCTCCGTTCAACCACTCTTTCAGTCTTTCCCATAACTTCATCGCATGACTCATAAGTTTGATCCCTCTCTAGTTTCCACAACTCTAAATATCTCCCTTATTCTTGTAAATAAGAGCCAAGATGCTCTTCCTCCATTCATTAAGCATCTTCTTAGATCTTAAAATTTTGTTAAAAAGCTTAGTTAGCCACCAAATGCCTTTTCTTCCTAAACCTTTCCAAACTTCAATAATGTTTTCTGGGTGACTCTCTGCTATTCTTCATTTGTTTTAGGGTTTCCTTAACTTCAGTTTCTTGAATTCTTCGATAATAATTGAAATTCTGGTCCTCCTCCCTCGTGTGTAACCGATCGGAGCATGAGAGATTCACATGCTCCTCATTAAATATATCATTGAAGTATCTCTTCCACCGGTCGTTTATGCTTTCATCGGAAACCAGAACTTCACCATTTTTATCTTTAATGCACTTTACTTGGTCCAAATCCCGCATCTTTCTTTCTTGGCCCTTTTCAATCTTGTAAATACATCTTTCCCCTTCTTTCATACCCAAGGACTGGTAAAACCCTTCATACGCTCTCATTTTTGCTTCACTTACAACCACTTTTGTCTCCATCTTAGCTGTCTTATACTTTTCCCAACTTTCCGCATTCCGATTTTTGATATAAAGACCACTCCTTGAAACTCCCGCTTTATCTTTACCTTCTCTTGCACACTAGTGTCCCACCACCATGATTCTTTGTCTCTTGCATTAGTACCTTTAGTTTCTCCAAGGGTTTCTTTTGCTACCTTTCTAATAATATCTACCATATCAGACCATAACTCTTCCGCAGTTCCATGTCTATCCTATTTTGCTTCTTCTACTGAACAACTTTGGAAATCCATTTTCTTATCACCCTTCAACTGCCACCATCTAGTCCTTAGGTTCTCCTCTTGGCGACTTCTCCTTACCTTTCGTTGGACACGAAAATCCATAACTAGCACTCTATGTTGGGTGGTCAAACTCTCTCCAGGAACAATTATGCAATTAGTACAAAATTTTCGATCCGATTTCCTTACCAGAAAGAAATCAATTTGAGAGCATGTCTTCCCACTCTTATAAGAGATCCGGTTTCCTTAGCGATGTCACATTATGACCGGAATTATATGGTTCCACATTTTATATTTCTCCATTAATACTTGTCTAGCAGTTCTATATCTACCAACATTGCTTGTTCCTACAGATGACAGGCATGTAATTCAAGCAGATTTCATTAATTGCCTCGTGAGCATGAAGAAGACACAGAGGGATAGTTCAAATAATCGAAGTGAAGAATATTGTGATGTATTTCCTCAACCTTTTTCTAGGTCACTAATCGAGTTGAAAGACGGAACCTATTCCCATAATTCCTCTGCACGTGCTTGTTGTGTTCTGATGCTTGATGCGTTGGTCCAGAGGCAAGAAAATGATGAAAGGGCAGTAACTTATCGTTATGTCAATTTCAGATGTGAACCTCATGAGCAACATGGAATGGTTGCCTTTGTGGAAGTTGATCTATTGGGACTTCATTCAAGCCAAATTGGTAAAGGTAAAATTTGTCATCTCTCGTTGCTGTATTTGCTCCTTTAATTGCTTGAAACTTCTTGTGGTTACAGTAGTTGATGAAATTTAGATGTGTTCTTAATTGTTGCTCCTAGAGTAGCTGACTTTGATGTCATAGTTTCAAAATGGACTCTTCAGTTGTCCAGGTCAAAACATGTAAATATACCAACACAAAAACATCGATTTAGTCCAAACAAAAAGTCCAATGTGGCGAAGACATTGGGATGGAGGGAGTATTAATAGATTCCAGGACATATATTTATTAATTGTGGATCCGGTGGTCCATCCATGGACCCACTGGTTGAACCAGGGACTCGATCCTTTTGCTAGTTGATACAGACTGTGAATCAGTGATGTCTAATAAAGAGGGTCTTAACCACAAAATCAACAAAGAGGATTTTCTAGCTAAACTAGACGGAACAAATGTCCCTATACTAGGAAATTTTCAAGCTAAACTTGATGGATGTTAATCCCTGATCTTAAGGCAGCAAATTAAGAGAAAACAAACCTTTAGATTTAATTGAAGAAAATGATGTCTCAATTAAAAATAAAAGACCAATTTATAGAATAGCAATTCTAATCGTAGTAAAAAAATACCAACTCAAAAGAATTCTATTCTAGTAAGGACAACAAATACAACAACAACAACAACAAAGCCTTATCCCACTAGGTGGGATCAGCTACATGGATCAAATGACTCCATTGCGACTATCATGTACCATATTGCAGTGAGATCATTCACGCGAACCCCCCCCCCCCCCCCCCCCCCGACTACTTCATGCCAAGTCTTCTTAGGTCTACCTCTTTCTCTAGCCATTTGTTTATTCACCGTTTGATCAACCCTTCTCACCGGGTGTTTTATTGGTCTCGTCTACATGTTTAAACCATCTAAGATGAGTTTCCACCATCTTTTCTACAATAGGTGCCACTCCAACTTTACTCTTATATCTTCATTCCTTATTCTATCCATACGTGTATGACCGCTCATTCATTGAAGCATCTTCATTTCAGCCACACTAGCCTTGTGTTCATGTTCACGCTTTGCTGCCCAACACTCTAATCGCAGTAAGGTAACATTTTCCATTTAGTTTTAAAGGTACTTTTTTTGTCACATGTAAAGCCCAAACTCCCAAAGCACTCCACCATTTGACCAACCGGCTTGAATCCTAAGGTTAACATCACCCTATATTTCTCCATTGTCTTGACTAATACACCCAAGATTTGTAGGAGAAGATAAATAGCAAAGTCAAATCAATCTCGTCTCTTCCTGCATCCCGGCTTCCGTCCTCAGGGAGTCTATTCGGTCGGCTTAGGAATGACCTCATCACTAGTTCAATGTCCCATCTGCTTTAAAGATCAATCGCTGAATTGGTAGCTAACAAGTCCATCAATGTATTGTTTCCGTAATTTGATATAATATTAATTTTTTTGATATTAAATTTAGAGCACAATTCAATGTATTGTTTCCGTAATTTGTAATCAAAGTTTAAAAACGTTGACCATGAACGTCAAACTGGGAAGAATCAAAGTGGACGGAGGAAGTATTACATAGTTTGGTTGCTAAACTTTCTCTTCTACTCTGCATTTTAAAAGTAGTTATTTTCTTTTTCCATTTTGCTTCCTTGGAGTTTGGATTGTTATTCTCTTGATCTTGCTTCTGGCAGATGTAGTGAGGAGTCAATTGATGATATTGATTTAGTGTTTGTTATCTCTCTTATGTTATTTTGAACATTCAATCTTCACATCTGACCATGGGATATGTTACAGGTGGGAGAATGAACTTCAAGATTCTTGTGAAAATAATAGAGGTAAGACTCGACTACCAAAAAGAAAAAAAGAACTTTCTTAACTGTGATTTCCTATCACAATTTTTTGACTCTGCAAGGATTTCTTAAGTCTATGGAGATTCCTTATCACTCATGGGGGCCTGCTTAACTGTTGATTTATACTCATGGCACACTGGAAAAAAATGTTATTTTTAGACCTTGATTCTGGCGGTTGAAGAGAGTTTGTCTTTTCTTCTCAGGCCTTCATTTTAACTGGGAAAAACTATGACTCGTGAACTTATTTTATATGCAAATAATTGAAACAATGTACTCCGTAATAAAGATTTGCTAGTCATTTTTGTTATGAACTCTTTATGCAATGTTTTCCGTGGTGTACTCGCGAGACTACACATTGTTCTCACAAATATTAAAATGGTTAATCAGGAGCCAGGAATCTTTTTTGCATTTGGTTCTGCTGAAAATTATGGATGGGCTTTGCAACCCAGTCTCAATCGAAAGTATTTCTATTTTAGAGGTAAGAAACATGTCCTTTGAATCTTGATATTTATGCATATTGAGCTCTTTAGAGCAGTCTTCTGGATTTTTTGGAACCTGATTTTTTCTACATTTTCCATCAGGCTTGCCGCTTCGCAGACTGGCTAAGCATGCAGTTCCTTCTAAGCCACTGCCATACGTCTTGGATTCACCTGTTGAAGCACATTTCATGAGGGTGAATGGCAGAAAACAGCAAGGGGATTGGTCGTCCCTCCCGGCGCTTCCCCTATTGATGTTTATGGATAGGCTAGACATATTTGACAGCAAACGCCTCGCTGCTGTGTGTAGAGATTGGCGGTCCACGTCGTTGCGGTATCCCAAAAACATGCATTCGGTCGGGGACGGGGTGCCCTGGATTTGGCATGTGAAACATGGAAAAGAAAGCCATTCAAGGGAATTCATCTGTGTCCCCGACGGGAATCACAAGTTCCGGGTCGACATGCCCGAATTCGCTCATTCTACACTCCTATTCTCAAAAGGAGGCTGGATTCTTCTCCTGCGCCAAAACGGCGTGGCAGGGTTTCCTGCTCTGCTTCTGGTGAACCCTTTCACGAGGGATAAAATTGAATTGCCAAAGAGAGAAGGAGGCAACAAAAACACAAAGTGTTATGGCTCATTTACACTACGCGACTCCGATGGTTATCCTAACCGTGTCATCCTCATCACCCCAGAACTTCCTTTTCAGGCAAGTATCCATACGGCGCGTCCAGGGGATGAAGTGTGGGCCAGCCATAACTATACCGGATTGGAGAGGACGTTTCTAACTAACTTTATCCATGTCACGATCAGAGACAACGTGTATTGCCAGGACCCTTATGGCTACATATCAATTTTCAACGTGGCTAACAACTCAGTGAGGGTTTTACCGCCGGTGCCCTCTGGAGGTTTCATTTCAGAGCATGGGGGGAAGTTGATTTTCCTGGAGCACGGCACGAGTGTGGAGAGGAAATACAGGTCATTTGTTCTGGTGCACAAGTACAACAATGAGTCCTCCTGTTGGGAGAGGCTGAGCCGCGGCGCAGTGATGGGCACGGCTTGGTATCTGTGCAATGGACAGCCGGTTGTTGTCACTGCTGCTGCTGCTGCTGCCAAGGGAGGAAGAAGGGGTCTGGAGATTTACAGGCTCGTTCAGAGTATGGAATGGTCCAGGCTGGGGGTGAGGTCGCGTCACAAGTGTACTCATTATTATGTTCATGTCACCGATTTGCTAACAGGGGAACGAACAACATTCCGCCTTCCACTTGCCGATCACAAGTCTCTTCTCTGGGTGGCCATCGGATGATCGGCCGGCTCACTGTAATGAGTACATATAATACGTGGATTATGCTCCTGAAAATTTATTTTCTAAAGTGACAAATGTATAATACATCTACTTTTATTTATTACTCCTTTGGTCTCAAATTAAATTGTCTTTTGACTATTCAAAATGGTCAAATTTTATTTATTTATTTTTTCTAATTTTCATTAGTTATTTAATAAAATAATATAGTCATGTCGCTTATAATGCTGTAAATCTTTTGATATAGTCCGGAGTATGTAATTTTTATTTTTATTTTTAATTCTGTCATTTTTTTTCTAGAAATGTTTCTTTGTTGTTTGTTCTTCGATCATCATCTAATTTGGTGGCTCATGAGTTGGCTAAGAGGGTTAGGGTGGAGATTGGCGTCTGGTTTGTTATTTCACCAGATTTTGTAATGCCATTTTGACTGAATGAGAAGTTTTTGCTTTCACAAAAATAGTAATTTGAGCCCGAAATGATGCTTTAAAGTTATGCAAGGACTTGGGAGGAATTCGGCTCTGTCAGATTGATACAGAATTTTGAGCTGGGATAGTTTGTAAATCAACACACTGAAATATGATGCTATAGCAGAAGATTAAACGTGCTCAAATGTGAATAGAGCAAATCAAAATTTTAAAAAAAAAATAGAAGGGATGCAGCCGGAAGAACCTTCCCTCCGAACATATTTGCTGTGTAAACAACTTTATCAAGAGGGAAGACATGGTCAGGGAGATGATTCAGGGTCTGCGCCTTAGTATCAACATGCATTATTTTGTGCAGACCTTGTGGCGCAATCATGAATAGGTATAAATCTTCTCCATCTTCAACAAAAGACAAATGGGTATATAATAGGTCGAATTCATCTGTGAGATCGTACTGAAAATCCATAACATGATAAGTGAAGCAAGCGTACTGAAAACCACAGAGTATATGGAGCCTCTCTCCGTGAAGGATCATAGCATACAATGGATATTGGTCTTCACTATCATCAGGCAAGTCAGCTACGATTTTGAACTCAGTCTACACAAATCCACCCATTTGTTTCGGTATGTTGGCGTGCCCTAATGAAATGATTGTTGATAGAAAATTGATCTAAGATCAAGGTGATGCAGTGGCCAGTAGAACCTGGAGTCCCGGTCCAGGTTCCCATCACATCTGAGCCAATCTCAACATCATCGTAGGGAGGAAGATAAATCTTTGCTCCAGTTTTAAGATCAAGGTATACATAACCAAGCCGAGGGTCTACATACAAAATTTGCTCCAATGACCCTCAAAGACTGGTTGCGAGAACACTCCACCCAGTTTCTGACATTATAAACCCTAAGCTTGGGGTTGTCTCCATTAAATTCTTCATAGTCGTCATTTTGCTGCCGATTTTGATTCAACTCCCGTACATTTATGTTTCCAATTTCTTCGGGTGGTTCATATACTGCCAGCAAAGTAATTGGAAAGCCACATGTGTTTGGTTGCTGGAACATGTAAGAGTCGCTTCCATCTGCAAAATGAACGCACCAAATTTATGAGATCAAAATGATATCCAGAATTTTCCAAAGTTCATTTTCACCACTGATCACTAGTTAAAGGGTCTTTGCTGTATACCTTGTGGTGAGGCACAGATCATGGTCCATTTCGTGTTGGCGACTCCACTGCTGGGAACCTGAAGATCTCTCAAACAGGCAGACTGCGAGACACGCTCCTCCACACTAAAACTAGTAAGAAATAGAAGAAAGTCACTGATATGCTTCTCCAGCTGCTGGAACATGTAAGGGCGGGTTCCATCTGCAAAATGAATGCATAAAATTATCACATCAAAATTATTTCCATGAGTTTTCCAAAGTTCAATTTTACCACTGACCACTAGTTATAGGTCTTTACTGTCTACCTGGTGCTGAAGCATAGAGCTTATCAAACTTTGTGTTGGCGACTCCAGTGCTGGGAACCTGAAGATCTCTCAAACAGGCAGAATTCGAGACACATTCCTCCATGACAAATCTAGTAAAAAATAAAAGAAAGTCACTGATATGCTTCTTCAGCTGCTGGAACATGTAAGAGTGGGTTCCATCTGCAAAATGAATGCATAAAAATATAAAATTATCACATCAAAATGATATCCAAGATTTTATAACTGATCACTAGTAATAGGTCTTTTCTGTACACCTTGCGCTGAAGCATAGAGCTTAATCCACTTCGTGTTGACGAATCCAGTGCTGGGAACCTGAATATCTCTCAAACAGGCAGACTTCAAGACACACTTCTCAATGAAAAAACTAGTAAGAAATAGAAGAAAGTCACCAATATGCTTCTCCAGCTGCTGCAACGTGTAAGAGTGGCTTCCATCTGCGAAATGTATGCACAATATTATCAGATTCCAAGGATTTTCCAAAAGGTCAATTTCACCACTGATCACTAGTTCTAGGGTCTTTGTTGTGTACCTTGTGCCGAAGCATAGAGCTTGATCCATTTTGCACTGACGTCTCCAGTGTTGGGAACCTGAATATCTCTCAAACTGTCAGCCTTCAAGACACACTCCTCGATGATAAAACTAGTAAGAGATAAAAGGAAGCCACTGATATGCTTCTCCAGCTGCTGCAACGTGTAAGAGTGGCTTCCATCTGCGAAATGTATGCACAATATTATCAGATTCCAATGATTTTCCAAAAGTTCAATTTCACCACTGATCACTAGTTATAGGGTCTTTGTTGTATACCTTGTGCCGAAGCATAAAGCTTGATCCATTTTGCACTGACGCCTCCAGTGTTGGGAACCTGAAGATCTCTCAAACTGTCAGCCTTCAAGACACATTCCTCGATGATAAAACTAGTAAGAAATAAAAGGAAGCCACTGATATGCTTCTCCAGCTGCTGGACAATGTAAGACTGGCTTCCATCTGCATAATGAATGCACAAGATTATCAGATCAAAATAATGCACAGGATTTTTTTAAAATTTAATTTCACAACTGATCACTAGCGAGTTACGAGGTCTTTGATGTATACCTTGCTTTGAAGCATAGAGCTTGATCAATTTTGAGTTGACGTCTCCAGTGCTATAAACCTGAAGATCTCTCGAATTGGCAGACTTCGAGGCACACTCCTCCATGATAGAACTAGTAAGAAATCGAAGAAAGTCACTGATATGCTTCTCCAACAAAGAGATTCAAATAAGCAGGTCGATGTTTCAAATTAATCTGAAATGAACTAAACCTAACTTCCTACCATAGATTCACCAGTTACGATATAATCTAGAAACCAGAGAAGCGAAAATGAAAGGGAAACCAGTATCAATCAGAAGCTGAATCACGACGGACAAATAAAGTGTATGGTGTCAGATAAGCTTCCGATGCTCAAGCGAAATTCTAATCCGCTTCGCATATACCAAAGTTTCATCGGAAAAGCTACGGGACGCTTAATTTACAGATTCACTATCTACAATTTCAATTCGAAATCGACCTTGTAATTAGACATCGTACGCAGAGATAGAGAGAGAGAGAGAGAGAGAGAGAGAGGTCGAACCAGAGGAATGATGACGGAGGAGGGAGATAGTTGCGTCGAGGAGAGACGCAGCCGGTGAATGAACTGGCTCGAATCTGAGGTTTTTCCATGGCGTTCTGCTTCGGATTCTCTTCCTGCAACACCAGAAATTCTCTGCGCGTCTGAGAATGTGGGGGATGGAGGTGCGTTTGGAGATGGAGATTGTTCTCTTCTCAGACGCGGGAAAAAGGTGGTGATGGAGCTTTTTCGGGAAGGAAGAAGAGAAATAACGGGTTCAGGCGGGCAAAAATAAATCGGGTCCACCATAACCAATGTTTTTAAAGAACTATGCTAGGGGTACACTAAAAGGTGTACCCAAATGTACACCACCCCCTTTTTCACTATATATTTTTTTTATTTTTATTTACTTATTTTTATAAATTTTTTTATCGGGGATAGGGATGGCAACGGACACTAAATTACCAACAAGTAATACATGAAAATGGGTCTGTCTATGTGATTTTATCTACCGAGGAAGATTGAAATTTGTCAAACGTTTTATCTTTGTTTGGGATTAACATGTTTAACGAGAGATAACGTTTTAGATAATCATTGTTACCATTATATAACAACTTTAAAATATCAAAGAAAATTTATCTAAATAAGACTAAAACATAATAACTTCTTTAATATAAGACTATGTCTTTATTTCCAATGTATGACCATTGATCATTATCCTTTAGTCATTATTCAATAAATGTTCACCATCACTGAATATTGTTTCTCTCACTAGATATTAATTATTAAATACTCCCTCCGTTCTGGAAAACACGGGAGTTTTAATTTTGAAGAGGGATTTAAGGGGAGTATATTTTGGTATTGAATTTTCAAAGATGTCCTTTAATGAGTAAAAGTAAGATTTGATAGATAGATTATTAGTAAAAAGGTATGATGTGATAGGTAGGGTATGAAAAAGTAAAGGATAAAAGTGACTTTTTAATAGAAATGAGAAGTGTTTTTTGGGACGGATGAAAAAAGAAAGGAGAAAGATTTTCTGGGACGGAGGGAGTACTATTTAGAGAATAAAAAAATTTAAGTCCTATATTAGATAATGACTTATGATTTAATCCTATTTAGTTCAAATTTTAGTAAAGATCTTGAAAATGTGGTTAATTACCCAACACCAAAGTGTGCCAATTTCCAAATTAATAGAGTCTAATATGGCCTCTCTCCAACATAATTCCCAGGCGGGTAATAATTACACGTCACGAACACATCACCGTCGTCACAAACAGCCCTAACGCACCCGACCCTCCAACTCTTCCTCCACACGATCTGAGTGTAATGCCCGCAGACCCGGCCTTGCGCGCACGCGTTGGTCGCGTAGTCGTAGTCCGCCTCCTCGGCTGCCCAGGCCCTGACCGCGTCGCCCGCGGTCCACCCCTGCCCGCTGCCCCAGAAAATGTTCTCCCCGAGCTCGAACCTCCCCTCGGGGAAGGAGTGCGCCAGGCGGCAGTCCGCCCTCCTCTGCCCGGCCCACCACCTGGCGTGGTCCTCCAAGCGCGTGTCCCACACCAGCGGGGCCTCCCACTTGGAGGCCCGGACCAGGTTGTGCTGGAACAGGAACTGCATGGAGTCTCCGAGGCAGTTCCAGCACAGCTGTTTGGAGAGGTCGTAGATTGCTGTTTGGTTGATTATTGTATTATTACTCTTGTTAGGGTTTTTTGCCATGGAGGAGGATGGTGGTGATGACGTGGACGCCTGGTGAGGTGTGGAGAGAATGAGTAGGGGAAGAAGAAGAAGAAGAGAATGGAGACTTTTCATGCTTGTTTGAGCTAGCAATCAAATGTACGTCTATTATGCTCAAATTATTATTGCCATGATTTCTTGGAGGAATATAATTAATAATTGTAGTCCGTGTATATATATAGAATGAAGATACCATATGTATGGAGCTCTCAATTCAAAAATAAAAAATAATGTGATGTACATGTTGACAATGTTGTAACCTACAATAAATTCTCTCCCTCTCAAATTTATTGTTCTTTTGTAATAGCTGATCTGAGTTTATTTGTAATTTAATTTATTTGAAAAATGATATGGAGTATAAATTTTTTAAAATAAAATTAATACATTAAAAAATGAAATCAAGTATTCTATAAAATAAGATGTGTCATGATTATATTACATAATTTTAACAAATTATATAATCAAAAGCAATTTACCTAAATAGGACTAAAACATAATGACTTTCCAAATATAGGACCATATGTTTTTATTTCCCAAAAAAGGACTTTGGTCATCATCAAGAAGTTATTATTCAAATAAATGTCCATCATTACTGGACGTTATTCTTCCCACTAGGTCATTATTAAATCCTATTTACGGAATAAAAAAGTTCAAGTCCTACATTAGGAAAGTCATTATGTTTTAGTCATATTTAGTACAAATTTCACTATAATCAATGAGAATAGGTGAGAAGACAATTAGTTTAGAAGAGAGGAACTAAAAGTAGAGTGTCCATTAGACTTATGTTCTACTAATACTTTGATCCTAATCAATCAATGGATTCATGCTCCTAGACATGCGTCACATGAGTCTCGATTAGAGCACATACGGTACTCTATTAAAAAAATTGATACTCCTTCCGCAAATAAACAAACTTCTTGTTTACTATTTATATGGTCAAATTTTATTCATTTTATTGACTGATTTTCGTTACTCATTTGATAAAATAATATGAGTATAATCATATCACTTCTAGTGTTGTAGATATTTTGATTTTGTTTTTTACAATATGCAATTTTTAGTTTTAAATTTTACACCATTTTTTATATAAAATGATCTGAAAATAAAAATTTCATTTATTTTTTCATAACTTATGATTAAAATTTAAAGGAAAAATTACCCAAAATAATCTCAACTTTACCCTGTCTTTCAAAAATATTCCCACCTTTCACTGTGATTCATAATAATCCCAACTTTACTGAAATTTGCTAATTTTGGCTCGCCGTTAAATTTGTAAACGGAGGGTTAACGGAAATGCCCGTTTTAGGCAACAAAATGAAAGTTGGGATTATTTTTTATGAATTTTTGTTTTTTAATTTTTTTTGAAATTTTTATTTAATTTTTTTGAATTTCTTTCAACCTCCATTTCTTTTTCTTTTTTAAAGATTATTTTTACCTTAGAAAAAATAGATATAAAAAATAATGAAAATGAGAAAAATAACTAAAACCATACAAAATTAATCAAATAAATAATGTAATCAATAGAAATTAAACAGAAACTGGTAAGAAATAAAATAAATATATACGGAGTGGTGGGTTTTAACATTTTACACACTATACGAAGTCTTAATATACTACTTATTTTTTAAAAGAACAAGCCATATGATAAAGTTGGAATTATTGTAGATAATTTTTTCTAAAAAATAAGAAGTGATATGTTAATACTTTGTATAATGCGTAAAATATTAAAACCCACCAATATATTTTTATTTTACTTTTACCAATTTCAAGTTAGTCTCCATTGATTACCTTATTTATTTTATTATTTTTGTATCATTTTATTTATATTTCTCATTTTTTCATTTTTTATATCTATTATTTTTATTTTTTAAACTAAGACTAATCTTTAAAAAAGAAAAAAGAAATGATGATGGAGGTAGAAAGTAATTTAAAAAATTTAAATGAAAAATTTAAAAAAAATTAAAAAAATGAAAATTCATCAAAAAATAATCCCAACTTTCATTTTGTTACCTAAAACGGGAATTTCCGTTAACCCTCCGTTAGAAATTTAACGGCGACCCAAAATTGGCAAATTTCAGTAAAGTTGGGATTATTATACATCACAGTGAAAGGTGATATTATTTTTGAAAGACTGGGTAAAGTTGAGATTATTTTGGATAATTTTTCCAAATTTAAATACTCCGTATAATGAACAAAAAAGTTATCAAACTAATCCAAAAAAAAGTTAAAAATAGATGAGCTCGTGAACTAAAAGGGGCCGCCCGTTTGGCTATGATAAGCCCGTGAATCCCCTAGATTTGTGGCTTTGGGCTTGCCACGTGTCCTACAACAGGTCGTTCTAAATTGTGCACGTGTCAACATAAGGATATACTTCCTCCGTTCAAAAATTATCTTCTCGTTATGCATTACGATGTTTAATTGAAATTATTTTCAAATTAATTTATATGAAAAATTGTTTAAAATTAAAAAAATAAAAATTACATATTAAATAACTACATCAAAAGATTTACTAAACTAGAGATGCCATAACTATATTATTTTATCAAATGGTTAAGGATAATAGGCCAACGAAGTGATAAAGTTTAACTCTGTAAATAGTGAACAAGAAGATAATTTTTGGACGAAAAGAGTAGTGACATTCGGAGTAATTAAAAGTTAAAATCAATCCAAAAATATGACAAAATGACAAAGACATTGAGTTGATATTAATGCAATTTTTACATAGCTTCATAATAACGTTTTTAATCAGTTAGTGTTAGTATTTTAAATAAAATACAAAAGTTTAAATGCAGTTACATAACGTTTTTCAAGATTACTTATTGATACCTTGATGATTGTTAACTCTATCTTCTATTCTATTGGTCTCATTTATTATCCACATGATTAATTCAATTGAAGGACATCATCTTTTTTTATTTTTATATATATTTGCTAAAATCATATAATTAATCTATTTCTTGTATTATAAAAATGTTGGCATAAGTTATGATTTTATCTTTTAATTTTGCACCAATATTTTTACAAATTAAATTAAAAATACTTTTAATTAAAAATGTAAATCGAAACAAGATCGATAAAACGAAATAGAGAAACTCTTGTATTAAAATTATGATAAAGTAAACCGTGTGATTAAATTTATTTATGAACTAAAATAATCAACTACATTGGAACTTTCGGTTTTTAAATTTATGCATTGAATTTGTTTTTGGTACAAAACCATCTAATTGTGGCCACAAATACATTTCTTGTTTTGTTTTTAAATATAAAACACCATAAATATGTTTTAAAAAAAATAAAAAATAATGCAACATAAATAAAGCCAAGAACAAACTAAAAATTAACATAACCCAGACTGACCCATATATTTTTTTAGAATGTTTAAACTTTAAATGCATCGATCACATTAAATTTACAAACTTTAATCAAGAAAAGTCAAATATATCATTTCCGGACAAAGCTAATAAAAAGGCAAGTTATTTGGCAATTGAAGCTCATATTTACAATATTTCTCTTTTAAAAAAATCATTCCCAAAACAAAATGGATAGAACCATTTCCATCAAACAATGCAAATGCCAAAAAACTATACTAAAAGCAAACAACTAAAATGGAATGCGCATTTATACCTCGAGAAGAACTAATCAAACACAAGAAAAAAAAAGATGCTCAAGCAAAATCAGCTGCCACATCAGCATCTTCTTCTTCGTCCTCGACCAGTTCATCGCGAAACATGAGTTTGAGGTGCGGAAGGACGGCCGGAAGGAGGGGAAGATCCGCGGCGTTCACACTCATCATGTCAAAAGCTATGCATGTCCTCTTGTGCATGTGGGATTCGCCGGAGAAAACCGGGATCTTGGGGTACCTTTGGCTGAAGTGTGTGAGGATCACGCGGTACGCACCCGCCGCGTTACCCGTCTCCACCGCCTCCTTTGTCGTGCTGTGGTTTCTCTTCATTGCCTCCTCCACCATCCCATCTTCAAATGTAGCCTGAAAAACAAAACATAAAGCCAATGCTATGGGTACACCAAGACTTTTACAGACACACAGAAACTCAATGTCTGTCGACCCACATACATTGAGTGTCTGTGTGTCTCTCTAAAAGCCTGGGTTTGGCGTTTAGGGTTTAGGGTTTTGGATCCTGAAGCATTTTTGAATTGAAAATGTGACTCACCTCATGTATAAGAACGGTCGCTCCACGAGAAGCTTCAATGAGATCCTTACAGGGCCGAGTGTCGCCGGAGTAAACAATCTTCCATCCGGGTACCCTTTTCCCGGCGTCATTAGTTCTATCGGCAGCTCTAAGTACAACTCCATAAGCTTGGGAGCAATGGATAACAGGGAAACTAATCAAGGCTTCTAATCCTGCTTCGTTTAGTACCTCACTTAGGTTCCTTAAAATTTGGAAGGTGAAAGACGAGTTCATCGGACTGCCTGGCCTCTTCCAAAGACTCTGCATTTGGCTCCCTTTTGCAAACAAGTTAGAACCAATCTCTCCGTGTTTTAGCCCACCCGTTGCATTCCCATTTTCTGCATTCATTTCGGGCTCATTTGGAACCCGGGAAACACTAAGGGACAAAAAACACAGAAGGGAAAACATATTTCATTTTTCTTTGCATTTCTCAAGGTATTACGAAGCGTAAAAAATAACTTTTCTTAGCACTTCCGGTGATCCAAACATACCCTTCATGTGACTCAAAAGCCTTCAATGAAACTTCGGTAGTATCCCTACAATCAAGGAATTGCATATCTAGATCCTCGAGGCGTTGATATGCATCAAGAAACCTCTTGAGCTGCCGAGGGCCAACGACAATTAAAGGGTCGTGAGGGACCTCTTTTAGCAATTTGCGTCTGAGAGCAAGTACTCTTGCAAGGCCAGTGTGATGATCAGCATGTATATGGGATATCCAGATACACCTCAAACTCTTTACAGCTTCGTCAGCACCTTCAATGCCAAACCTGTTCCTCCATAGTTTTGCATAGTTAGGTAAGGAGACGAATGATGATGATGATGATGATGATGGTAATGCAACAACAAAATCAGTAAGTAAAAGCATATTTGAGTGGAAAATAAAACAATTAAAGAGAAGAATATACAAAAAAGGGTACCTTCGTTTAAGTTGCCCCAATGTCCCTTCACCACAATCCAAGAGAATGCCTCCCCTTGAGAAGAGATTAATGAAGATTGAACTAACATTGCGGTACTTTGAAGGTTGGGATGAACCAGTGCCAAGAAGAACAATCTCCATTTCCTCTCTTGTCATGCCTTCCAAACATGGATCTACATTGGTTCCTCCATTGCCATGCCACAGTTGGGCGACGTGCTGAGAAGCTTCTTCAATCTCTGGGATTTCTGAGATTAATTCATTGATTATTTCGGGGGGAGACACCAGATTTGGTACGCAAGACCTGTCTAATCCAAGCCGCGAGTAAGGCCGAAGGTAGAACTG
Organism: Cuscuta australis; assembly: GCA_003260385.1. NCBI lineage: Eukaryota > Viridiplantae > Streptophyta > Magnoliopsida > Solanales > Convolvulaceae > Cuscuta > Cuscuta australis. Next base: position 441,434 of record NQVE01000102.1, read on the forward strand.
TTCCACAAGAAATGGGATTGTCACGAAGTAACGAGGGTGGGTAGAAAAAAGGTGGATGGAATAAGTAGGGGCATTATAGTCTTTTTAGTGCATTAGGTATGTCAAATATGGAAGTGTGGCTTTAACGTTGGAATGCCCGAAATGGAAATTATGAATCTAATATAAAGAATAAACATAAACCATACCTTGAGGAGATTCTCTGCAGAAACGGTTCCATCTACTTGTGGCACAGATCCCTGTAAAGGATAAACCATAAACCATGTCTCAGTCACAAGTTCACATTTGGAACCAAGGAAACAGAAAAGAAAAAGAATTGATATCGAAGCGTCTTTTTATGTTGGGTTTTATCTTGGAAAATACAAAGGAAAGGTTTGATGCAAACTTTTTAAAATTTTGCATATATTTAGGTTCCTGTCTTGACATGATAAACATTTTTTTAAATGTTATGTCCGTTGCCAATGCAACAAAAAGAGTCATTTTTCTCACTCAATCATTCTGTTAATAAAAACTTACAACATCGGGGATTTTGTTAGGAAAATGCTATAGTCACCCCAACCTACTCACAGACATCCACGGAACAATAACAAGTGTTTGTGGATGTCTGTGAGAAGGTTGGGTGAAAGTGAAAGGTGGGGTGAGAGGTGGGGTGCCCCCAGCATGGTCCATAATTTTAACTAGTTTACCTCACATGCAAACACCGGAGCTGATGGAGACCAAAAACCAGAGGCAGGAAATAGCTGGGGACATAAGTAGTTAAGTCGGGCTGCAACTCTTGCACTAGATTTCAGAATCGGAATCTCAATGTTTTTCCTGCAAAGTGTCGTACGACATTTAGGCATGAACGTCCACTCAAAATGCTATCTTCAGATGCATTAGAAAGCAATTTAAAAAGGTTAAAATATGCATTTTTGTCCCATTTACAATTTTTGTTTTAGGTCAAAGTAATTCTATTTGTCATATTACCATGTAACTTATGACCTTTTTGTTTTTAGTCCTCCTAAACTCCATTCCAAGCTTCCCACACAATTTTCAAAAAAGTGTTAAATATGTTACACTGCCCAGCCATGATATATCATATTCAAACAAAAAAAAAAGAGGTCAAGCAAACTCACACTTCATGCCCAGCCATGATATGTTGGGCCCCTCCAAATCTCGACATCCATTGCTTATACGCAGACGTACTTGCAACTCGAGAAGGGCTAAGGTGAATCACGCAATTTACAAGTTTGCAGTTTTCAATAGCTTTCGGCGATTTATTTGAATAATACGGGCCTAGAGATTCTATAGAAGACAATTCCTCTAGATGAGACATGGTTGGGCAATCAACAATGAGCACAATGGGACCAGGAGCAGAAGGTCCCATCACATCCCTAGGATGAATCTGCATTTTAAAATTAAAGCATAGAGACAATGATAAGACAAAAGAACTGAACTTCAAGAAAATATCAAATTATCAATGAATCTGCAATAAAACATAAATACTAATAGTCTTGAGACCTAATAAATGAAAGTTTTTCATATATAAACTAGGAAAAACCCATACCAAATACTAATACTCCAAGAAATATGAGATTCTACACGAATGCTCAAGGATTGCATGATTATCACGAGTACTCACAGAAGTTCTAAATTTTTACAATAACACTTCAAGATTGCACATGGATCATAGATACACCTCAAAAATTGGGGGATCCATGTAAACAAAAAATTCTTTTGCAGTACTACTGTAAAAATATTGAATTTCTCAAGCGTTGGTGATAATTATGCAATCTTGGAGTGTGGGTGTAAGAGCTCAAATTTCTGGGAGTAATGGCGTGAATTTCTCCAATAAACTATTCAAATGCTTACCATTATGTCTTGTCGATCTGCCTTAACTGAATTTCCGTTTTGCAATTCGCGGTATTTTGGTCCAGGTCTCAACCCAAGACCAGCAGCCTTTTCGGGGTCGAATTTCCCCATAATTTCAGGCAATTCACATATATAAACCACAGAAAGATCACCAGGCTTCGAAGAACACTGAGATTCTGAGAAACCCTTTGTTTGATCCTCATCATTATATGTTAAAGTATTAACATCCGAGGAACCTTTTGAGTGTCTTGGCCTCACTAGAACAGATGATATTTTGACAACTTCGCTGTCAATATGAGTGTTGGGTTTTGTGGCATCATCACCAGGTGCCGGTTCAAAGCTGTTCGTGTGAACCATTGCAGCTTTTGGGATGAATGATTTCATGGCCTCAACGAGATAGTTAAGATCTGAAGGACCCCAAACATTGACCTTTAAAGAAACACTTATAGAATCAACATCACATGGTGATAAATAGAACACAACAGCAGACATAAAAACAAGGTGAGAAAATACTTACATACAATCCTTGAGTTTCTTCCCCAATGCCTGCTAGAGTCAACAAGAGACCTGCAATAGAAAAACAGACATCTAAATATTGCCAGTAGTTCCTTCATATTGTAGCGGTATAACAATCATAATGTAGAAAACATGGGCTTAAACCCATCAAAGTGGAAGAAAGAAACAAACCTGGAAGTCCACCAGCGGTTTCAGAGCAAACTCGAGACAGAAAAATGTGATCAATCTACAAACATTTGTGAATATTATGATATAAAATATTTTTCCAACAAGAACAGTGATGTACTAGAAACATAAGCCTAAAAACCGGCACAGTCCATCTCGCTTACCTTAGACAGCTTAACTTTATGCTCTGTACAAAATCTTTGCAATCCCTGGAAATAGTATTAGCAACAAGTCTGTTATTCAATATATGCAAACAAGCAAGTAATATTAGAATAGGGAAAAAAGCTTTTAATTTCACCCCCTTAAGTATAAGGAGCATATGATTAGTAATTAGTCCCTCTTTAAAGAATTGCAAATCTTACCTCAACTTAGCGCTCTAGCATTGGGAGCGACATATGTTTCCAAGAATAAGTGCTTAGAGTAAGCGCTTTTTATAGGGAAGAATTGGTTTTACTTAAAAAAGAAGCCTTTGGCAACTGGAAAGTAAATGAAAAAAATGACAATGCTTTTAACTTTAAAGAAGAAAATTTGTGCTAATATTTAAGTGCCTGATTGTAGCTTAAAAAAGTATTTTTAGGCAGTTGGCACTTAGAATAACAAATTACTTTTTGTAAAAGCACTTATAGCATAAGTCATCCCAAACTAGCTCAAAGTTATATACATTACTAGCACGGAACAAGTTCAAGTATTAGCCACAACACTAATTGTGCTTAAATTTTGAATGCTTACTTCTCCAGCATTGAATATAAATCTTTGCTGATCAAAGAATAGGAGAACCGACGGTGATGTATCTTGTGTGTCCATACCAGTCCCAAGAATCTGCAAGACATAGTTAGAGAGATAATAAAGGTCAAGTCAAATTCCATATTTCATGAGTGTAGTACTGAAGCAGCCAATTCATTTGACACTAAGAGAAAATCAAAGTCAAGATAATTAAGAGAGGAAATTATATTGCTTCATTAGGCTTAATTTGTTTCCAGGAAAATTAATGTTGTGGAAAATGCTTTTCAACAAAAATGTTTCATAGAAAAATAGTTTCACAAACACTGTTTTCTAGGCAAAAGAAGAACCAAAAGGAGTTCCGAGAAAGAATCAAACATATTAAAATCACTTCTGGAAAACATTTCCTAGGAAATAAACAACGGAGGCTTATAATCACCTCAGATATTCGGATTGAAGTAAAATAAGTAAGGCAATGAAAGCAAACAAAATACTTTTTTATTTGAATTATTGAAGTGCAATAAACTTATAACATTATAAATTGATGTTAAATCATCGTAATGTGTGCATAAGATAATTTTCAAATATTAACAAATACTGCCTCCGTCCCTAAAAATCTTTCCACTTTCAGTTTTTATTTGTCCCAAAAACACGTCATATTCACCCTACTAATTATTAACCTACCTAACACATCATATCTATTCACTATTAATCTACTCATCACATCCTATTCTACCCCACTATAAAGCAAGGGTAAAATTGGAAAGCAACACACAAATGACACACTCCTTAAATTCAACCATTTCCAAAAGTGGAAAAGTTTTTAGGGATGATGTAGCATTCGAGTAGGAAAAATAATAATAATTTCATAACAAACAATGAATGATCTTTCGATTTTGGAGATAGGTGAAATGTCTATTCCTCCTTATTTTCTTGCCTTCATGATTTTTCTTCTTCCCAAACAGGGTGCAAAGCAAAGGCATAGCAAGAAATACTCCTAATTACACAAACATTTAATTTTTTATAAAAAAACAATAGAGTGGAAGTAAATGAAACCCTAAAAATGAATGATGAAATAGCAATTTACCTGAACATAACAAATGGTATTAGCATTATTGGGTTTGCGGAGTTTACGATGAAGGATCTTTTTCGGCTTATCATTACCATCTTTACCTTCAGCTCTCCTTTTATTGAAGCCAATATGCTCAGACCCACGGCCACCAACTTCCATTTTATCTGGCATGGAACGGCTATGCCTACTTCCACTTGGAATGTGGTTGTTCTTGCTGCTACAGCTGTAGTACCTTAGCTTTCTTGAATATGAAGAGAATATGGCGAACGAAGAACAGGGTTTATAGGATGTTTTTGATGGTCTAAGCTTGAAGAGAGAAGCAAGAAGGTGGTGGTGGCGGTTCACAGCGGAGAGGAATCGAAGACTTGTGATTTGGTGCATTTATCTCTCATCTATAAACCAAACATATATTCATATTAATTGACATTAAATAGTTAACATGACAATACCCTAAATACATTATTCACCACAAAACAATTTCTTCACAAAGCTGAACCTTTTTTTTCTACTTGCAACAGATAAAAGGCAAAGTGTTTTTAGCTACTTGCAACTGTCTAAAAAATCTTATTTTTAAGAAATACATTTAAAATGTCGAATTAATCCTTCAAATGAGCTAGTCAACAATGTTCATACCCTTTCTCAATGACAATTTCGATAATTCATCATACTTTTTGTATTGCATGTGGAAAGTGTACAACTAATTTCGTACAAACGGAAACAAAAAAGTGAAGAATTAGATTTGAACCGAGTAAAAAGGTAATATTTTTAATATTTAACAGGAATTAATTATACAACATTAAAAAGAAAATACCGTAGTATGATTAGAACAAGTTAGAAATAGTGAGGAGTAAGTATATCACATTGAGAACAGCAGTGAAGAGAAAATACGTAAAGGCAGAAAATTCCTCACCAATAATAATATTACGCAGTAATTAATCAGAAAACAATACTACTCCCTATTTTTTATTTTTTATTTTTTTAAAAAAAGCATAAATTTTGAAAGAAAAATGGGCAGGAAAAAAAATACAGATTTTTTTATTACAAAAAAACAGAGAAAAATTCTTCAAAATATTCTTACAGCGATAGAACGAGAAAGGATTAAAGAAGAACAAGAATCGTACTGGCGGCGGGGCCGACTTGCGAACGACCGGGATCAGCTGTTTGCGGGGCGGCGGACTGCCGGAGAGCGATGGCACACCGGAACAAGCTTTTTTTAGTACTGAAAAAACAAAAAAAGAAGTGGGTTCGCATATTGCGGCTGAATGTATGTGGGCTTCTTTGGGTTTAAGCCCAAACGAGTTTATCTTCTTCCGGTTCAAGCCCAAAGCATGTCGACAGATGGGCGATGGTGCGCATGGCTGCCTCGCTCACCCACCTCCGCCCTCTAACCTCCGCCGTCGTGTACTCTTCCCGGCTGGTGCCGCAACCGCCGGACCTGATCAAGTGGGTCAGGAGAGAAGGCGGATTCGTCCACCCGTCGGTGAAGATAGCATCCTCGGAGCGGCGAAATGGCCTCGGTTTAATTGCTTCTGAAGATATCCCCAAAGGATCTGACCTAATTTCTCTCCCGGAGAATCTCCCGATGCAGTTTGGAGCGGTGGACGCTGATTCTCCGATGTCCAAATTGGCGCAACAAGTCCCTGGTATCTTCCCTTTTTTTCTCATTTCATTTTTTTTTGAAATGTATTTATATTAGGATTTGCATTCACATTATTTGTTATTAATTTCTATAAGATAAACACTAATTAATCCAAATATATGATTAAAAAAGTCTAAAACACAGTCATATTTCATTTTACTTTGCATTTTCCAAGGGTAACATGGGCAGTAGATTATAATATTTGAGTGTAGTTTGGTAACTGGATTCTTTGCAAAAAAAAAAAATAGGATTTTGAGTTTTGAATATAAGAAGTAAAGCATTTGGCAGAGGAGCTATGGGCTATGAAATTGGGTTTGAAGCTTCTGCAAGAAAGAGCAAGAAAAGGGTCTTTTTGGTGGCCATACATCTGCAATCTTCCAGAGACTTATAGTGTGCCTGTTTTCTTTCCTGGAGAAGATATAAAGAACTTGCAGTATGCCCCTCTTCTTTATCAGGTACTTGCTCTCAGATTTTAGAGTTTCTGTTTTGATGCTGAAGAAGTGTCCTCTGCAACTCAGAGCAGCAACCTTGACAAAATGCAAGGCAATGTAGAATTTAATGTTACTCCAGGGTATTAGTAATTTTTTTCCTTCCAAGGTACTTATGATTAATGACTTCAGGACCTTAACGAGGATATGGCCTTAGATTATAAGACATGAAGGTTTAGGATTAAAGTAGTTGGGTGGGTAGACCTTTGGACCTTAGTTTGGAGCATGTAGTTTGCCTTAGCCTGTAGGTTATACGTGTGTTCTTTGGGTCCGAGTTGTAGTGTTGGTACGTGGGCTTCCTTTGTTTGGGTTCTCGCTTTATTCATGTTAGGAAACAACATCTCTACTACTTAGTAGGGGTAAGACGTATGTGTGCCCTTTCCCAGACCCGATTTCTTCTTGTAGGGCTTTACTCGATTTGTTGTTGTTATTGTTATTGTAGTGTTTTTTTGAGACTACTAAGTTGTGTTTGGTTCACCCAATTCCATTGACCAAATTTCCATGGAAAAGAAAATGATGGAATGTGGTTCCATAAAAAAACTACATAAGGAATGTGTTTTGTTATGTAGTTGGGTTGAGGTAAAGAAAAGGAATGGATAGTATTATGCGAAACATATTTATTGAGAAACACTAAAATATTACCATTAGTGTTTTACAGAATTAAATTAAATAAGAATACATTTAAAAGCTCCAGACTCCAAAATGCCCTCTATGGCATTACATAGTTGTTTTTTAACAACAAAGCCGGAATCATCATTCCAAACGTTCGCCAGTGGATGCCAAATACAATGCCTGCCCAGCCCATCATTCTACTTGCTCTTACTTCCAGTGGACTAAAAGATATTTTAGTTCGTGTGGTTATGCTGGAATATTGTTTGCACTAGGTAAACAAGCGGTGCCGATTTCTTCTAGAATTCGAGAGACTAGTGAAACAAGAGCTAGATAATGTGAAGCAAGATGATCACCCTTTTGATGGCCAACATGTGGATTCATCTGCACTTGGGTGGGCCATGTCAGCTGTTTCGTCTCGTGCATTCCGCTTGTATGGTGGCAAACATCTAGATGGGACCCATAAAGATGTTCCGATGATGCTCCCACTAGTTGACATGTGTAACCACAGCTTCCATCCGAACGCAGAAATAATACAGGAACATGAGGCTGGTGATGGGAAAATGCTTGTAAAGGTATTCATTGATGAGATTTTTTTAATGCTTTAAACTGATTTGCATTTCTCACTATCCTTACATGTTTATGCTTTTTTTTGTTTTGTTGGGGGAGGGAGGTGGGAGTGGGGGTAAATAGGAAATGAAAAGTAGGAGGGAAGTGAAAATAAGTGGGAAAAAGGCTGGTTTTTAAGTTGTTTGGGTGTGAAGAAAATTGATTATGTGGGGAAAAGGCTGGTTTTTAAGTTGTCATCATTACTGTCTTGACAGGTGATTGCTGCAGAAAACATAAAAGGAAATGATGAACTAGAACTGAACTATGGTTGCCTGAACAATGATCTCTTTCTTATTGATTATGGGTTTGTGGTGCCCTCAAATCCCTATGACTGCATTGAGCTCAAGTATGATGCAGCTCTTCTTGATGCTGCCAGCATGGCTGCTGGAGTTCATTCCCCAAACTTCTCTTCTCCGGCCCATTGGCAGCAAGAAATTTTATCCCACCTAAATCTGGATGGTGAAAACTCTGATCTTAAGGTAAAAATCGATCTAAATAATTTGGGATGGTGAAAGTTTACGCCATCTTTGTTTGCATATGCCCTTGCGTAAATAAATTTCACAATGAAGTCATAATGCTGCGTACATACCCCATCGTTTTACAGTAAATTCTATAGTTGGTTCTTTAAAACAAGGGGCTTCTCAAAGTTCTGAATTTGTTTTCTCTTCACCCTAAAACAGGTCAGGCTGGGGGGTCCGGATGTCGTTGAGGGACGTTTGGTGGCTGCTTTAAGGGCATTGCTATCAAACGACGAGGACTTGGTTCGAAGTCACAGTATAGACACGCTCAAGTCACTGTCTGCCCAATCTCCCCTTGGAACACCAAACGAAGTTGCTGCTCTCCGCACCATTGTTGCCTTGTGTGTGATTGCTCTAGGACACTTTCCTACTAAAATCACGGAGGACGAGTCTTTATTGAAACAGAACATTTCTGCGACGGCCGATCTGGCTATCCGGTTCAGGATTGAGAAGAAGTCTGTGATCATAGATGTCATGAGAGATCTTACAAAGAGGCTGAAGTTGCTTCTCTCAAAGGAATCTGCCTCTGCTCGAAACTAGGTACCATTTTACACCTTACCTTTTGGGGCAATTTATATGTCTGCTTTCCTTTTAGGTTTCTGATTGCATGGAACTTGCCACAATTTGGGTAAAAAAAACCCCAAGAAAATGGGGTTTTAATGTTTGGTTTTACCTTGAAAATATTGAAGGAAGAATGTCTTTTTAATTTTTATTTTTCAGATATGTTTAGACTTTAGATTGTAGTGTTTACAACAACAACAACAACATAGTCCATTATTTAATGTACAACAACAAGCAAAGGAAGTTTAATGTGCACTTTTTATTTAGTCCATTATATTCCCAAAACTAAAATATTGTCTCTGTTTGCTCAAGCTTATTTTATGGAAATGTGTCATTTACAAAGACCTGACTTTCACGAAGTTTAGGAAAAAGTAAAATTTGAGGTCCACTCAATACTTACTCTAAAAGGGATTGAATGAGAAATTTATTTTGGGACGAATACAGTATATTAGTATATATGTAAATTTTTCCAAGTGGTTGAAAAATCAAAGGGAGGCAGTGCCTTATTTTGACAATTCAACTTGAACATGTATTTTGGTGATTTTGAACCATTCAAAGTTCAAACTTGAACATTTGATGACCACACACTATATGTTTTTTTCCTCTTTTGATCTTCTAATAGAAACATGGAATCATTTATAGCTTGATATTCCATCTTTATAGGTTGAATATCAATGTTTTCATGAGTTCCCACCGTTCTGGAGTATTTGTCCATATTGACTTTTTTTGGTCCGATTTTCTAGTTGACCCAAAATTGATGTGGGTGAGGTAGGGGGACAAGAGGAATCTCCCAAAATAAGATGCCATAATCCGCATATCTTTTAGGGAAGTGGATTATGATTCTCTTATGATTATACCTATAATAATTAAGCACTTCTCTTTCTCTCAATAAATTAAAGGACTTGCATTCATATATTCTTTTGGTGTTCAAATTAATGAAACCATACGAATTCATACGAATTCGTATCGGATAGAGAATAACTTCGAGTGTCTTCGAACTCCAAAAATTGAGACGAGCAGGAAATCGGCAAACCGAAAGAGGAGAAGGAAATCCATAACTTCATAGTGATGGACACATATATAGCTTTCAAATCTAAAGAATCTTCAACATAAATGGTAACTAAATAAACCAAGATACTAGTAACTTAATACGGAGTATAATAATACTACTTCCTAATAATAATTAACTAACCAATAATAATAATAATACTCCGTAATAACCTAACCTATAATAATAATAATAATAATAATAATAATTATAATAATAATAATAATAATATTTAAATATCCTACTTCACCCTCCATAACAAATTTTCATACTTTTCTGGTGAATTAAAGTTCATCGCCCACCCAGTAACACATTTTTCATACGAGAAATAACATTTACAACTCAAGTGGAAATTAATTAATTATTAAAAAAATCCACCGGCCACACACACACACACACACATATATATATAGATCAAGAAACTAGTTCAAGGGGGAGAAAAAACATGGAGTCTTATTATTGAGTTATTGCAAGTGTTTTCTTAAACATATATACACGTAATTAATTAAAGACGAAATAATTACAACACCCGCTCTGTCATATTAAAAGTGACAGTTCGAACTCGTCTTCATCAAATTCGACCCCTGATTATTCATATTATAATAAGAATGATTAGCGGTCGAAGTCGATAAATATAACTACAAAGAACAAACTGTCTTGTTCGATCTACTTAGTATATATCTAGTGAGCAGTTAATTACCAACGGCTACCGGCCTTTGAGCCAACCCAAGAGGAGATCTCGACCGCTGCTGGCGGCCGCCGCCGGAGGCAGTCATATCTTCCCGGAAAACATGGGGCCTCGTCGCCGTCACACGATCCAACGACGGTCGTTTGACTTTCTCGATTTCTTGTCGGATCTTTCTCACTTGGCTGTGCATGGGAATCATTGCCGTCGCCGTCTTCGTGTTTTCTCCTGCTTCCTGCTGCCTCTTCATCTTGTTTGTCCTGCAATGGAGATTTCTTCTTTTCTTTATGTTATTTTTTTAAGTTTTTGCCCCTACAATTTTATTTGGGTTTGGTGAAGTTTTTTTTAAACGGGGGGAGATGTGTTTATATAGGAGAGGAAATGATGAGTCATGCAGCATATATGGGCATGTGTAGAGGAGGGGGTGGTGGGCTCCACGCACGGACGAAGCAGTGCCTGTTTGGTTTATGGGGTTTTATTCGGAAATTTCTAGCATACATAGCATCAACAATGACTAGGAAAAAATGGAATGTCACACAATGATGTGAAACATTTTAATCAATCAAAAATTATCCAGTCAACGTGTGGCAAGTGAATGGAGTGACAAGCTCTACAGTGGCAAGTCATTATTTTTATCATTTTTTTTACATTTTTTTATGTTTTTTTAAAAAATATTTTTATTATTTATTTTATCAAAAAATTATTCTTCTTTCTTATACATTTTTTTTCATAAAGGAATTTTTAAAAAAATTAAAAAAAAAGAAGGGTAGTGTCACACTCATGCCTTACCAAGCAATGCATTTTGGCTTTGTCATGCCATGATATAAGTGGAAAGAGCTGATGTGGCAGTGCAAGACATTCCACTTCCTTGCCATTGCACATGCTCTAAAGTGTACACTACTAGTTTTGCATTTACATTTAATGTCAGGACAAAACTTTGGATACAAATATGAGGTACAAGTAGATTTTTCCTAATTTTTTGTTTTTTTAAATTGCACTAAAACGTGTGTGGTATGGGGATGGGTGGTATACACTTGGGTACACTTTCGAACATTTTTTCGATGGTGGGCCCGGTGTTTGTTCTTATCCCTCACCCTTTCGATGGTGGGCTCGAGGTAAAAAAAGACTAATTTTACGAAAGAGACACCGTAGATGATTCAATTGGGCAAGGGTGGCATTGATCTCTTTTTAAATATGAAAAATTTTAAAAAAATAAGAAATGTTTTTTTAAATGTAAAAAATAACGGAATATGGAGTAATTTTCAAAGGTATAGTCGGTCAAATATTGGGGGAGGGATGACGTGGCACTAACGAGCCGATAAGCTAAGAAGGGCACCTTTGGCGGTTAAGATCGTGACCGGACCGGGCTGCCGGATTGAACATAGGCGTCTGCCACGTGTCGAACTATCGCGCCAGCAGCGTCCAACTAACCTTTTGCCGCCTTCATTCGGCGGCTGACCAGCGGCCACAAACTAACCATGGGAAAATAATAATACTCCGCAATAAACATGGGAAAATATCCATGGAAAATTTTATGAGGTAAAAGATATTTGTCATTTTTAAATTTATTTTATTTAAAAATTGTTTACATATTTAAAAATTATATAAAAAATTTTATACTCCGTAAAAAATAAGATAATGTAATTACATTACTTTATCAAATACGTAGTATAAACGAAAACCTATATGTAAATAAAAATTATCCTGAGAAAATTTATTTAGGCGCGAAGGAAGTAACTTGTGGCTATATTATTTAATGTGTAGTATTTTGATCCCAGATAATTAGTTCATTACATTAAATTTTCATGTAAAATTTTGAATAAATTGAATGTACTCCATATATATATATATATATATATATATATATATATATATCACTCTATTCTTAAAAGCACGGGAATTATTTTCTCGCCCAATGCACTCATCTCCTCCGCCGTCGATATGAAAGAATAAATAAGATCTCCGGCTATGATTGATTGTGTAATATTACCTATTTAGAATGATAAATTAAAGGAAATTTTGCATGCACAATCACTCTATTCTGATAAAAAAGGAAGGGAGTAATTTGTTTCCTAACCAATTTCGCCTAATTACTTGATTGTGATAAAAAAAACAAGGAACGGTGCAAGAAATTTTTTATATTTTGTTTCCTTTTTAAATAGGTAATTATTTATGCCTAATTATTATTACTATTATTATTATAATTATTTTGGATAATTTACGCCTGATTATTTTATCAAAAATTAATTATTTATGCCTAATTAAATAGGTAATTATTTACTTAATCACTCTATTCTTAAAAGAAAATACTTTTAAGAATAACAGAATGGTAAATTAAAAGAAATTTTGAATGCATAATTACTTAATTTTGGTAAAAAAGGAAGGGACTAATTTTGCAAACAAGATCTACGTTGTTTCCTTTTTAGAATAATTTTGCATGCATAATTAATTAATTACTCTATTCTTATTTAGAATGATAAATCCATACTTTATTTAAAAAGTCATGGATTCGTGAGATTGTTTTCCCGCCCATTTGTTACTGCAATAAAAATGGCAAATGTTCACTTAAAATGGTAATGACTCAATTACAATTAATATTAATGTTCCATGGTTAAACAATAAAATGGTAATATTCCTCCAACCTAATTATGGCAATTGCTTGCAATTATATTACACGGTTAATATAATCAAGATAAGCAATTAAAATTGGAATTATATTCCGCCAAAAATGGTAATATTCTGCCAACTCAATTGCCATTATATTAACAACCATTATGTAGTAATTATTGTGGATTTATAATTATTAAATATGGCAATTGTGGCAATTGTGGATTTGAATATGGTTGTACGTATGGCAATTTTGGATTTATAATTATATTAAAAAAGGTATAAATATAATAATAGCTATATTTTTATAATAATTAACGTGAGTAATATAAAATGGTAAATGTGACGTTAATATAATTAATATATATATAATAATTAACGTATTGAAAATTGGAAATTATTAAAAAGGTAAGTTATAAAATTGCAGAGTTAAAGTTTTAAATAAATTTGGAATCAATGTATTATATGCTACGGAGTAATAATTAACCAACGTTATTTTGACTACTGATGGGAAACATCTAAAATTATGGTAAGAATAAGTAACTGTCATTTTTAATCATCGGAAGTTAAAATAATTATTGGAAAACACTTATGTCTAATTGGAAGTATAACTGTATAACTTATCTTTTTAATTATTTTCATTTTTCAAAAACTTACGCTTTGCAATTATATGATTTACCTTTATTAAAAACTTACGTTTTGGAATTGTATATTACTTACCTTTTTTAATACGTTAATTATTAAAAAAGGTAAACTCACGTTTATCATTTTATACTACTCATGCTTACGGTTTTATATTACTCACGTTAATTATTATAAAAATAATAGCTATATTAATTTCACCCTTATACAAAAAAAATTAAAAATGACAGTTACTTATTCTTACAAAAATTTTGGAGGTTTCCAATCAGTACTCATAATACTTATTTATACCCAAAATAATTAGTACACTCCATACGAATTGAAAGCATGGTGTTTTAAAAGTAATATTCCTCTTTTAGTAACTATCATTTTTTACTTATGGTAATATAATTATTACCATAAGTAAAAAGGTAAGTAATTTATATTGGTAATAATAATACTAAGGGAGAAAGACCAAAGTATGACTAAAACTTTGAAAATATACCAAAATAGGATTTCCATGTTTTTATTCCCAAAATAGAACTTACATTACGAACAGTGGTCATATACATTACCAAAAAAGCATAATAATTTGCACATATACACTGCCACATTACCACAATGCAGGGTCACATTACCACAGTGCAAAGTTCTATTCTGGGAAAAAAAACATGAAAGTCCTATTTTGGTACTTTTATCTATGTTTTTGTCCTATTTAGGATGATTTCTATAATACTAATGTGATTAATTTAAATTGGAAATAAGTAAAAGGTAAATATTGGAAATAAGTAAAAAGGTAAGTAATTTAAATTGGTTATAATAATACTAACGTCATTAATTTTAATTGGAAAGAGGTAAAAGGTACTGAGTAATTTAAATTCGTATTAATAATTCGGTAATAATAGAGTTCCTTTTTTAAAAATAATAAGTATTAAAAACTTATCAAATGTGATTATAAAGAAATAATAATACTAATGTGATTAATTTGAATTGGAAATAAGTAAAAAGGTAAGTAATTTAAATTGGTAATAATAATACTAACGTCATTAATTTAAATTGGAAATAAGTAAAAGGTAAGTATTGGAAATAAGTAAAAAGGTAAGTAATTTAAATTGGTAATAATAATACTAACGTCATTAATTTAAATTGAAAATAGGTAAAAGGTAAGTAATTTAAATTCGTATTAATAATTCGGTATAAATAGAGTTTCTTTTTTAATAATAATAAGTTTTAAAAACTTACCAAACATGATTATAAAGAAATAATACTAACGTGATCAATTTAAATTGGAAATAAGTAAAAAGGTAAGTAATTTAAATTGGTAATGATAATACTAACGTCATTAATTTAAATTGGAAATAAGTAAAAGGTAAGTATTGGAAATAAGTAAAAAGGTAAGTAATTTAAATTGGTAATAACAATACTAACGTCATTAATTTAAATTAGAAATAGGTAAAAGGTAAGTAATTTAAATTGGTAATAACAATGCTAACGTCATTAATTTAAATTAGAAATAGGTAAAAGGTAAGTAATTTAAATTCGTAATAATCGGCATTAATCGCGTTTTTTTAATAATAATAATAAGTATTAAAAACTTACCAAAACGTGATTAGTCATGTACATCTCTATGTTGTAATTTCAAGAGTAACTAATTGTAGTAAGTTGAAGATTCGGATATGCACTAAAGACAATATTAACACAAATTATACAAATAATGTAGTCTATAAAGAAATTTTTCAAAATTTGTAAAGCAATGATATTTTGTATCTTTAAATACTATAATCTCTATATTCTATTGTATCTCATTTTTTATCATTGAAAAATGATCTTAATTTAATAACATAAAAATGGCCCGTGCAACGCACGGGCGTGATACTAGTATATATATATATATATAAAAGTTATATTCCATCTTTAATTTGGTATGTAGATTAAGGAAAATGAATTTAATTATGTGATTGAAACTGATACAAAGGGCAAAAAATTATAAAGACTACACACAATCTTTATTAAAAGTAGAAAGTTGAACGTTTTTAACATAAAATGTGAAACTTTTTATGAGACGGAGAGAGTAGAACAACGTAGGTAGTAAATGGTTTTAAAAATTAATAGGGAGTAGTGTCGCTATGGAACACTTGATTCGACAAAAAAGTATGTGGATATGTTAATAACATTTTAAAAGTTTAATATAGAAGTAGAATGTTGTTTTGTTTAACAATTTCTTGCGGATAAAAAGGGGTACGGTTCTTATTCCGAGCATCTTGTCGTAAACATTAATTTTTATTAGCTTGTTTGGTAAGTTTAACGCATCAATATCATTAGCTAGTGAGCGCCTAGGTCCTGTGTGGCATCGGTGTTAGAAATTAGCGTTAACATTTTAAAATAATTATCTGATTTTAGCATTTTGCGTTTTGAAAAAGAAAATCTGACAGTAGCATTAACGTTTTTAAAAAAATGTACATCATTAAGTTTTTCTCCAAAATGTTAATTTTAATCGAAAACACTGTTATCAAACAAGGTCTTAAAAATTGAAAAACTAATTGAAACACCATAATATTTTTTTTAGATGAAAAAACATTATGGTGTTTAATAACTCAATTTCAGTTGGTAGCCGGGGAATTAAATTGATAAGGGTGAACATCGTGAAATATCTGGATCTGATTTGATTTGTAGAGATGTACCATCTGATTCAGAGTTTGGAAAAGATTAGTCAACACCTTTGATCTAACACGTAGGACCCGTTAGAGAATAGCATTTTTTATTCGCATTAATGTTTTAGATAAAATTTTAACGGTGCAGATTAGCTTTGAAAACGCTAACCCTAAGGGCTGCTCGTAGATAGCATTTTCAAAACGCTGACGTTAATTTATAACGCTATTTCTAAACAAGTCTTTAGCTCCAAATTGGAAGCGGTAAATGAGGAATGACGTTCGCAATGCATTTTTTCGTTCAAAAATAAATTTAGAATGGATCCATATTCGATAATCTGATACCACCAGTCTAACCAGAACCGATATCATATACACCTCTTCCGATTCCAGTTGCAAGTCTACCTTCAAAACGGATGGATGGGGAACTAGACGTCCAGACCGATGAACTACTCAGGTGGATCAGGCCCGATGATCAACTAAGACCTGCGCCTATGTGGTATCCATGGGCGGATCTACATATTATGTTGTGGGGCGACCACGTCAATTATTTCTTTTAAAGAGGAATTTATCTTTATGTTAGAACATAGTGAATTTTCTATTGTAGTATTCTATGTTTTAATTTTTCAATGTAGTATTACTGTTCATTATCCACCAGACATTGTTCGAATAAATGTACACTGCCACATGATATTGCTTAAAGTTAATATTCATCGCTACAAGACATTGTTCTCTATACATGGGAATAAAAATTTCTAGATACTATGTTAGAAAATGACATCTTTTAGTACAAATTTTACTTTTTTAAATGTACATTGTTAAAAATGAATTAAGTCCCCATCTTAGTATGATATCTTAGCTAGCTAGGAATCTCTTAGCTTTATCTTTATTTTAACATCTTTCTCTTACTCTCTCTCTCTTCACTTACCTATTTCAAACAACTCCATTCTTCACAACGCACAAGGGTTGGAGTAAATGATGGAAGTTCTCTTTCTTCTCTTGTTATCTCTCTTCTCAATCCACATGATTGTCCCGCCCCTGGCCGCCGCCGCGGCCCACACCGACAGCATCTACACGAGCTGCTCGCGGATGAGGTTCAACCCGGGGACGGTATACGAGTCGAACGTCAACTCGGCGCTCACGTCGCTGGTCAACTCCGCCAACTCGGTCAACTTCAACAAGTTCAAGACCTCCCTCCCCGGGTCAACCGAGCCGGACGTCGTCTACAGCCTTTACCAGTGCCGCGGCGACCTCAGCGTCCCAGACTGCGGGACCTGCGTCGCCGCGGCTGTGAGCCGGCTCGGCTCGCTCTGCCAAGACACCTCCGGGGGCTCTTTGCAGCTCGAGGGGTGTCTCGTCAGATACGACAACGTGTCGTTCCTCGGGGCAGCGGAGGACGCGGTGTCCCTACAAAAGTGCGGGCCCACGGCCTCGTCCGGCGACGTGGTCACCGGACGAGAGGCCGTCCTGACGTATCTAACTGAAGGAGGGCAGTACTTCAGGGTGGGAGGGTACGGGCGGGTGCAGGGTATGGCGCAGTGCACGCAGGACGTGGACCCACAAAAATGCCAAGATTGTTTAAGGAAGGCGATCGATGGGCTGGGAAGCACGTGTGGGTCAGCCTCGTGGGGATATGTGTACTTGTCCAAGTGCTACGCGCGGTTCTCGGAGCGTGGGTTTTCGACAAAAAGCGGTAAGCCGCCGTTCCCTCGCCTTGCCCGGTGGTCGTCGTCGGCGTCGACCGTTTGTGGCTTTTTGTTTATTTTAGGGTTTTTATAACTGTGATTATATTACGGAACATTAGTATTATGTCACTTCGTACTTAATGAATTGATTCCATCCATCTTTTTTTTTGTCTAATTTTAATCCATCTTTTTAACATTTTTTTAAGCACATTGTCTTATACAGAATACTCTCTCCGTTCCTTTAAACACTTTTTATTTTAACTTTGGGCCAAAATAAGAAAATTGTAATTTTGGTTGACTTTCCAATTTTGCCCTTGATGTAATGTATAAAAGTAAGATGTGATAGTTTGGTCATTAGTGAAAAAGTATGATGTGATAGGTAGGGTATGAAAAAATATGAGTAAAAGTGCTTTTTTAATAGAAAGTGAAAATATTTTAGGGAATTGGAAAAAAAACAAAAGAGGAGGATTTTATGGAACGGATAGAGTAAAAAACTTTATTCGTTTGGCTTTCAATAAATTTTAAAGAGAAATTGCTTAAAAATACGGAGTATATAGTGAACTATTGGCGTTTGTTTATATGAGATTGAACTATTGTAAGCTACATATTCATTATCAGTATAAAAAATAATTTTCCCGTTCTTGAAAATAATTCTGATTTTGATCAAGTGCCAAAAATTAGTACGTTCAAAGATAGAAAAGTTTAATTTTTTTTAAAGGGGATAGAGAAGAAGTGAGTATCAGATTTAATTTGTTTCGTCTAATTCCACATATGTGTTTGCCATGCTAATGCTCATTATTATGCCTTTTTTTAGGAGAGTATATTTTTTGTACACTAAACTTTTACATTAAAATTACGGAATATATGAGCAGCTTTTAACTTTGGTGCAAGTGGTATCTGAGGTCGGATTATTATATACTCATCCATGCTAAGGAATTGAATAAATGGAATATGGACTCTAAAGGGATATACTCCCTCCGTCCTATAATGATCTTCCCGGTTCGCAAAACGAAAAAAAATCTCAAGTTTTTTCAATTTATTTTATTTAAATATTGGTATAGAAATAAAAAATAAAACATACATATTTAAAAACTACATCAAAAGTTCAACAAAACAAGTGGTGACAAGAATATTTTATTTTATCATATAGGCCATGAAAAAACACAAATAAATATAAATTCTCGTGAAGTTGGAATAGTGCTCTGGGAAGATCATTATAAGACGGAAAGAGTATATAGAGCTTGATTTCTGACAATTGTATTTTCTGTCATCAATCTACAATTAAAATCTAATTTATCTTCTCTGTGTGATCATCTAGCTAGATGTGAGGAGGAATAGGCTTGTCCTAGAATAAATGAAATATGCTTGAAGGGACACATACAACTTTTTCTCTTTCATTTAAATAGATGACTCATTTATGCAAGACCAATTAAATGGTTATGGTTATATATACATGCAATTCATCTTTACCTCTTTGATAGATGTTCTTTATTGGAAAGCAACCCCACTAAGTCCTAAAGTGTAGAATCATTGCCCACTAGGTAGCAGCTCTTGTGCCAAAAAAATCCCCCCTAGCTAGCTCATTTCATATATAATATGTCACTATTTATTTTGTACTCCTTCCGCCCTAATTATATATTTAAGTTACATGTTTACTATTTTCATGGTTAAATTTTAATTACGTTCTTTACCCATTTTTGCTACCGATTTGAGTAATTAATATAATATTATCACTTTTTGTTTTGTAAAACTTTTGATGTAGTTTTAAAATTTATAAATTTGATTTTTAAATTCCTTATTAATTTTTAAAAAATTAAATTTAAAATAATTTCAGACAACTCTCATAAACAACAACAGATGATTCTTTTTTGGACGGAGTGAGTAGAACTTCTGATATAGTTTTTAAATATGTAAACAGAATTTTTTTAAATACCAATTTTTTAATAAATTAAGTTTCAAAAGCACATGGTTTTGTACGTTCTGCGAATTATGTAATCTAATTTGAGACGGAGGGAATATACATACTTTAATTAAAAAAATATTTAAAATTTCAGGTAGAATTATTATATTATGACTTTTTCTAGCGAGACATTAGTATATGTTCGTATATATAAGTCACTGACAACAACAAACTTAGAAATTTTCAATCCAATCAAAAGTTTAAGCTAACCGTTGTAGATATAGAAAATATATTTATATTATATTCTAATATGTCCATTCACGTGTAAATAAGATTTATCTTTTTATTCACGAATCTTGCACGTAAACATTAATTAATTACTCTGCTCATAGTAGATGAAAAGGGTGGAGAAATGGAGAGAAGGCTTGCAATCACGATTGGGATCATCGCTGGCGTGGCAGTACTCCTCATTCTCCTCTCAATTTTATTGAGAAAACTATGTCAACCCAAAGGTACGTATATGCATGTGATAGGACAAGAGAAATTAAATAATTTTATTAAACAATAACAAAGAATAATGGATCATATATATATATATATATATATATATATATATATATATATATATATATATATATATATATATATATATATATATATATATATATATATTACTCCATTAGTTCTCAAAAACACTTCCTCTTTCATTTTTTCTACTTCCAACAAAACACTTCCATTTTCTATTAAAAAACCACTTTTACCCTTACTTTCTCATACCCTACCTATCATATCATACTTTTTCTCTAATAATCTATCCATCACATATTACTTTTGCCCATCACATCAGGGACAAAATTGGAAATCAACTATAATTTAACACTTCCTTATTTTTGCCCCAAATCAAAACGGGAAGGGTTTTTCCAAACGGAGGGAGTAGAATATAAGAAATATTTCATGGACCACAACCACAAGCTTGAGCTTTTAGTTGAATTAGTTCCTTGACATAGTATCATAGCCTTGTTGATTAGTTCCGTAAATAATTAATAATTTTCTTTCTTTCTTTTAAACATATTCTATTCATCATTTTTTATTTTCCAACATTTTCAAAAAAAAAAAAAGATCATGTATGGTCAAAGATAACTTTAATTTAATTTAGAAAAGTATGAGGGAGGCTAGTAAGAATATTTTAATTAGAATAGCTTTGATTTATTTACATAGTAGTAGACCATATATGTTCACTAAAAATAAAGGTAAGTTTGGAATATATTGACCTTGGTCTCTTCTTTATTTTGAACTTTGCAGGTTGGAAATAAAGAGAAATAAATTTGTGGATTTAGAAGTAGAAAACTTAAGGGGCATATCATATTGTTCATTAATTACTTTGTGTGTGTAAATTGTTTGGCATCTTTGTTTTTTTTCTGTCATTATTTTGTCTGCTTTTCATCAACTAATCTTTAGAAAAGGAGCATATGTTTTTGAATTTTGAGGACGTGTCATTGAATATAAAAGCTAAAGAAAATCAAAGGGCAATGAAAATTTTGAGGTGCTAAATAAAGATTGTCACTACTTTACTTTAGGAATGAACCCTTTTTTTATTTTTGCAGTGGGCGTCTTTTATGTACGGAGTAATTTAATTTGGTCTCACTAGAATCTCATATAACGCCTCGTTTTTTATTAACGTTAGAGGGTAACGTTGTAAGTAGAAAAATTATATGTCCCCTGACGATAGCTTTTAGCATTAGCAATTTCAGAATAAATCCAAATCATTAAAATTTTATCTAAAAAAGTTGTTTTCAAACAAGACTTAAATACTTCCTACCCATGAGGATTTTACCATTTCGGGGATGATGTTGGATGGATGATCTCTTTCAATATTTTATTTTCTAAGTGTACTTGAAACATGATTGGTCTTAAAAGACATGTATGACTGCATTTCCATACATACATTACAATAATCTTACTTTCGGTAATTTTTAGAGATATAAAATCATTAAAAAAATTGATACACAAAAGTACATATAGTTCAAAATGATTTTTTCTTGTAATATAATTTTTACTTCACGGAAAAAAATTAAAATAACATGCAACAGAGCGGGAAAAATCTACAAAAGATGTTACTACCTTTGTCCCAAAATGTTTGTCCTGTTGTGACTGTTAGCAATCAAAATTGATAAACGTTGACTATTAATTAAATAAAATTAATATTATATGTAGTAATACAGCATTATGATGTTTATAATGATTTCAGTGTTTGAATCTATTGAGTTAACTTTTGGGATTGGATTGAGTCTAGATCTATTATTTCACATGTTTCAAAGCTAAGATCATTGGTCGAGAAGTTGCAAAATCTAAAGTAAATTTATACAGACTAGTTAATTTTTACCGTCGATTCGAGGGGCTTTAATTATTATTGATTAATAACTACATCTGTATATGAATAAATGATACGATGAATAAAAATTTCATATATCAAAACCACATCTAAAAAATAAATTCAATTAATCAAAGATATAGCATTGATAGAGATACTATCTCTCACCAAATGGCCCATAAATAATTTATCTCCATGCCTCCAAACATCATTGTGATGGGCTTTTGCTTTTTTTAATTCGAGTTCGGCCCATTCTTTAAACGACAGACCAAAATTTTCTTGCACAGACTTTAAATTCCTCGCAGATTTTATTCTTCTCAATCCAGTTTTACGTTCCTTTTCCTTTCCGCAATCCATTTTTTTCGTATACCCAAATTCGCAATCTCAGAAATTCTACGATTTCTACTGCAAAGATCAGAACTTCATCCTGAATCCAGCAGCTTCATTTGATTCTGCATTTTCTTGAAGAAAATCTTCTACCCGGGCTTGTAAATTCCAGATAATGGACGACGTGAAGGGTAAATTCAAAGGGTTCATGAAGAAAGTCAACAATCAGATATCTTCATCTTCTTCTTCTGGAAAATTCAAGGGCCAAGGTAGAGTTTTGGGGTCGTCTTCTCCCGGACCGGCCACCATTTCGACTCCAAGCTCGACCCGACCCGCGAATCCCAGACCCGTTCCGCAGCAGCCAAAGACTCGGGAACAAAAGGTCGATCAAAACCATGAATTTCGGGTCAACCCGGAGCAGAAAGGCCATCAAAGACCAGAATTTCCTAGTGCTGATCAGAGAGATGGGTTTGATCCGTACGGCTCTTTGATCACCTCTGGTAAGAGAAACCCTAATGGCTATGAACTGAATGTGTTTGAATGCCCTGTTTGTGGGAGAGGTTATGGTTCAGAGGAAGAGGTTTCTGCTCATGTGGACACGTGTTTGAGCGCAGAAATGAGCAAAGCTTCTTCCTCGTCCAATAATGGCTCGGAGGAGAAAAGCGAGCTCGAAATGCTTGTTTCTTCTTATATTTCCAGGAGCAAAAATGGGTCTCAGGAAGTCATGGCGAAGCTGCTGAGGAACATTGTCAAGGAACCCGAGAACGCAAAGTTCAGGAAGATCCGAATGGGGAACCCGAAGATAAAGGAGGCCATAGCTGACGTGGCAGGAGGCGTAGAGCTACTGGAGTCTGTGGGGTTTGAACTGAAAGATGAGGATGGGGAAGTGTGGGTTGCCATGGATGCTCCACCCGAAGAAGAAAGGATTGTTTTGCTTAAGAAGACGCTCTTGCTGCTGGACCCCGCCCAGCCTAAAAAAGACGAGAACATTAGATCTTCGGATCTTGCTAAGGCAGATGAACCTGCTGAACCAAGAAAGATTGATAGACAGGTATATTGATGCCAAGCATAGTCTTCTGCTATTCTATCTTGCATTTGTTGGTAACTTGTAATAAAGTATTATAGTATGTTTTTTAATACATGTTTGTTAGTACTTTTGCTTCAAAGATTTGCATATTTTGTTGAAGAAGAAAGCTCTTATTGATATGTCACTTAATGTAAGTGTACGAGTAAACAACAACAAACCCAGTAAAATCCCGTAGAAACTAGGGTACCCATACTTAGAAGTAGAGAGACTGTTTCGAAGAGATCCCGCCCTTGAACGTATTAACACGAACAAAGTAAGAGCACTTATACAAGATGCATACATACCAACGCTAGTAACTAGAACCAAATCATATAAAGTACACATTGACATGCTACAAACTAAAGCAAAAACAGACCCCATCTTAAACTACATAGATTGGTGTATGAGTAAATAAGGCAATTGGTCATCCATTAGACCATGTGTAGCGGGCTTTATGCCCCTACCATGGAGCCCCCCTACACTACCCCCAAGGCTTTATGAGCAAAAAAATGTAAATGGCGTTACCAGCATAGCGCCACCCCCCTTCTCCCCCACCCAATCACATTTAATCTCTCTATCTAATAATTAAAAAAAAATATTGAAAAACAAACTATGTAATAATGAAGGGGCTTTATGCACTACACCATCATAACGTCATGGAGCCCCTGATGAGGTGGCCACCACATGGCAGATAACGCCCCTCTCGGAGTCTCGGGGCTCCATGACTACACATGGTATAAGCAATGTCTCTTTTCTTGTTATGAAAGTATATGAACCACTTTCCATGTGAAGAAACAATTAGAGAAGGGATTGTGATATTATATTTCTCTTTCTCTTCACCCCTGATTATGTATGTTTATCCCCCTGTGTGTTTGGAAATTGTCTCTCTTCATATTTAGGCTTCCATTTTAGGTACATACATACATTCCTTTATTTAAAACGTTCCCGGCCATGCTCATATGTCATAACACACATCATGTCTAAACGTGACACTTCACCGTAGTTTAGGTGAGGTTATAGCTCAAACACGCACAACACAAACTAACATGTCATAGCCATGCTCATTGTTACATACTGTTCGTCCCATAATTTTCTCCCTGTTTGACTTTTCATGAGTTCCGATGCAACACTGTGGTCATTACCAACTCTTGACTTTCTAAAATTCGCTAGATTCGGGTGTTCTTTGCCGTGCCTGAAAGTGTGGCAGCCAAAATCGACCTGCCGGATTCTTTTTTCAACCTGTCACCGGAGGAATTGAAAAGAGAGTCGGAAACGAGGAAGAAGAAGATCGAAGAATCCCAACTTTTGATTCCCAAGTCATACAAGGAGAAGATGGCAAAAGCGGCAAAGAAGAGGCATGCGAGAACTGTCATCAGGTTCCAGTTCCCAGATGGAGTGGTGCTTCAAGGGGTGTTTCTTCCATGGGAGCCAACCACATCCCTTTACGAGGTCGGTCCTTTCATTCTTCTTTTCTTTTCATATCAACCGTAATGAATGTTTTGTTTGAAACAACAGTTTGTGAGCTCGGCACTGAAGGAGCCGAGGTTGGAGTTTGAGCTTCTGCATCCGGTGCTGGTTAAGAGGCGGGTGATTCCACGCTTCCCGGAAGGGGGAGGAGGAGAGAGAGTGAGGACGCTGGAGGAGGAGGATTTGGTGCCTTCGGCATTGGTAAAGTGCAAGCCAGTTGAGACTGATTCTGTCGTCTTCACCGGTCTCTCTAATGAACTGCTCGGGACGAGCGAGCCTCTTGTGTAATACTCTCTCCGTTTCACAAAACACTTCTGTCCTAATTTTTTTGCGCACCCCGTAAAACATTTCTACTCCTCCTGAAATGTCTAAAATGCCCTCAAAACAACATCCACTCTGAATAAACTACGAAATGGTATGGGGGTGTGCTTTTGACATTTTAAGTTGGATAGAAGTGTTTTTGAAAGATGACACATTACCTAAAAGATGACACGTTCCAAAGTGTTTTGTGAAACGGGTGTGAGTAATATGACACACATAAGAAGAGTGGTATATCGCCACACCACCTAAAATATGTTGCGGAGCATTGATGATGATGGGGTGGGCTATGGATAGATCGTCTTCTTCCTTGTGTCAAATTACTCACTCGATTTGATTCATAATAATAACAAGAGAAATTTACGTAAATAGCACTAAAACATAGTGACTTTCTCTAAATAGTACTACATATGTTTTTTTTCTCAATGTAGCACTTTTAGTCATTATTCAAGTAAATGTTTGCCATCACTGGTCATTATGGACATTATAAAGTGTTACTCCGTATTTAAGAAAGAAAACAATCTAAGTGCTATTTAGAGAAATGACTTAAGTTTTAGTGCTATTTAGTGTAAATATTTCCAATAACAATTGCGTGTACAGTTGTACTATATATGGTCCTTCTATCCTATAGACCTCGGGCCATATTTAGGTATGGTCCCGCGTGCGGGATGCGTACGTGGCACCGTGGGGAAGATGTGGAACCCCCCCCCCCCAGCGGGAACGGGAAAGACGGGTTCTCCTCCCGTTTTTTCCAGCGCTTTATTGCTGTCTTTTTTCTCTTTTTCTTTATATTTTTTTAGAACTAGACCAATTTTTATTAGTTATAATTTTTTGAAAATAGCTTCTTATTTCAAAGATGGGAAGGCAAAGAAATAACGTTTGTAAAATATTGTATTTAAATAGTATTCTTCTAAATAATTGTATACATTTTAAAATGTTTACTTTCAAATTTTTAAAATTATATCTATAGTTTTTTTTATTATATTCTCAACGTATATAATGTAAAACCATTTTTCCATATGTAATAAGTTTTTACTTTGAAAAAGGACCCGTGTGAGAAAACACCAACCCAATTGGATAAGAAATTCGTATAAGTTTTAATGTTGTTTTAGCATTATTTTGTCAGTCATTATTCAGGAAATTAAATTGAACATTATATTATATTCAGTTAACGACTATTATCTCGATAATTACTTCATGCATTTTTAGAACTCACTTGAGAAAACATATGTCTATTGAGTACTATTTTGATAATTTACACCAAAATAAATAAGATAAAATTAAAGCAACAAGTGAAAAATCTTCAAAGTGAAAAAAAGGTAATTTGCTTTAGGTAAATTTGTGATGTTTTTTTGTGTCTTGCTTATAAAAAATTTGCTTGGACGTGATTTTCATGTCTTGCTTTAATTTTATCTTTTATTTTTGTTAAATTTATTTAATTTATCTGCTTAATTTTTAATTTTATCGTTATTCCTTAACGTTATTTTTCATGATCTAATTTTTAACTCTATTTTTCTTACCTTTTGTATTTAATCATAATTTAACATTCATTTTTTGAAAAATAAATGCTATTTTTTGTTTTAAGTTTATTTATATAATTTTATTTTTATTTAAAAATGTATGTATAAATAGATTCATATATTTAATTTTAGCTAAGGACATTCAAAATGTCAATGTTTGCACTGGAAATAGATGTTAGAGGAAGAAACAAATTAAAGGATTTTCCAAATGGAAATAGGTTAGAAAAAAGTGAAAAAAGTGTGGACGTTTTCAATTAAAAAGTGTCTACAATGTTTTACCTTTCACATTTACTTTTACACCAATTACCCGAGGTAAGTGTCACCAATTATCATATGGTTGTCCACTAATACCTTGTTTGAGTACCACATTTTCAACTAATATTGATATTTTGGGTTTTTTTGAAGACGTTGAAATAAAGTAGAACGTGTTGAAATAATCTGGAAAAAAATTAAAAAGAGTTGGAAGAAATTAATTTAGAAAAAAATGAAACGAGTAGAAATAAATATGGGTGGGTAGTTTATTTTAAAATGTCATATTTTTCATCAAAATAATTATAGAAAAAATTACTGCTGGGTACCCTACATTTTGTTATAAAAACTGGCAGGTCCCATTATTTTTTAAAATGTACTCCGGGGTACCTTAAAATAATAAAAAGATTACTCGAGGTGACATTCCGTCACTTTCTCCGTTAAACTCCATTCTCCGTTAACTTTTCTTCTTCCCCCATTTTCGATCTTCTTCTTCTCCTCCTCCTCCACCTTCGGATCTCATCTCGCCATCCACCCTCCCCCTTTTCTCTTCTTCTATTTTTGTTTTGTTTTAAATTTTTCTTCTTCTTATTCTATTATTATTATTTTTTATTAATTATTATTATTATTATTATTAAAATTAATTACTATTTTTACCACTCTAATTTTTAAGAAAAATAGTAGAGTAGCACTTATTATTATAACTTCATATTTATTATTATTTTGTTCTTATTCTATTATTATTATTATTATTATTAATTATTTAGTATTTTTACCACTCCAATTTCTAATTTTTCACTTGCGTAAAATTAGGTTTTTTAATCTTTAATTAAAAATTAATTTTCGTATGATATATTTATGTATAGTTTATAAAATTAAGATTATTTATTCACTTGGTTATAAATTATACGTCACATTTCATAATGACGGCTATCGATGACTACTGCGTGACTAATGTGAAAAACAACATCAAGTGATAAAAAATTAGAATAGTGAAAGTACTAATACTTTTTTTAATAATCATAATATTACGTTTTATTTTAAATAAAAAGTTCTGTTTTTCTAAATAATAATAAGTGTTATTTTTCTTAAAAAAAGAGTGATAAAACTACTCATTATTTTTTAATAATAATTATATATTAAAACAATAGTAGAAAAGTAAAATAATAAGAAGTAAATAATAATTAATACAAAGTAATAATAATAAGTACTATTATTTTTATAAAAAGCTAGTATAATAGTAAAATTACTAAATAATTTCTTTTAATAAATAATAATATTAATAATTATAATTGTTTTTTATACTAAGTTGTATTTTTCTAAATAACAATTAGTGTTATATTTCTTAAAAAAGAGTAGTAAAACTAATCATTAGTTTTAATAATATTATTAAAAATTATAAATAAAAATAATATGGAGTAATTAATAATAATAATAATAATAATAATAATAATAGAATAAGAACAAAATAATAATAAATATGAAGTTATAATAATAAGTGCTACTCTACTATTTTTCTTAAAAATTAGAGTGGTAAAAATACTAATTAATTTTAATAATAATAATAATAATAATAATAATTAATAACAGATAATAATAATAGAATAAGAAGAAAAAAATTTAAAACAAAACAAAAATAGAAGAAGAGAAAAGGGGGAGGGTAGATGGCGAGATGAGATCCAAAGGAGGAGGAGGAGGAGGAAGAGGAGGAGAAGAAGAAGAAGAAGAAGAAGAAGAAGAATGAAGAAGAAAATCGAAAATGGGGGAAGAAGAAAAGTTAATGGAGAATGGAGTTTAACAGAGAAAGTGACGGAATGTCACCCCGGAGTAATCTTTTTGTTATTTTAAGGTACCCCGAAGTACATTTTAAATAATAATGGGACCTGACAGTTCTTATCACAAAATGTAGGGTACCCAGCAGTAATTTTTTTATAATTATACTCGGTTTGTTTTGATTTTTCATCTGTAATATTTGCGTGACATACACTCATTAATGATATTCTTATTTTTCCGTACTTTTAAACATTAATACTCCCTCCATTCTTAAACGATTGCTAAAGTGTTGTTCAAACTGTGGCACCATTTAACCGCAAATTATGGGAAAAGTATATTAAGTAATAATATAAATTTTAGTGATTTTGGGTTTATTTTAAAATAAAGTTTTAAAATATCTAATTTTTATAATATTTAATTGTTTTATACTATATTTAATTTTTAGTCAAAAGATGCCAGAGTTTGACAAAAAAGTCAAATAAACTGTGGCATTTTTTTAGAAATGAATAGAGCATTAATCCTACAATTTTTATTTTTAAATTTACACATTACTAGCAAAAAATTAAGGGTGAAGAAGAAGAAGAAAAATAGAACATGAGCTGGGATGAACAGGACTCACGGGTGAGGGGCAATACCCCACCATCCCGTAGCTAATATTTATCTGTTTAAGACTCTAAGTTTTAATTCTATCGTTATTTTTTAATGATATTTTCCATGATTTAATTTTTAACACTTCTTAATTTTATTACCTTTTAATTTCTATTTAATTTTATTAATATTAAAATTTCTTTTGTAATGCTATTTAAAATTAATTTTTATTTGCATATTATTATTTTCATTGTACATTTACGTACAAATAAGTGCATTTTTTAATTGGTATTCCATATTTTATACTTCTTCCGTTCTGAAGTATTTGTCTATATTTGATTTTTCATTCGAAATTGGTAAATTTTGACCCTAAAATAAATAAAAATAAAATTAGATATTGATACAATAAGGTTTTATTTAATTTATTATATCAAAAATATTTTAAAAATATTATTCTATTTAATTAAAATGTAATATATATATAATTTAATTATAGATGACTTGTTTGCACTAGAAATAGAGGTTAGAAAATGAGACAAATGTAAGTCTAGACACTTCTAAATGACGATTGTCGAGTGATTTTACCGTCTAAAATAACTACTGGAGTGATGGAGTCTCTCCACACCACAACTGTCAACTTTTTCAATGAAAAAGTGTCCTCACTGTTATCACCTTTCACAATCACTTTTTTTATACTCCATACATCAAAAAAAGTTTGTTACATTTCGTAAAATAGGATAAAAAATAAAATTTATATATTTAAAAATTAAATAAAAATTTCTTTAAAATAAAAAGTATGCAAAATATTTTATTTTATCAAATAATCAATGAAAGCATACAGATAAACAAAAATTTATGTGATAAATGAAAAAGGAAATGTAACAATCTTTTTTAAAAGGGGGAGTAAAACTTACCGAGGGTAAGTGCCAACAATTTTCATTTGGGGGTCACTAATGCTTTGTCAGGGCTGGCACTGAATAATGAAATAATGAAATTGATCCCGTCCAAAATATACATTTTGCGTCCATTTTATTATTTTAGAATATTTATGTTTCAAAATTAATAATGAATTTAAAAATATGGGATTCTAAAATTTTAGGAGTACTGTGCGGTTGGTCATTTTTCATACCCTCCAAGCCACCCATGTGCCTTGTTTGAGAATGGTATTTTCAATTAACATTAACACTTGATATAATTTTTTTAGGTTGTAAATTAATTTGGAGAACACTAAAATTAAATATTATCATTAAATAATTGAACTTTTAAAATGCTAAAATTAAATGTTGAGTTTGTACCAAACTCTACCTATTTCACAATTTAAGGCCTACATTTTTTTTTGGAGAAAAGTACAACGTTTACCTCCGAACTTTTTAAGAATTTGCATGGTTTAATCGTAAACATTAAAAGGTGCAATGTTTACCCTCGAAATCTTTGAAAACTGCACGATTTACTTCTTGACATTAAAAGGTGCACCAAATACCCCTGAACAATTTAAAACATTGCACTGTTAGTCCTAAAATTCTAAATATGGAGTGTGTTACTCCTGCACACGGGAATTGCGAGTATGATTCATAAGGCCCTTGTGAATTTTCCTAAGTACACTTCTCCAAAATTATCGTCTTTATTTAAATGTTCAGAAGTAAACCGTGCAAATTTCGAAGAGTTCATGGGTATTTGGTGCACTTTTTAATGTTCAAAGCTAAACCGTGCAATTTTTTGAAGAATTCAGGAGTATTTAGTGAACTTTTAAATATTGGGAAAAAGACCAAACTATGACTAAAAAATTGAAAATATACCAAAATAGGACTTCCATGTTTTTATTCCCGAAATAGGACTTACATTTCCAAACATGGTCATATACATTACCAAAAAAGTATAGTAATTTGCACATGTACACTGCCACATTACCATAATGCAAAGTCACATTACCACAGTGCAAAGTCCTATTCCGGGAAAAAAAACATGAAAGTCCTATTTTGATACTTTTCTCTATGTTTTAGTCTTATTTAGGATGATTTCTATTAAATATTTAGGCATAAATCATGCAATTTCCGAATGGTGATGGCACATGGGTGATAAATTAGATTTTTATTGCAGACATGTGGTAAAGAGTGGAGATTGCACTTGATATTTACAAAGGTTTTATGTTTTACATAGTTACCTACCAGTGTAGTTGTCAGAAATTAAATTTGGGTCTTAGCATCGCCACTCATTGCTTTGCCAAATGCCAATTGGTTTCTTCAAGTATAGGCTCTGATGGCTGATTTAACCACGCAAATCTGCAGATGGCCATTTAAAGAGCATGCAGGTGTTTTTAAGCTTGTCGATGAAAAACTTAAAATAAAATTGTAGATAACATTTTACAGTGCTTCTTTGATGCACATTGGGTGCATATAATTTTGTGGTCTTCTTATATAAAAAATTTATTTTTTTATTTTTTTATTAAAAAAACATATGCTTATTTAAGCAGTAAGAAAATACTTATTGTACTTATATATTAATATATAAGTTCATAGTAGACCTTAAGTCTACCAAAAAATTTGTCAACATTTTAATATTGTCACTAATGTCTTATTTCATGAAGACGTTTTCAATTAATATTACAGAATACGGAGTAATAATTTAGATAATAATTTTATGTTGTACCTACCTTCACTAATGTCTCGTCGGAGTAATAATTTTGTGTTTTCAATTAATATCGTTGAAGGCTTACTTACTTCAGCGATATTCGTATGAAACATTAAATGCGAAGGCGACATCTCACACGCGCACCGCTAGGTGTTTCTTCGTCAGAAAAGTGAACTGATAACATAGTTTGAAAAATGTGTGTGTAACATTTTGAAATCATAAGATCTTAAAAATAATTTTTGACCACCAGAATATTGATTTCTATTATTTTAAACTATAGAAAAAACTGAAATAGTTTTACCAATTTAAGAGGGTGTTTGGCAGTGCGATGCTTTTAATAATTTAGCTTCTGCTTTGAGTGAAAGTGATTTTACTCTGTTTGGCATGTCAGCTTCTGCTTTTCACCAACATTATTTTGTACATGGAACACCGTTTCGGAGAAACAGGTATGAGTTGCTTTTGCTTTCAGCTTTTGTAGAAATCACTTTATCCATAAGCTAATCACTCCCAAACATCCTAATCAGTAATAGAGTTATTTTGCCACCTCGAGTTGAGGAACACGCGGCTATATATAGGACCACCTCAACCGGATCTGTCTCGACTCATTTAAAAATTACCGAGTAAAATAAAAGGAGAAATAGATATTGAAATGGCGTCAAAGAAAGAAGAAACGGCGGTGATCGTTGTCGGCGCCGGTCCGGCGGGGCTGGCCACGGCCGCCTGCCTAACTAAACTCTCCATCCCTTACATTATTCTGGAAAAAGAAGACTGCTACGCTTCCATCTGGAATAAATACTCCTACGACCGCCTCCGCCTCCACCTCCCCAAACACTTCTGCGAGCTGCCGCACCTCCGCTTTCCGGCGAATGCTCCGGTCTACGTTCCGAGGAAACAGTTCGTCCACTACTTGGAGGAGTACGTCTCCCGTTTCGGAATCAGCCCTCGTTGTAGCAGGGCGGTGGAGGCTGCCGCGTACGACGAGGGTGCCAGGATGTGGAATGTGACGGCGAGAGACCCGGACTCCGGCGAGGGGGAGGAATATTCCGGCAGGTTTCTTGTGGTGGCCACCGGCGAAACCAGCATCCCCTTTATCCCCGAGGTAAAGGGGATGGAGAGATTCGCCGGGGAAATCATCCACTCGACGGCGTACAAGAACGGCGAGAAGTATCGGGACAAGAGAGTGTTGGTGGTCGGAAGTGGGAATTCCGGCATGGAAATTGCCTTTGATCTTTCCAACTACGGTGCCAAGACCTCCATTGTTGTCCGGAGCCCGGTAACTACATAGACTCTCATAAAAGATTTTGACTTTTAGGAGTCAAATTGGTTAATTTTTAGTCGCTACATATTAAAAATAATTTAAAAAAATAAATGATATAAAAATTTAAACAAATAAATGATATTGAGGTATAAAAATTTGATATATCAAAACTATATCTTAAGATAAATTTAATTATATTCAATTTATACGCCGTATTATAATTAAATATACTTTTCTCACAATTTTTAGTCAAAATGTATTACTATTTGGCCAAAAATCAAAACAGAAAAAGTTTTTAAAACGGGATGGAGTATAGTTTTAAAATTAAAAAAATTAAAAGGACATTAACTTACATGATCTACACATCATATTTATTCATTTTTTCTATATTGGTAAATTCATCACATTATATTCTAGCTTTAACATATAATAACAAAGTTCAATTCAAAAAAATTACTCCCTCCGTCCCTAAATAAACTTCTGTTTTTGATTTTTTGAGAATTTAAGGGAGTGATATTTTTGTGTTGATTTTCCAAAAATACCCTTGATGTGATGTGTAAAAGTAAGATGTGATATGTAGATTATTAGTAAAAAAAGTATGATGTGATAGGTAGGATATGAAAAAGTAAGGGGTAAAAGGGGTTTTTTAAGGAAAAAGAGAAGTTTATTTGGGGACAAAGAAAAAATGAAAGAGTAAATTTATTTAGGGACGGAGTATATTTTTCTTGAATAAAGTCATACACGAAAGTATTTGAGGAAGTAGTATCCACTTTTTCATCACAAAAATAAAGTTATTAGATGAGGTTGACCTTGTACTTATCAAGGCAATCATTTCATCATCATATTTTTGTCCATTTGTTTTTAACATCTTACAATTTTTGTCTAGTTTAAAAATTTCACAGAGCATTTTATTCCATATTAAATTCATTTTATTCATTTATTGTAACACAAATCAATACATGGGATTAAGGCCTTGTTTGGGAAAAGCGTTTTCGATTAGTGTTAGCATTTTGGATAAAATATTAACAGTGTAGATTAATTTAGAAAACGCTAACGTTAAAGGCTACCGTCAGATAGCCTTTTCAAGATGCTAATGCTAGTCTCTAACGCTGATGCCAAACGGGGGCTAAATAATGTAATGAAAGTCTCTTTTTGCACGATAAATATAATAAATCTATTTTTATGAAGTTATATGCAAAGCATTTTTATACTCCACTATAATGGATGATCGACCGACTTGGTCCAATATAACTTGCAAAGCCCCAAAAAAACAAAAGTACTAAAAAATAGAGTACGCGTATGATTTTTTGTGGTAGTGTTTGAAAATTAGAATTTATTTGAAATCTTATATTTTAATTTTAATATTCCAAATTTCATCGTTTTAAATCTCAAATATTGTTCGGAAAGTTATAATTTTAACTCTAGAATCTGATTGGTGTGCATGGAATTTTTGTTGTATAAGAAGAAATCAGTCTTTAATTATAATTAAGTTATAAATTTAATAAAAGTTGGCTTGAATTTGTAAATGGCATGGAAGAGGTGTGAATCTTGTAATTGGGTTAATTGAGAATTAGAAAAATTTTGGACTGATGAAAATCATACTCCCTCCGTCTCATAAAACATTTTCTGTTTCAAAAATGGCACGTCTTTATGAGTAATTTTAGTATTATTTTTTAATTATGACTAAACTATTCTACACATCTCATCCTACTTTTTTATAAAGTAAGGGCAAAATTAGAAAATAACACCAAAATTACTCATTTTAAGAGCGCGCCTTTTTTGAAATAGGAAATGTTTTATGGGACGGAGGGAGTATTTAATTTGAAACATGACATAACTTGCACGAAAATTCAAGCTCAATTACTACTTCTATTCATATGATTATAAATTATTTGTGTTTGGGGACAAACATGCAGTTTCACATTATAAGTAAAGGGATGGGGCACTTGGCCTTGACGATGTTGAAGTATCACGTGCCGTGTTGGCTGGTCGACTCAGTCCTACTGATGCTTAGCAAACTCGTCTTCGGGGATATCACCAAATACTACGGGGTCATATTGCCCCGGGACGGCCCGTTTTCCGGCAAGGTGAAGAACGGAAAGTACCCCGTCTTCGACGTCGGAACCCATGCCAAGGTCGTCTCCGGCGAGATTCAGGTATATGTACATATAGGGTCTGTTTGTGAATAGTATTTTTTTTATTAGTGTTAGCGTTTTGGATTAAATTTTAACGGTACATATTTACTTTAAAGACGTTAACGTTAAATGTTGCCCATAGATATCTTTTTCAAAATGCTAATATTACACGCCCATATATATAGTCTTTCTTTGTTGATTAGTCTTTGGGGGTGGGGGTGGGGGTGGGGGGGTGTCCTACACAACAAATTAATGAGAAGACATTTGCAAGTTGCAACTCATTAAAGGAAATTAAACTTTGAACATTCCAAGTCTCATATCTATCCCGTGTGGGCCTAGCAGAGATGGATCCACTTGGAGATGAATGTGGTACGTTGTTATGGCTATTTTGTTTTATTAGACGAGTAATAAAAATAAGTAAAACAATAAAGAGTAACAAATAAAAATTGTTTTTACCGGTCTCAAAAAAATATTTCATCTTTCACTTTTCATCGGTCTAAAAAAAAACTTTTCAAATTGTTTTTAGAATTTCACATTTTCCCTTACTAATTTTTATCTTATCAATCACATCGTAAGTATTCACTAATTAATATTATATATATATATATACACACACACACATGCTAACAAATTCTACTTTTACATATCAAGGATATTTTAATTTCGAAAGCCAACACCAAATTATCATTCATTTAAATTCTTTAACCTTTTGTTTGGAAGAAGGAAAATAAGGATGAAAAG
This sequence comes from Cuscuta australis, assembly GCA_003260385.1. Lineage (NCBI taxonomy): Eukaryota > Viridiplantae > Streptophyta > Magnoliopsida > Solanales > Convolvulaceae > Cuscuta > Cuscuta australis. Next base: position 477,814 of record NQVE01000102.1, read on the forward strand.
AAAATAAAAGACGAAAAATAAAGGGGTGAGTGGATATATATAATGTGTTTGGGAAGGTGAATGAAAAATAAGGGAGAATGGAAAGTCTACCATCCATTTGTTTTCCGTATCCTCCTAAAATGGGAGGAAAGTTTAAATAGTACTTTAAAGTTTTACATTACTATATAAATTACGAGGTAAAAACCGTAAAATAGATTTATTTTTCTTCCAGCCTAAACATCCAACACAAGAGAAGGAAAAAATTTTTATTTTCTCATTCTAAATTTTCCACCCTTATTTTCTTTCTTTCCTAAAAACGTATTCAAACACGGGGTAAAAGTCAATAGAGGAAGAGTATTTTAGGAATGTAAGGAGTATTTTATATAATTAATTTATCATATACTCATTCGTTCAAAAAAGGGTCTAATATTTTACTATTAAAAAATTACAGATATTTTTGTTTATTTGTGCATCTTAATTGACTACAGAGTATTTTATAACGTAAAACATGTTCTGTTTTGTTTTGCGGAAAAATACAATAATATATTTTGGGACGGAGATATCAATATTTATTTAGTTACCCCCTATTTATTACTCCTTATTTGGGGAAGTAAAACCTTTGTTTTTATTTGGGGATGCAGGGCACGTGGCGTGAATGTTTGTTTTGACTTTTGACTTTTCTTTTTTTGGGCAGGTGTTACCAGGTGTGGTGAAGATGGACGGCTGCGATGTGGCGTTTGAGAATGGCACTTCTCTCCCATTTGACGCTATTGTCTTCGCAACTGGCTTCAAAAGATCCACTCACTCTTGGCTTCAGGTAAACATTTTGTACATATTTTGACGTAGTTTTTTAATTTTTAAATTTTTATACCTACAATCAAATAAATTAAATAGAAAATAAAGTTGATCAAACATCGTAAAGCGGGCCGAAAAGATTTAAATGGGACGGAAGAGGGAGTAGTTTGGTGTATACCATACTACTGTGTTACAAATATGTATAGATAATAATTATTTGTGTACGCCATTAACACATTAGTGTACAAGTAGCTAGCACAAGCCTCTATCCTCTCATTACTCATGTCACTTTAATTTGCAACAGTTTCAGGCCTGTATAGTGAGTTTTGAAGATATGATATGAATTTTGAAATTTAGAAGAAATGATAAAGATTTTAAAATCTAAAATGTAGTTCTTTAAATAGGTTTAAAATCATGATTTAATTAGTAATTGGCGGGGATCACGTGGGTGGTACGCAGTGGCAGTCGTAGCAAGTGGTAGGGATGAGCGACGGTTGTGGGAGGTATTAAACCCCCGCATTGATATCTTCCAAATTTGTGAGATATCAATGCAACACGGTACCTTTTATTGGGAAGATTTGTGATGTCTGAAGATATCGAATTCGAATTCATTTTATGTCTCACCATACCATACATCAAAAAAAAATGATATCTGGAGATATGGAAATCTTATTTTCTGCGCTCACCAAACGGGCCATCGATATTTAACTTAAATATTTTTAAAATACTCTCTAGCGGTATTATTCCCATTATTAATTTGTATCATTTAGTTATTATTATTATTATTAAATGTATGTGTGATTTGGTTTTGGTTTTGGTTTGTGGAGGGTGGGGAGCATATGTTGAATGAGGATGGGCTTCCGAAGGAAGAATATCCAATGCATTGGAAGGGCAAGAATGGGCTGTACTGCGCGGGGCTGGCCCGGAGAGGATTGCATGGAATTTCTTTTGATTCTCAATGCATAGCCAACGACATTAAATTGCTTCTCTAATTTTGTTTTTTTTTTTTAATTTGTATTTCCGTTTCATGATGTGATGCTGTATACGAGTTGTGTTAAAAGAAATTACAAATTGTGTGGTACCGTTTGCATTGGATATGTATAACGTTCTTCATTATATAAAGTGTATCTTATTGGCCCATTGAGCTATCCTGGTAAAGCTCATTTTCTAATAAAGAGTATTTTCTTAATTAATCTATATCATTAAATTATTATTATTATTACTATATTTCACCCGTGAGTTGCAGGGATGCTACTCCACATGATTTGAGCGAAAAATAAAATTATATAACTAAAAAATGATATTCTTCGCCGTTTCAAAATTAAAATCACATTTTTCGTTTGGGATATTTCAAAATTAAATTAAGGTTTGCATATTTGATCATTTATCAAATACTACTAAAAATAGTACCAGGCATAATATATTCTCCCACTTATTTCACCAACTTTTTTTACATATCTCTATTACTCCAACTTTTATGTATAAACTTGATACGAGATGATATCGAAACGGAGAGGATCGGAGCTCCTCCGGGCTGCCAAGAATCTTGACGAAGGAAAGAAGTAAAGGGTGAAGGGAGAAGCACGCACGTTGTGCGGCGGGGAAGGAAAAGAGAGTAAGAGAGAATAGGGTTTAGGTTTAATCTTGTGCTTATTATTATGATAAATGGGTATATCTCTATTTATGGGTAGAGAGCCCAAACCCTAATGACTATGTTATCTATCCTGACGGTTCAAGGAAAAGCGACGAGGTAAAGAACCGTAAAGAAATCCTCGAAGAAGCTTATAATTCGCTCGCCTAGGAAAATCTACGTTACAATTAAATGAAGTAATAAAATAGAATTAATGCATAACAAAATCCGTTTGCCACCGCGGTCTATTCCGAACTCGTTCACTGCACCTTGCCCCCACCAATGCCGTCGTTTCTTCGTGATCAACTTCTTCATCTCGTGTGGTCAAGGCCGTATCAAAACTCTAGTACCAGGTACTCGTATAGTATATTCTCCCACTAATTTGTGTCTTTGATATTAGAATACTCCCTCCGTTTCTTAAAACCTTTCCTCTTTCATTTTTTTTGTTTTTCTAAAAATACTTCCCCTTTCTATTAAAAAACCACTTTTACCCCTACTTTTTCATACCCTACATATCACATCATACTTTTTCACTAACAACTGAACTATCACATCTTACTTTTACCCATCACATCAAGGACAAAATTGGAAAGTCAACTACAATTTAATACTTTCTTATTTTCCCCCAAAGTCAAAAGAGGAACTCTTTTGAGAAACGGATGTAGTATTAGATTGTGTCTTTGAGTTTCTAGGCCCAATATATCCAGCCCGCATGTTACAAGATTACCGCGTCCAGGCTTAACGGATCTCAAAATATGAATTGGGTTGGAAGCACTCCATTAGATTGGTGAGTATTTGCCTAGTTTTAATTTTTTTCAGCCAATTATTTTTAATTTTTGACATATAATTCAATAAAATATATGTTTTATATTAATCCAATAAAATAATATTTCGAAAATAACAACAACAACAACAACCTAGTTGGATCCCACTACAATAGAGTCTGGGGAGGGTGTGTGTACGCAGACCTTGCCCCTACTCGGAAGCAGGGAGGCTGCTTTCAAGAGACCCCCGGCTCAACCTGCACAAAAAATATGATAGGGTACAATATTTTGAAAATATTTAATATAATAAATCTAGTAAATCTACTTTTGTACCAATATCTAATATCATTTTTATTTAATTTGAAGTTAAAATTTACTTAGGGATAGAAGAATTATATAGTTAAAATTAATATAAAAAATGTCATTTGAAAAACAACTAGTAAGAGCACAAAATAATCTTAAATAATTCTGGTCATTTCAGATACGTCATCGGAATGTAAAATATTAAAAATTTATGAAAAACAACATTTTTCATAATTTATTTAAGAAAAATTATACTCCGTATTGGTTAGCGTCTGATTTTGTAAGTATGTGTGTGCATAGTAGCATTACTACCCTCCTCCATTACATACTCCCTATTAGATTTCACATTTTGTTTTAAAATATCAATTTAAACTTTTTTCCATTTTTTTGTGTTTTTTAAAAGCAAACCTTTAAATTAAAAGGACGTGGTAACTATTTTTCAATTTTAATTATTTACTTAAACTAACATTGATGTACTCCGTAATATTATAATCCTCACGAGTAGTTAAATGATTGCATAGTGACATATGTCCTCACTACTATTAGTAATGATAAAATAATAAATCACTCTTAAAATATGAAAATTAAACGTTATCAATTGTAAGTGGTGTTTTACATTTCTAATGTAACAAAGTTTTTAATTTGTGCTTTCTATGGTATATATAAACTTTAATGTTATACTCCATCCTTCTCTGAAAACATGAGAGGCTTTGATTTTTAATGGATTTAAGAAAAATGTATTTTTGTATTGAGTTTCTAAAAATTTTCTTGGATGTAATGGGTAATAGTAAAATTTGATAGATAGATTAATAGTGAAAAGATGTGATGTGATAGACAAATTATAAATTTAAGAACTACATCAAAAAGTTTTTTGAAACAAAACATGATGCTCCGTATCTATACTATATACAAAAGCAAAAGAATTGAAGAATGAAATAAAGAAAAAAATAGTGTTTTCCCGTCCAGTTATCCACCGTTGATAAGCCCTTTGGAATATTCCATCAACGGCCTTTATCAAGCCTTGGAAATTGGAATCCGCCGCATTAATTTTGTCAGCCGCCCACTTTGGTAACAAAAACAAAGGAACATACTTTGGTAAATGTTCTCCGTATTTAATATGGATTACTCCAAATTTGTTTGTACCCCTTCGTTTCTTAAAATGTTTTTTCTTTTATTATTTTTGTTTTCTTGAAAATACAAACATTTTTTATTAAAAAATCACTTTTTATATATCATGCCAAGGACAAAAAATTGGAGAGTCACCTACAAATATGCATTCTTTATTTTTCTTAAAAGTCAAAATAAAAATCGTTTTTAAAAAGGAGGGCGTACTATATAGAGCATGTTTTATAAATCTGAAACTAAGAAAATAAAAAAGAAATATTTGCACTAAATAGCACTAAAACTTAAGTCATTTCTTTAAATAGCAGTTAAATTTTTTTATTCTCTAAATAACACTTAATACTCTCTAAAAGGATGAATAATGTCCAGTGATGATTACTTGAATATTGACTAATCGATAATGACTAAAAGTGCTACATTAAAAAAGGGATATGCTAGGGGTACACCAAAAGTGTACCCCAAATGTACACCACTTGCCTCTACATCATTCATTTTATTTTCTTTTTATTTTTTATTTTTTTTTGAAATTTTCTTGCCTTTTTTGTGTGGTGATGGAGGGGGTGGGGGATGTTTGGGGTACACTTTTGGTGTACCCCTAGCATTTTCCATTAAAAAAACATTATGCTTTAATGGTATTTAAGTAAATTCCCAATAAAAATGGAACAATATTTATAAATTTTGTAATTAATAAGAACTTGGTGTAAAAATACATCCCAATATTGGAGTTAAAAATAGAGGATTCATAATCATTTGTAATCCATAATCTCATTAAAGTTTAGTTGTAAATTCTTAATGGATTTAACTTTAATTTAACTGTAGTTCCATTGCACTCAGATGAAATTGGAATTTAAATACTTTTACTTTTATTTAAAATTTTCTTTATACACCGACTGATTATAAATGTGTCTCTCTCATCTTATCCATTTAATACCCGTAGTAATTTACTAATTACATTGTCATACCCTACATTAAAGTAAATGAGAAAGACCAAAGTAGGACTAAAACATTTAAAATATACCAAAATAGGACTTGCATTACCATACATGATCATGTATATTACAAAAAAGTATGGTAATGTACACATGTATAGTAACACATTACTACAGTGCAAAGTACTATTTTGAGAAAAAAATGAAAGTCTGATTTTGGTACTTTTCTCTATATTTTAGTCATATTTAGGATGATTTCTATTAAAGTAACAAAAAATTGAAAACTGACTCTAAATTATACATTCCTTAAATCTTATCTTTTTGAGTTCTTCTATGGTGCACCTTGGGTGCATACCATTTTTTGTGGACCTTTTCACATAAAAAATCCCTTTTTATTATTTTATTTTTAAAAAAATAGATGCTTATTTAAGTATGTAGTATGAAAAATGTTTATTTTACTCATATGTAGGTTCATGGTGGGTTTTAGATCTACCATAAAATTTGTCTATCTTTTTCCATAATTGAAATTTTTTATAAGATAGAAGTAATTAAATTTTTCCCGGAAGTGATAATCTTTGAAACCAAAAAATGAAACTATTTGCATGCCAATATATGTTATTTTTAGCTGAATGTGGAGTAGTATTGTTTCATTCATAAATGACTTTTTTAAATGTCCCTTGGACATCCTGAAATCATATACTTCGATTAAGTATTTAAAATCTAAATTCGTTGGGTTCTTGGGAATTGATAAGCCACATTGATTTGTTTTAACCCGATTTTTTAAATCCCAAGATGTTGGGAATTGAGTAAAGACACACAGCGAAATGACTTACTCCACATCTAAAAAATGTATTTAATTTGTTGTACTCTAGATTATTCTATTCCATTGAATTTATTTTATATAAACCACCCTCATTTGTAACATAATATAGCATCATAATATAACATAATATAGCACATAATATAACATCATAGAAATGAAGTTGAAGCAGATCAATGTGAAGGCACCTTTATTTTTTTCACTTACAATTTTTTTGAAAATTGGCGCTCATCTCTTTACTTATGAATCAGTACGACAAAAAAAGTTTAGAATTGAAAATAACACATGCATAATAATATTTTATTTTATCAAATATGGAATGGAAAACATAAATAAAAAATGTTATCGAGATTTTGAATAGTGTAGAGTGTCATTCGTTATAGGACGTAAGAAGTATACTTTTGTTGGTACAAATTGGTAACCCAAGCAGTTGCCCTTCATTGAATATAACTTTTCAATGTTAATACGATTTGCACAACGACTTAAATTAAACAATGTGTACATTGACTCCACACGTACAATACAATTGGATTTATTGAAATTGAATCCAAACAATGACTCTAGGACATATTTGGGTTCTCATAAGGTTTGCAAGTCAGATTGCAATTTGGATTTTGACAATGTTCCCTACATTTTGTCAGAATTCTTGAATAATGTATGTACCTTGGGTGTTCCAAATCATAAACTAAACTTGAAAGTTAATACATCAATAATGTTGTTGAGAAATATTATAGATCACATTGATTTGTGATAATGATGGACATCGTGCACCCTCCACAAGTAATACTCCCTCCATTCCACAAAACCCTTCTGGTTTTGACTTTGGTGAAAAACAAGGAAAGTGTGATTTTGGTTGACTTTCCAATTTTGCCCCTGATATGATGGGAAAAAGTAACAAGTGATAGTTTGGTTATTAGTGAAAAAGTATAATGTGATATGTAGGGTATGAAAAAGTATGGGTAAAAGTGGTTTTTTAATATAAAATGGAAGTGTTTTGTGGAAAGCAAAAAAAAACGAAAGAGGAAGGGTTTTGTGGAACGGATGGAGTATTATTTATAAAGAAGTTTTTTACAATTTGTAGACGCCTTATGAATATGTCGTGAAATTGTTTGTATTTAATTTTAAGATGTGGTACAATACTTAATTTTATTCAAACCTCTATTTATATAGTTAACTTATATTTAATTTACTTAAACATTGATAATTCAAATATTTGTAATTTATATTTCGTAACATTTTTCTTTCCGTGCAATGCACAGGTATGAATCTAGTAATCATAATGTTCAATTCTTTCAATTGATCGATAGAAACACATAAATAAATAAAATCATAATGACTTTAGACCACATATAACTTAAAATTTTATTTGAGGAAAGAAATAATATACTCTCTCTGTTCCTTTAAACTCTTCCCATTTTGACTTTGGGTAAAAATAAGGGAAGTATAATTTTGATTGACTTTCCAATTTTGCCCATGATGTGATGGTAAAAGTAAGATGTGATAGTTTGGTCATTAGTGAAAAAAGTATGATCTGATAGGTAGGGTATGTAAAAGTAGAAATAAAAGTAGTTTTTAATACTCCCTCCGTTCCACAAAACCCTTCCGGTTTTGACTTTGGGGGAAAATAAGGAAAGTGTAATTTTGGTTGATTTTCCACCTTTACCCCTGATATGATGGGAAAAAGTAAGATGTAATAGTTTGGTTATTAATGAAAAAGTATGATGTGATAGGTAGGGTATGAAAAAGTATAGGTAAAAGTGGTATTTTAATAGAAAGTGGAAGTGTTTTCGTGGAAAGCAAAAAAAACGAAAGAGGAAGAGTTTTGTGGAACGGATAGAGTAGAAAGTAGTAGTGGTTTAGAGAATTAGAAAAAAACGAAAGGGAAATGGTATTATTGAACGGATGGAGTATATGGCAAAGCATGTAATACCATATAACTATAGGCAAATTCTATGGTTGACCTAAGGTCCACCATACCACGGACCTACATATAAGCAAAACAAACATTTTCTTACTACTTAAATAAGCATATATTTTTTTAATAAAAAAATTAAGAAAAAAGATTTTTTTTAATGAAAAGGTCTACAAAAATAGTATGCATCCAAGGTTCACCATAGAAGCACTCATAATTATATATGTAAAAATTTTGTTAAATGTAGTTTAATCTATAAAAGCTATTTTAAAGAAGTTAAGTTTGCCAAACAATTTTTTTATCAACAATCGTTATGATTGATTAGTCAAAGCAGTCAACTCAACCAGCCATTCAAATCAGCCAAAACCAACAACTAAGTTTCAAACACAGCCACTAATTAAGATGTAAAGACGAAGGTAAAAATAACCTTTTAACCAGAAGTATTTGCTATAAAAAAAACCCCTTGGTTTCCATGACATTGGCTCTCAATGTCATGGGATGACCCGAGATTGCTCCGGTGCCCCATTCGTAAAATTGACGGTTCTTACCCCCCTTAACCCTCCCTCTCCCGGTAAACCCCCCACCCCGCCCCAAACCCCCCGCCCCGCCCCGATCTAAACATACTCCCACCCTTTCAATTGCACCCCCAAGTTAATTTTGACTTGGGGTCAAATTTTGACTCCAAAGTCGAAATTAACTTGAGGGCGGGGTGGATGGGTTTACAGAAGGGTTGAAACTGTCAATTTTATGAACGGGGTACCGGAGCACCATCGGATCATCCAATGCCATGGGACAGACCTCATAAAAAGATGTTGAGAAAATTTACGGAGTGACCATGTAAAATTTTGAAAATTATGACTTCATTTCATTGATATTGGATACGTGTTTATATATACCAGAATGTACATAGAAAACCTACGGCCCATATAGGCCAGCCCATTAATACATAATTCCATCATACTCCATCTCTTCATGAAAATTCTTTTCTTTTCTTTTTCCATCCCTCTAAAAAAATCATTTCTAATAAAAAATCACTTTTACCCTTACTAATTCCTAACATACCTATCACATTATATCTATTCACTTTTATTATACTCATCAAATTTTATTTTTAACCATCACATCCAATGGTATTTTTGGAAATTTGACACCAAAATACACCCTCTTAATATTACCCCATCCAATATTAAAAAAAATACTGCAAGTTTTCAACAATACGGAGTTTTAGTTAAATACTATAAAGAAATCAAACGGAGAGGAATATTCTCTCAGTCCCATTAAACTTCTTTTAAAATAAAGTGAAATTTACGAAATGTATAATTTTGATATTATTTTTTAAACTTGGCCTTACTTTAGCCTATCTATTGTGCTCCACCAACACTCATTCCACATCAGCTTTGACTGCACTCACTTCATACTCGTAGTGTTTCACTTCTACTGCAATGATTACATTTTTATTTTTATGTAATATTAACTTATTTCTACTCAAATTATGAATTCTATCTTTTTAAAAAATAAGAATAATTTTTAATTTTTTCGTTCATTTTTTCTCTTTCAGGTTTATTATTTTTTGTCGTGTTTATTTCCAATTAATTTTTTTGTGTTTCTTTTTTCTCCTTCTTTTTATACTTTTTTGAATGTTATTGACTCTATGACGCACAAAAAATTATTGCATTTGTCTCCGTTGGGGCTCGAACTCAATCCGTCATAAAATTTCACGTTGTGCTTTATGATATTTGAATGAAGTAATAGTATTGAATTAAATTTATTAGAAATTCGGTATGGAATTTAAAAATAAAAATTATACATTTAAAAAAAGATCTCCAAAATTATATTTGACATTACTACTTATTTTATATAAATAAGTAACGAAAATAAGCTACATAATAAGGATAGAGTACATGTCTCTCTCTCTATATGTATGTGTGTGTGTGTGTGTGTGTGTGTGTGTGTGTGTGTGTGTGTGTGTGTGTGTGTGTGTGTGTGTATGTATATAAGGATATTTGGTTGATCACCTAACAATAATCCCTTATTTAAATTTTTTGAATATTTGGTTGAAAGAAAATTTCTTAGTTATATAATTTTAATCAATTTGTTATTGTATTTTCCAAAACTAAAAAGCGAGACCTTGAACCCCGTCTTCTAAGTGGTGCCCGTCCGACATTCATCCTCGCTCCGCCACTATATATATATGTATGTATGTATGTATGTATGTATGTATGTATGTATGTATGTATGTATACACACACACATAGAGAGAGAGAGAGAGAGGGGGGGGGTTCAGGTGAGAATGCACCTTGGTGAAAGAAATAAGAATAAAATCTAGCCTTTAGATCTGATGTACCGTACGGCTCAGATTGCATCCTGCAGTCAGATTTTGAGATAGTGCATTTTCAAAAGATTTTGGTGCATTTTGACATGATGCATTTTCAAATCATTCTGGTGCACCTAATTTTGATGCAATCCTGACCTTTATATCTCACAATCTAAAGCACCAGATTCATTTTTATTTCTTTCATAAGATTGCATCCTCACTTGAACTTATATATATATATATATATATATATATATATATATAGGGACTGGTTCCTGAAAGATGCTTGGTGAAAGAAATAAGAATGAAGTAGAGTTGTTGGATTCAAAGGATCGGATGGACATGCTTGGCTGCACATGGTATTTCCGAAATTGAATTTAAAAAGGAAAGCCATAATTATAGTGCATTAAATTAGGATTAGGTTGTTGACCAAGGGCATGAAAGTAATATCATTTCGAATAATCCAGTGTGCCCTCACAAGATTTTAGCCGAAGAGCACATACTCACTGGAACTTTTAATAAAATCCTAAAGCTTCTAAAAATATCCTATTCCATATAGGAATAATCATTTGTTCATGAAAAGGCTTTGAATTATGTAGAGAAGGATTAATTTTAGCCCTGTTTATTAAAAAATCCTGAATTTTAATTACGGAGTATTAGAAATTAATATTGGAGAATAATTTTTAATGCACTCTTTGCTCGTCACGATGCTTCAATCCTCTACTCTGAAAATCCCCATATTATGTATTTTTAGTGCATTATATAAAGTAATTAGTGCATTTATATGTAACTTGTGGTGCATACTTTGTAGAATCGAAATTGATTTGTAAATCATGTTAAATACTTTGGTGAATTATAAATAAGTTGTACTGCATATTTTGTAAATTGAATTATTTAGCTCTCGATATAAAACACACTGGAATTAAGATTTTATGTTTGACTTGGGTATCTAATTTATGTTTATATATATATCAATACGTGCCATATTTTTTTTCTTTTTAAAGAGGGTGATGAATCATAGGTTGTTCTAAATGCATCACCCTCGTGTAAACGTGCAATAAGATTTGCATATCCTAGGCAAACGTTTCCGGAACACAAATTCCCTAATAATGATATTCTTAATTACAAATCCTTGACATCATAGCATGGCTTTCAACAGAACTGCCTATAAATGAAGGTTCCAAAGTATACAAATGTGAATGCATGATTTTGTCACTAGAATGCAGTTATGTTACATAATTTATGCACAATATAGCATGTGCCGAGGCACACCATTCCAAAGAAATTAAACTAAACCAAAGTCCAAAGCCACATTTCTGATTCCAAAAAACTAAGATATGTAAATCCAAAACATCAAAATACACGATCACTACAAATGAAAAAAACTCCATTCTTAAAATTTGAAGCCCTTACAAAAAAATATAGAACTAGGAGTCTTCATTAATGAATAAGCACGCCTAGATAAAGTGTAGACAAGATCCCTTTTCCTCTGTCTTTATCTTTTTCTTGTATGCCATACTCTCTATGAGATAGAGGCAAATTAAAGGTTGCAGCAGGAGGGACGTTGTCTCTGAATGAGTTGAACTATGTTCAACGAGCGGCCCTTCATGCTTTAGTTTTCAATAAGTTCGCTAACGCGCCCTTCCTCCAACTGGCTTCGCCCTATCTATTCATCTCTTTTTTCAAATAGGTTTTTTGCATGTAATTCATTGACTTTGAATATTAGTAACGATGTAGAGTATTTAGCCTCAACATTATGGTCGCCTTATTGTTGTAATTCAATAGCCCACAATTGTAGCTTTTTCTTCCTACGCATCGGAGATGTTGTCATATTATTTCTTCCCAAGTTTTTTTTTAATGTGATCAACCAGGAGACTTCCTTTTCTGCATTCATGTTACCCAAATGCATTACGAATTAACTACAGAACATTACACACAAGTACTAACAATTAAGTAATAATTATATACAATAGATAACAATGCAAGCTGCATTACAAATTTATTTTATTTATTAAAATTTGACAAGTACAGCCGGGTAAACCTAGATAATAACGCAAAATGCATTATACGAATTGATTTTATTCATTAGAAGTTTGCAAAAACATATGTGAATACCTTTAACACGCACTGAATCAAGAGTACGAATTTTCAAACATTTTTTCCGTAATGCATTATGAGATCTAGTCGATTCAGACATTCTAAATGCAAAACAAAAATGTAAACAACACCATACCACTATACAGATGCATAGTTTCACAATGCACTAGCTCTATAAAAATCACATCACTAAAAGTTGCTTTTAATAAGAGTTACTTTACAAATATAACTACAAAAACAAAAGAATCAACAAAAAATACCTCTCTAAAAATTGCTTTTAATAAGAATCAACAAAAAAAATAATGTACAAGAGTTACTTTTGACAAGAATCAACTAAAAACAATTATAAAAAATAGCTATAAAAAAATTAGCACCGGCCAAACCCCCCACTACTGGCTTGTCTAGAAAAACCCTCACTATGGTAACCTTCATCACCACTAACCTTCACCCCCACTATTTAACTATACAAATTCTTTAATTTCTCCCGAACAAAAATTTATAAAAGCCACTTTATGAGAAGGAATATTTCAACCACTCACCTCAACGACAATAATATTCTGGAATTGGGAAATTGGTGAGGTTGGATTCTGGGACTAGTACCTGGAACCATAATTTTATCCCTCCAATTTTTTTGCATGAACCCTAAAAATGGATAGAATTCCCTAAGCATTTTGTTCGGATTGAGAAGCCAGGAAAGATTAATAGTGCCATGGTAAAAAAGAGAAAGAAAAAGAAACAAAGAAAGGAAGCCCGGCGTAGATTGTGCGCTAATTTTTCGGAAGAAGATGGGAGAGAGATACGATTGAGATGTAAAATCCCACATATAGCCCTATCTAGAATCTGAAAGAATATAGAGTTGCGATCAGATCTAACGGTGTTTAGTTCATTCTTATTTCTTTCATAAGATCTCATTCTCACAGGAACCAAACTATATATACATACATACATACATACATACATACATACATACATACATACATACATACATACATACATACATATATATATATATATATATATATATATATATATATATATATATATATATATATATATATATATATATATATATATATATATATATATATATATATATATATATATATATATATATATACACACATACTATCAACAAACTTTACCTATAAAGAATCTACTAATCTAGTCAAAATGATAAATGGGAAATGACGACCATTGTGCTATTATAGAAGAAATTCTACCAATTCTATTCAAAACCATGTGAAATTCGAGAAGCTTTTCAAAACTAAGTCTCACTTCACATTAAAATGTTAACATTCCATTCATTTTAATTATAAAACCCTTTAAAATTTACAACAAAATATGAGCCTAATTAGGGTAGACCTGAGATGCAGACACATTCAAACAGTGATCAGTGATCACCATGCTGACTTATATTCAACAATTTCAAGCAAAAATTCATACATCTACTTTGCAATTACTCTATAAAATATTCTTTTTGTTTCTATTAAATTTTAATTTACTGATTACATTATATCTATTCACTATTAATTTACTCTTTTATTTTATAAACTAAGGATAAGATACATGCAATCTCCAGTAGTGTTCTACTCCGTATTTGGTTCTACTCCGTATTTGGAAGTATAATTTCGTAGAGCTTTGAATATGTTTTCAACAACCATGCTACAATTACACCAAAAAATGTATTCCAAAGTTACACCAAAGATATAAAAATTTGATAGTTCACACTGACACAAAATGTTACTGCGATAATAAAAAGTCAAATTGTGGTTCACACTGCGATAATAAAAATTTGATAGTTCACACTGACACAAAATGTTACTGCGATAATGAAAATTTGATAGTTCACTGACACATAATTTACGGTTAAAGGTGCCACAGTTTGATCAAAAAAGTCAAATTGTGGTAAAATTTTAGGGACGGAGGGAGTATTTCTTATGTAGGGACTATTTTTTGGGCAAAAAACTACCCCTTCTATTCCTAAACCTTTCTTTTTTTATCTGTCCAATTTTTTTTATCATTTTTGTTAAAATGTCATTTTTATCCCTACTAATTTCTAACCTAGTTATGACATCACATTTATTAACTATTAATTTATTCATTAAATCATACTTTTACTCATCACATATAAGAACATTTTTTGAAACCAACAAAAAAATACGGTCCCCTTAAAATTTAAAATCTCAAATGTTTTCTGGGACGGAGGGAGTAGATAATGGTTAAATTAGAATAAGTTTGAAGAAACTAAAAACGTTGCACAAATCTAGGAGTATATATGAAGAATATGTAAGGAGTAGAAATAAGTTAGAAATAGATGAAAAAAAATAGAAGATGTTTGAATTAACAGAAAAAAATTGAAAATACTGAAGATTTTGAAAAATTAAAAAGAGTTCGAAAATATTAGAAAGAATAAAAAATTATTGAAATGAATATTACGGAGTATATTTTTGAAATTTCAATTTTATCAAAATAATTAATAGTTTATTTACTTCAAATATTTGTTTCTTTGTATTTTATGCATGCTATTTCAAACTACTATTTTTGTTTTACCACATACTTCATATATATGTATAGTACGAGTAATATTTTTATTACTCTTACGTTTTATTTTTATTTTTTTTCTTACACAATTAACATCAATATAATTATACAGTACTCCGTATAAGTTTTCGTTTCTTAATTAGCATACTACTAACTCATATTTAAAAAAATAGTGGATAAAGGGAGAAATGTTTTTTATATCCTTAATTGAAAGAAAATTAAACAAATAACGTAAATAATAATGTTATCTCAATAAAGAAAATCTAACATGCACCATAATTCTTTAAAACGAGTAACAAAAATATACGACGAATCAGAGGCGAAGCCACCTTGAGTCCTATGGGGTCCCGGGACCCCACGGACCCAGGTGTAGGTCTATATAGGTGTTAGGTTTGTAAAAATATTACTCCCTCCGTCCTATAATGATCTTCCCAGAGCACTATTCCAACTTCACGGGAATTTATATTTATTTGTGTTTTTTCATGGCCTATATGATAAAATAAAATATTCTTGTCACCACTTGTTTTGTTGAACTTTTGGTGTAGTTTTTAAATATGTATGTTTTATTTTTTATTTCTATACCAATATTTAAATAAAATAGATTGAAAAAACTTGGGATTTTTCTTCGTTTTGCGAACCGGGAAGATCATTATAGGACGGAGGGAGTAGTATATAATAAACGCGTAGCTATTTGAAACCACAGTTGCATTTGGTGTAATGGAAGTGGCGGAGCATTGAAACCCAAGAGACCCGGGTCTATGCATTAATTATGGTATTTTTCAAATAGCTATGCGTTTATTATATACTAATATAATAAACGATATTATTTTAGTATATTATTTTCGAGTACAATTGTAAACGATATTATTTTCGTATGACTTTATTTCTATGCATTAATTATGGTATTTTTCAAATATTAGTTTTAGTTTATTATTAAATGTTAAGGCTTATGAAGTAGTTTGAGATGAGAATGAGAGGTAGAGCACCACATGGTTGTAAATTTCTGGATCCGCTTCTGCGACGAATGTAGTTGAAATTTAATCAAATAAGTACTTCTTCCGTCCAAGAAAATATGAGAGTTTTGGTTTTGGAGAGAGATTTAAGGGGAGTGTATTTTGGTATTGAATTTCCAAAAATGTCCTTTGATGTGATGTGTAAAAGTATGATTTGATGGATAGATTATTAGTAAAAAAGTATGATGTGATAGGTATGGTATGAAAAAGTAAAGGGTAAAAGTGACTTTTTAATAAAAATGAGAAGTGTTTTTTGGGACGGATGAAAAAAGAAAGGAGAAAGGTTTTCTGGGACAGAGGGAGTAATAAATAGAGAACTGATTCAATTCAAAGAAAATAAGAAATGAACAAACTATTAAAATAATTAATGTTATAAATATTTTTTAGAAATATTTGCACTAAATAGCACTAAAACTTAAGTCATTTCTCTAAATAGCACTCAAATAGCACTTAATAATGTCCAGTAGTAATGACAAATATTTACTTGAATAATGACTAATGCATAATGACTAAAAGTATTATATTAGGAATAAAAGCACATGTAGTGTAATTTAGGGAAAATCATTATGTTTTAATGATATTTAAGTAAATTCTCCTATTTTTATTATTCACAAGAAACTATTAAAATAATTAATTTTAAAAATAACTTTGTTCCATCTTTAAAGAGATCTCACCAAATGACACCTACCCGGACCATGACATGTGATGATGGAGAGGTGAACTTGGTGATGAGGGTATAAGAGTAAATTCAAATCAAGAAGATTCACCCACCACCCACGCCTATTTAACCGCCCACCGGCGCCACTCATTTGCCACCCCAATTAAATCATTTCATAATTCTCCGTCCAAAAATTCTTCAAACGACAAAATATAGAAATAAAAAACCATGAAAACTACCCTTTCCATTAATTCACTAATCATCTTCCTCGCACTCTCCTCCGTCCACTCACGGCCGTCACGCGCCGCCGGCGCCGCCGCTAAAGAAGACACCCAGTTCATCGAAGCAACCTGCAATGCCAGAGATGTAGTACTACCGAACCCGTCCTTATGTGTCCGCTACCTCTCCCCCTTCGCCGGCGCCGTGAAGCGAGATCTCGCCGTCCTGGCTCGGGTCGCCATCGACGTCACCCACGATAAAACCAACTCCGTGGTCACTTATATGAAGAAAAACGTCTCCGCCGGCGCCGACCTAATTGCCGTGAATGCCCTCAAGGTAATATATACTTGTCGTCTTTTAAAAAAACTTCACACTTGTAGTTTTTTAAATATATATTCCCTCTTCCATTTTTAAAAAATTGTTATAATTTAACTTTTTTGGTCTGATACTTTTTTTACTATGAATTAAATATAATTTAAAATAATTAAAAATTATAAAATTTGATATTTCAAAACTACATTTTAAAATAAACCTAATTTTACTAAATTTACATTATAAATAAATATACTTTTTCTATATTTTGCAGTAAAAAAATGTCATTGTTTTACTTAGAAACTTGTTTACCTAGAAATCACGAGTTCGAATTTCATTCGGGAAAATCACCATGATGGAATCTGTCATTTGGGAAAGTCTCCACTTGGTTTTCGGGGTGCCTTGGAGCATAAAAACAATATCTATTCATTCTTCTTTCAGTTATTATAAGAGGAATTTACTTAAATAACACCAAAACATAATAACTTTTTCTAAATATCATCATATATTTTTATTTTCCAATATAATACTTTTAGTCATCATCCATTGGTCATTATTTAACAAAATGTTCACCATTACTGGACATCATTCTTCCTTCTAGACATTATTAAGTGTTATTTAAGAAATAAATAAATTTGAATCCTCATTGAGAATTGATTTAGGTTTTACTGCAATTCAGTGCAAATATTTTTTATTATAAACCTAATATTTTTTTGGAAAAATTGATTATGACACAGGACTGTTGGAACACCTACTTGGTAAGCTCCATAGGTGAGATGGAGAATTCTACCAACGCATTGAAAGCGATCAGCGCCGCAGGTAAGGCGGCGGCGTTGGGCGACGTCCAGGCGTGGATGGACGCCGCCCTGACGGACCAGGACATGTGCTCGGAGGGGCTGGAGAAGAAGGTGGCGGATATGAACCTCAAAGCCGCCGTGCTGGGTCAGATGGCGCTGGTTAAGCAGCTCACCGGCAATGCCTTGGCTCTATTCCACAAATTTTCGTGCTCAAACGGAGGTCCTTGTAATGCCCGGACCAATACAATCGTCATCCATTAAATTAAGTTTCCCATCTTATTAATTGCATTAAATAAACATGTTTACTACCGAATTATCTTAAATAAAATGTACTACCTAATTATTACGTTTGATTTGTAATGAAGATGGTATGATAGGAGTTGTAAACTTGTACTATAACTATCTATCTCTCTCTGTGTATTTGTCTAGTTTGACTTTTGCGAGTCAAACTGAATAAACTTTGAATTTCGATTACTCTCAATTTGTATTCCATATTTGTATAATGTAATACAATTTTGAAAGTTCTCAATACGATAAATTTAATAAAATCATTTTTATTTTAAAAATAGATTGCAGTTTTTGTTTAATTGAAGCTCAATGTTTATCTTTTGGAAATCCACTCGGACAAAATAATATTTTGCTCATGGGAATCTTGAATTGTCATTCAACAATCAGTTCTTCGGATTATGCTCGGTAAATCTTTTACAGTAAATAAATAAACTCGAATTTGGGTCGGACTTCATGTCACTGGGCCCAAAGCCCGTCCCATTTAGACCAACTCCAATGCACCCTTTATAATCTAAAAAATAAATGGTTTACACTTTACTGTAGATAAAGTAGAGCTCCAATGGCTCATTTAAATTTTAGAGCATTAGTTATTTTTAACTTTACATACTCTATATATAGATGATCATTAGTCATATGCTATAAATAAAATGAGCAAGGTTCACATGGACATCAATGTCATGGGATGACTCGAGGGCGCTCCGGTGCACCGTTCGTAAATTGACGGTTCCTACCCCCTAACCCCCCGGTAAACCCTTCCACCCCGCATCGACCCGAACGCACCCCCCACCCCTTCAATTGCGCCCCACAAATTGATTTTGACTTTAGAGTCAAAATTTGGTGGAAAAATATTATTATAAAATAATTCTAAATTATTATAAAAATTTAAAAAATAAATGATGTGGTCTGAGAGGTGGTAGAAAAGTAGAATGCTAAATCACTCTTGGGAAGCTAAAATAGCATTTAGCTTTCCAATTTTTAGCACATCCATTGGAGATGCTCTTAGTAATTGAGTGTTTGTTATTGCTAAAAGCGCAAACTTTGAAGCTTAATTTGATGTCCAATCTTGCTTATTACTACCTCCGTCCATTTCTTAACTTCCCATTTCAAACAACATGTAAATTTATATCTTTCTAAAATTAATTTATTTATTAATTAGAATATAAAAAAGTAAAAATTACATTGTTTAAAACTACATAACAAATTCTACAAAATGATTATGACAAGATTTTTTTATATTATCAAAAGATTAATAAAAATATGCAAGCAAATATAAGTTATCGAAAAAACTATAATCGTAACTGGGAAAATAAAAAATGAACGGAGGGAGTATATGATTGTCATTGTTGTACTTTTGTTACAACAACAATGACAACCCAATTGGATGTCACAATTGTAGAGTCTAAGAAGGATGTGTGTATACAGATCTCGCATCTATTTAAAAGTAAAAATGATGTTTCCAAGAGATCCTTGGCTCATGCAGCACCAATAATAAAATATTAAAAAAGCACATAGTGTAGAATAGAGAGACGCAAAGTACGTGGAAGGAGACAATGCATGGGAAAAGTACAATTAAAGAAGGGAAGCACTAGAAGCAAAAAATGCCTAACATACAAAGCATACAACAAAAAATGCATCAACTATCACCTACCCTCGAATACATACGTAAGTATATATCCAACTATTCTATTCTTAACTTTTGAAAGACTTCTATCTAATGTCTCATCGATAGCAGGGACATAATAAATCATGGGTCCTATCTCCTGACCTTCTTATAATTAATCATTTCTATCACTTTATTGTCTCACATGTCCAAATTAAATCAACTCAGGCTAACTTTTGGAAGCTTATCATCCATTGGTGCCGCGTCTATCCGTCATGGTATAACCTTCTCTCACAGGGTGTTACCACATTATTCACGTGTTTACTCCTCTCTCTAGCTTTAAATTTCTCTCATTTTTCATCATCTTCTTCTTCATTAGATTTCAGTGAGTGTTGAATTCAACCCTAACACCGCCATCACTCCGAATCATATAGCCAGATTACCTTTCATCCTTGCTGAAATCTTCTTATCGCACAACACCCATGCAGGCAACAATGCAACATCAATTTCGCCCAAGCCACTCCAACACATGCGCAACATCCACATCTAACTCCCCATCCGCCTGAATGACTAAGCCAAGATACTAATAAAACTTGTCAACATTGAGAACCGGGTGAGACTCAATCCTTACTTCCACTCCTCATTTTGTCTCTCGACCACTAAAACACATTCTAAGTATTCAGTGTTGATCCTACTCGGTTTAAATCCGTTGGATTTTAGTGAAAGGTGCGAAATACTTTTTTCCATACTAGTTAGAACTTAAATAAATTAACTTAAAATTAACTGAAGTTAAACTTTGTTAACCGCAACTTAAATTTATCACTTTCATTAGATTAATGATGTAGATTTATCTTAATAAAAATGTTAATATTAAAAATTTTCGTAGGATAAAACATTTTTAAGTATCATCTAAAGTGTTTAATACAAAACAATATATTTTTATTTTGATACGATGTATTCATAAGTACACATATATACTCAAAACTTGGGGTACACCATAACTTTGCATCAAGATTTTGATAGTTCATACTAACACAAAACGTTAGTGTAAATTTTTGCGATCGCACTAACAATTATATAAGTGTGGGTTATCAAAATACTAGCGCCAAGGAGTAGTATACAAAAATACCGTAGAAGCAGCATTATTATTTTTCATATCTATAAGTAGCATTATTGATAAGTGGAATTTACATAAATAACATTTAAATATAATGACTTTGCCTAAATTGCATCATATGCATTTTTTTTTCAGTGTAGCACTTTTAGTCATTATCCGTTAGTCATTATTTAAATAAATATTAGTTATCACTGGACATTATTTTTCCTTCAAAATATTATTCTCCTTTCTTCTTCTGGACATTATTAAATGTTATTTAAAAAATAACATAATTTAAATGTTATTTTAGAAAATGACTTAAATTTTAGTCTTATTTAGTGAAAATATTTATTATCATTTGGTACTTCCAAAAAAAATTTCAATACTCCGGATTTGGAAGGAGCATTCTAACGGATCGGCTGAGACGCGGACCAGTCAGTGATCATGGGCCGGCGACCTTGCCCGCAAATGCGTTGACCAATGCGAGCGCATTACTGGTCAACATCTTGAGAGCCGCAACTTGACCTTGCACGTCAGCGTTGACGCGGGCCCCATCGAGACAGTTGTCCTGATCCGTCTCGGCGGCGCTCATCCACGTCTGCACGTCGCTCACCAGCTCCCGCGTCGCCATCTTCTTCTTCCTCTCCGCCGCTCCGCCGCCGCCGGCCAGCCGCTTCATCTGCCGGAGCGACCTCCGCATCTCGTACAGGGAGTCCCGCAGGTGGCCGGAGCACTCCTTCAACGCCGTGGACCTCGAGAGGTTCCCGACGTAAGCGGAGACGGCATCGGCTTTCTTCAGGCTGATCACGACGGCGACGTGGGCCAGCACGGTGGTTTTCTTGTCCACGACGGCGGCGTAGGGGGAGAGCGACTTGCGGCATAGCTTCGGGTAGAGTACCGTGGTAGTGTTGCACAAGGTGGCGACGAAGTCGGTCTGGTCTTTCGTCGGGGCGGGGCGGGCGGCGGCGGACGACGGCGCAGGTGAGTTGGCGGCAAGGGTGAAGAGGAAGATAATGGAGAGTAAAAGAGAGTTCTTCATGATGGTTGTATATATTAGCTTTGGTCTTTGGGTGTTTAAACAAATTTTGCTATTAATAGATAATGGGCCGGGGAGATTAGTGACAATGATGGGAGTTTAAATACTAGTGAGAGAGGTTTCAAAATTAGTTTTGAGCTTCAATTTCATTAAAATATAGTTTTGTTTTTCAAATATATTGAAACAATAAAAAAAATTGTAACAAAGTAATTCTTCCATTCCAGAAAATTTTTTCAGATTTGACTTTTGGGAGGGGAAGATATAGAAATTTATCCAAAGCGAAATGACAACTATTAAAACAAGTTGGGCTCTGAATATACCAAAATGGGTAGAGCCTAGAAGGTAGTTATAATAAGTTCGGATAGTTTTAAGAAAAGTAAGAACAATTGTGTCTATTAGGCAAAATTGAAATGTTTTTTGGGACATGTAGGAAGTGAAAGTTGATATGTTTTAAGGGACGGAGGGAGTATATTATACTTATCAACCATGTTAGAGTAAGTTATACTTATCAACCATGCTAGAGGTACCTAATGAAATGTCTCCAAAGTATACATCAAAATAATACAATAACATTTCGATGATTTACACTGACACAATATACTACAATATACTAGTGTGATCAAACTATTTGTATTAACATTTGTGCCAGTGTGAACCTACATCCAAGCATCACACTGGTACAAACTGAAGATGTATACAATTCGGGTGTAATTACTTAATTTTGTACTTATAACTTTTGACTTAAAAATGTACCGTTCAACCATTTGACCAATCAATGTACACAATTATATGCGGTAGAAAAGATTACTCCGTAAATACCATTTGACAAAGATATTCTAAAATTATGAATGTTTTTTCCAATTATTGTACCTTTTTTAAGCTAACTGGTTTCAGTTTCAGCTCAATCAACGGATTTGTTTTTTCGAACGGGGAAATTAGGATTTTTCTAGGTGAAATTTACACTGAATAGGAATAAAACATAAGTCATTTTTTATTGTAAGACTTAAATTTTTTTATTTTCTAAATAGGACTTAATAATGACTAGAGAGAGGAATAATGTCTAAGTGATGCTAGACATTTAGTTAAATAATGACTAATAGAAAATTATCAATAGTTCTACATTGGGAAATAAAAACATATATTCCTATATTGAGAAAGTTATTATATTTTAGTTTTATTTAGGTAAATTACACTTTTTCTATAAAAGTTATAACTAACTTTTAATTATGTTACATTAAATTAAATTGAACTTCTTAATGTTGGTAAAAAAATAGACGATTATCTCCTCTTTTAATTTTAAAGTTGTACTAGATTTTAATAGTTTGAGGTTGTGTTACATTAAGAGATCGATACAAATAATGATATCCACCTTGTGGTTAGAAAAGTTGGTTCTATATCTAATTGTACAAGATATTGATTCACCTATTTTTTTTCGAGCACTACTTTTATTGAATTGATGAATTTAGATTTTACTAAATCCGGCCAAATTTGGATATCAACTCACCTGTAAAATAGTGGGCTTGGACTTGACATTTAAGGATAAAGGTCGAGCTCTGGCTTTATAAATAGATGCCCGTGCGTGTGTGTGTGTGTGTATGTATGTATATATATATATATATATATATATATATATATATATATATATATATATATATATATATATATATATATATAAGTAAGTCTAAAATGACACCAGTGCTACTGGTGTCATTTGCTTACACCAGTTCGTGAGTATCAACGGTGTTCCGTTTGTAAAAATGACGGTTCCTACCCCCCTAATCCTCCCCTAAACCCCCACCCCAGCCTCACCCTTGCCCCTACCCCAGCCCCCCTCCCTACCATAGCAGTACTGCTAGGGTAGGGAGGGGGGCTGGGGTAGGGGGCAAGGGTGAGGTTGGGGTGGGGGATAGGGGGGTAGGAACCGTTATTTTTACAAACGGGGCACCGTAGATACCCCAAACGAACTGGTGTAAGCGACTGGTGTATAAGTAACTGGTGTCATTTTAGACGCTATATATATATATATATATATATATATATATATATATATATATATATATATATATATATATATATATATATATATATATCCAACAATTAAAATATTCTAATTAACTATCCCTATCTATTTAAAATGACACCAATCAATTACGGAGTAAAATTTTAACTTTAACGATGGAGATTATTTTTAAATAATTTTTGAATGATGTAAATTTATTTTAAATATTTAATCTAGGGAGGGAGTAATACACTGTGCAGCGAGGTGGTGGGATTGAAATAGTTTTCAACCCTAAAATTATGAGAGTGTTTTGTAATTCTTCACTCAAAAAGTATATTTGGACTTTTTATATTTAAACTCATGAAGAAATGGTTTTAAATTTGACCCCATCGCCCATGACAATTTGACTTTTGATGAATTAAATTAACACCCGATTACAGGTTTCAGCCGTTGATTAAGGCATTATTCCGTTGTATGATTTGATTGAAATCATGAGTAGTCCAAAAAAAGGAAAAATTGAAGAGTAAAATTTTGAAAATATATCAAAATACGACTTTTCTATTTTTATTCTTGAAATCGAAGTTAAAATACATTTATATTATCAATCATGATCATGTATATTATTAAAAAGTATGGCAAAATGCACATGTAGTGCAAACTCTTATTTATGGAATAAAAAACATGAAATTTTTATTTTGATATTTTTTCAATGTTTTAATCTTATTTAAGGTTATTTTTTTCAATGAGTTACTCTAATGTAATTCTACCATGATTGAATAATGAGTTAATCCACTTTTACTCCGTATGTTAAAAAAACCATCAAATAATGGGAAGAAACCACCCTTCTCTTTAGGCGAACTCTTGGGTGGTTTTTAGGTTTATAATAATTTTATTAACATTAATATATAAAATGATTATATATGCATTAGATCTTATAAAAATAGAAAGATGTAATTATGAACTCATAGAAAATATATGAAAATATTCATAATTAATAATACAAGTCTTTGTTTTATGTTGATGATTGAAAAATTTGTAAACAAATTGAAGAGAGCCCAATAGCCAACAGAGAACTCGTTCAATTTAACTAATTATTTTTATTATTTACTTTGTATCACTTAATCTTATTAGAATGAAATGAGATCAAGTATGATAAGACCATGTCAGATAAAAAACAACTATAAATATAAGTACAATTAGATCACACCTAATCAATACTTAATTAACAAAATACAATCAAATCAATCCAATCAGACTAGACGGAGAGAACAAGTTTTGAGAGAAATGATGTTTTGGACCGAGAGATGATTATTGTGTAGTTGCAAAGAGGCAACGCTTTAGCTAATATAAGAAATAATAAAGTTAACAAGATATATGATAGAGGAATTTACCCAAATAGCACTAAAACATAATGACTTTCCTTAAATAGTACTACGTATGTTTTTTTTCTCAATATAGCACTTTTAGTCATTATCCATTAGTCATTATTCAAGTAAATGTTTGCTATCACTGGTCATTATGGACATTATAAAGTGCTATTTAGGAAAGAAAACAATCTAAGTGCTATTTAGAGAAATGACTTACGTTTTAGTGATATTTAGTGCAAATATTTCTATATGATATTATAATTGTTTACTTTTCTTATTATATTGTTACCTACTTCCTTATTCTACTTTGGTTAAGATTCTCTATATATACTCATGTAATCCTTAATATTTAATAATACAGATTATTATAAAATTGTATAATGGCATTAGAGTTACGGTCTTTCTCTTCAAAAAGTTACCTCTTTTCTTTCGACCGTACGCCACCGCCGGTCTTCATCATCAACGTTCTATCACCATATATCATGGCATTGTCGTACCTTATCCCGACCCTCTCTTTCTCCCCAGATAATTGTGTTTGTACCTAACAAGCATCGTCTCTGATCTTATCTTTACATCTCCAAAAAATTCGTGTGTGCATTCGTTTGTATTTCCTCTAGAGATCGAGAATATAGAAAGTGATAGAGAAGTAGAGAATGGCCCACAAGGCGGAAGAAAACTCAGCAAAATAA
Source organism: Cuscuta australis (assembly GCA_003260385.1). Lineage (NCBI taxonomy): Eukaryota > Viridiplantae > Streptophyta > Magnoliopsida > Solanales > Convolvulaceae > Cuscuta > Cuscuta australis. Next base: position 504,094 of record NQVE01000102.1, read on the forward strand.
ATGTACTCTCAAACACATTCTTCATGTGGTGAAAGTCTCTCTCTCTACTTCTAACGGCAATCCTCACAAAACCGTCTTTGTCGGCTCCATTCTAATACTTGTGCTCCAAGCCGATCCTCGTTACTGATGATCAGCTTTTAGGGTATATTAGAAATAATAAGGATAATGGAAAATAGAATATTATTATATACTCCGTATTATGTAGTTATTACTACCTCCGTTCTAAAAAAGAATTCTTACTTTGAAAAAGTGGAAAAATAAGGAAGTGTTAAATTGTAGTTGACTTCCAATTTGCCCTTGATGTGATTGGTAAAAGTAAGATGTGATGGGTAGATTATTAGAGAAAAAGTATGATGTGATAGGTAGGGTATGAAAAAGTAAGGGTAAAAGTGGTTTTTTAATAAAAAGTGGAAGTGTTTTGTTGGAAGTAAAAAAAATGAAAGAAGAAGTGTTTTTGAGAATAGAGGGAGTATATTGTTACCATAATTTATTATTCTACTTTGGTTAAGATTCTCTATATATAATAATATAATCATCATTATTCAATAACACCAATTATTATCTAATTTTATCAGTAACTATGAATTTAGGTTAAAGGTTATCACTCTCTAACTCTCTCTTCCTATTTGGCCAAAAATTCAAAATATGTTTCATGTGAACTTAGTGTTTTAGTGGTGTGATAATTTTGACGTAATCGATAAATTTTAAAGAATTTTTTTGGTAAAAAATAACATGTAGGAATAGTTATGAAAAATTTGAGGCCCCATTTAATAATGCGCCCTTTTAGAAAATAAACATTGAAAATAAGCAAATAAATTGAATAAATTTTAACTTTGTAAATAGTAAACGAGAAAATATTATTAGACGAAAATATTGTTGTTTCAAGAGCAATACAACGACTCGCCTCTACATTACATTTTCTGTATATATATATATTCTTGAATCCCTCTATATTATTACGATTAAAGATCTATATTATATGATACATTAACATTCATCGCACATTGTGACAACGCCAAACTAGTGTAGATGATATTTTTACACTAAACCCACTTTTATAAGTTACATTATGATCAATATATTAGTATGAGTGGATTTGTATGAGATCGAATTTTAATGTTATGAAACGATATTAACTTCAATTGGAGCACCATAATTATTTCTATATATGGTGCCCCAATCAAGCTAATGTCTTTTCATTACAATGAAATTCAATCTCATGGTAATCGGGCAGCCTTAGTAATATAATGCCCAAAAGGTCCCTAGATTAAATTGGGTGTGAAAAAAATTGGTCATGGCTTTGCAACCTTATTAGCAAAGGCATTAACCAAAGCCAGCGCATTGCTGGTCAACTGCTTGACCTTCACAACACCGTCGTACACGTCAGACCTAAGGGACCCATCTGCCACGTTATCGAATCCGTCGACACACGTGTCCTCGTTCGTCTCGGCCGCACTCATCCACGTCAGCACGTTGCTGAGCTGGAACGCCAAGTCCTCGGCCGAGCCGCCGAGCTGCTTCATCTGTTGGAGCGAGTCTTGGATCTGGTCGACGGAGTCGCTGAGGGTGGAGGAGCAGTCGCAGATCGCCGCCACCGCGCGGTGCTCTCCGCCGCCTTCGGCCAATGGGGAGAGGTTGTCGTTGCCGACGTACGTGGTCATGCTCTTGGCGTGGTTCAGGCTGACGCTGATGGCCACGCGCGCCAGCCTGGCAACGTTACCGCGCACGGCGCTAGCGTACCCGGAGAGGGAGGCGTAGCACGTGTCCGGATAGAGAGTGTTTTGGCAGCTCTTGAGAATGAAGTCGGTGTAGGGGGCGGAGGCGGTGGTGGGGTTGGCGAGCGCCGCCGTGGAAGGGGGTGGCGCGTGAAGGAGTAGTAGTGTGAAAATTGTGAGTGGGGAAATGAAGGAAAATAGAGGAGAGGGTCTCATTCTATATTTCTATTGGTCTTAAAAAACGACTTTATATTATTGATGGGAGTTTGATTTAAATCAGACAAAGAGAATGGGATGTGAGTTTAAATAGGAAAACTCTCTAAGGTTTGGATGCTTTTATATTACTCCCTACAAGTGTGAATGGGTGGTTCTCTCGGTCTTTCCTAGTCATCTTTTTCTAAAGTTGGTGTTTAATATGGAGTATTATGTATTTCTGGCCTCTTAAAACTATTTTTCAATTACTATTCACACAGTTAATCTTAAATCATTTTTTTAACCTATTTTTGTTGGTTATTTGATAAAATGACATAACCTAGTCACATCTTGTTTTGTTAAACATTTGATATAGTTTTTTAAAATAAAAAATTTATTTTTTAATTTTATGTCTGCGATCAAATAAATTGAATTGAAAATAAAGTCGATCAAACCTATGAAATACAAATGGGAAGATGATTTTAGGACGAAGGTAATACTTTATTTGTCCCTAAAAGTTTTTTGTTTGACTTATAGAATTTTTCAGATATATATTTGTGTTTTCTTTTTATAAAATTATTCGACCTGACAAAAAATAACTCGGTCTGTTTTTGACTTGAAAGCACTAAGTTTTGAACATAAATTTTATTGACTAAACTCGAAATAACCCGCTGAAAATTGGTCAAACTCGATCAAATCCAAACATGACCTAACCGGCCCGCTAATGTAAGAGTTCTTCAAAATCATATACTTTACACTGAAATATAATGTTATAAAAATAAGGTTATAATTATATATTTTTTCTTACTGTCCATTTTAGTTTATAATTTTATATTTTTGGACAAAATTTTAATGATATTGCATAAATATCTTACTTTTTGAAAAAAATTATGCACTTTTAACTCTTTATATTGATTTATATACTTAAAAATTACTTCAGAATTTAAAATAAAGTAATACGGAGTATAATAGATTCAATACATATTTTTTGATATTTTAATTTAATTTAGTGTGAAATGCATATGTTAATATGAATTTAAAAAAACCAAAGTCATAATCCGTTGAGTCGACCCGAACCCAATGACATTGGGTCATAAACATACAGTTCTCAACCCGAACCCGAAGTGACCAAACTCGAACACAACCTGACCGACCAATTTGTCAGCTCTACAAATTATTATGTAATGTCAAAATAAAATGTGACTGATAGAATAATAGTAAATAAATCTAAAAGGATAATGTCATGTTATCTTCTAACTTTTTTCCACTTATTACTTAATCTTATTAGAATCAAATGAAGTTAGATCAAAAAATAACTTTATATATAAATATATCTAGATTATATGTGAACGTATGTCAATCATATTAAAATCTTTCAGATCAGATGAAGAGAACATGACCTAAGTAGGATATCAATTACTTGAAATTAGGGTAGCACTTCAAGGGAATGCAAGAGGATGAGAGGTTGGGTTTGGGGAGGGGGGGGGGGGTGTTAGTGAGAAGTGGATAACTATAGGACATTGGTATCATATTATGATGACCTCATTTGAAGATAATATTATCAAATAACATTTGCATTATGAATAACTTTTAATGGTGTGATTTAATTTTGAAAATGTTAATTCATGCAGATCGATTCCATGAACATTATTGGACGAATGATTTTGTGCAACAGGATCCCGGATTGGATTCAATTAGGATTAGGATTCCTAATCTCACTCTCCATATATAGCATATTTAAATAGACCACCCATGTTAGGGTTGAGAGATCCGAAATTAATCAATTAGACAACATATTTTGAGATCATTTATTTGTTCTAATATTAAATGGAAAAAGACTAAAGTAGAAAAAAAATATTAAAAATATATTAAAATAGAACTTTCATATTTTTAATCGCGGAATAGGAGTTAAATTCTATTTACATTATCAATCATGATCATGTGCATTATTAAAAAGTATAGTGAAATACACATGCACAATGTCACATTACCACAGTGTGAACTTCTATTTAGAGAATACAAACATGAAATTCTTTTTTAGTAGTTTCTCTATATTTTATTCGTATTTAGGGTGATTATATATCTTAATACTCTCCCCATCCCTCAGTATTCGTTTAGTATTCTTTTTTGAATCATCCTTCAATATTTGTCCACTTTCCATTTAAAGTAACACAAATGAAATAAAAGGACTACTACAACCCTCTACTTTTCTATTCTTTCTTTGCATGTTCATTCTTGGTGTCCAGCGGCCTATAATAGGCTTTAGCTTCCTGATGGACAGGCAGTGCAAATTCTGATGAACAAGCAAGTGCATTTTGGACATTTTATCCCTCACATTGGTTATTGTGTCAAAACTAAAGTGGACAAATATTAGGAGACAAAATGAGTATTAAGTAAGTTTTGTAAAATGTTAAAGCTAAACATTAAAATTATTGAGTCTGTTTGGAAATAGCGTTAGCGTTTTAAATAAAAATTTAACGGTGCAAATTACTTTGAAAACGCTACTCGTAGATAGGCTTTTCAAAACGCAAACGCTATTTCCAAACAGACCAATTATCATACAACTGTTTAACAATATTTCTTCGTTCTCTAATTTATGATCTTAAATAACCAAAATAATAATTTTAGGATCTTTATAACGACATCCAACTACTCCTAAATGTAAATTGGTCAATCGGGTTTAATATATTATGGAGTACTACTACATTACACGTTCAAAAGTCAACAAAATGTAGTTGACCGTGATTAAAGAGACAAAGGTCACAAAACATTTAATTTAGATTTAATACTCCGTAGGTTTCTCTGTATTTATTTTTTCGAATGTCATCCATTACTCCCACGGCTCATTGTCAAACTATGGGGAAGAGGGCCCACTGGGGGAGGGGTGGGAGGGGGGCGGGGTGTAGGGACGAGGTCGGGCTTACGGAGCATTCTATTCGTCTAAATTTAGGTTGCATGATCACTATTTACATTGTTAAATTGAAATTGCTTTTATGTATACTTATTTCTATCAATCATTTGATAAAATAATATAATTATGTCGGTTCTTGATTCGTATAATTTTTTTATGTTTTTTTATAATATACCGAATACAACTTTAGTTTTTCATTCCACATAAATTTTCAAATAATTTGAATTAAAAATAACTTCAGTCAAATATAATTAATATACTAAAAGAAAATATTTAAATTGAGACAGATGGTGTATGAAGTAATTATTTCAAACTCTCTTCCGGGAGGCCCGTTGCATTTTCTTCTTTAATTGAATATGGGCTCTTAAAACACGCGGACTACATGAAATGGAGCATAAGGAATCATTATTATTATCGGGCCGAATATCTATTTTTTGGTTTACTTTTATTGGATCGTAATTTAGGGCTTTGGACCATTTCTTCTAGGGTGGATTTCAGAGTTCCGTTTACAAGCCTACTCCAAGTTCGGTAAATTAAAATTTGTTTTAATGTTACCTATTTTGAATAATTGAATGAGTAAATAAGGTAGAGGATTGGATTATGTGAATTAGAGCTAGCAAACAATCGGTCACGTCAGGTTTGAATTTGACACCATCGAGTTCAAATTATTTTGAGTTTGACTCTTTTTATATTGTGAGATGTTTGTTCATGATTATGTTGTTTGGTCTCGAGTTAATTCAACGAGTAAGGAGATTTATTATTTAAATTTTTAAATTTATATTAACACATGTATAATTAACAAAATATTAAAATAGATTGATTAGGCAAGGTCATTCTAATATACATTTAGTTTTTGAGTTATATGCATATATAGTCCCTATTGTGTTTGATAAGTGGGTGAGTTGTTCTCGAATTTTTAAAAATTGTCAAATAATCCATGTGCTTAAACAACCATAGCATAATTAGTCCTTATATTATAAAATTCGTAAAATGTACACAACACGCGCGTATTATGCAAAGACATCGATCATGTAACAGTAAAAAAACTAATATGAAATTTCAATTGTGATGTTTAACTTTGAACCATAGTACAATCTATTTCATCTTTTAGTTTAACTCTTACAAAAAATTCCTCGTTTCTTCTGCAGTGATATTCTTGAATCGTAGTACAATGTCCTATTTGAGTTCAAAATTATTCTATTTTTCAAGTAACTTTATTTTAAAGTATAATCGTGTGAGAAAAAGAAAGATAGAAAAAGACCATTTATTGCCTTTAACCACGAAGACGAGGGTAATTTCATAAGATAAAGTTCTTTTTTGTTACATGCTTCATATTTTCATATAGTACGCTTATGTTATGTGTACTTTACGTTTTTCTGAAAGAAGGAACTGATTATGCATTAGTTCTTTGACCAGAGGGACTATTTTAATTTACAACTTTTAAAAGTACAAGGATTATTTACCTACTTATGAAAGACCACAAAGACTATTTGTGCATTTAACTCTTAATTTTTTATATTTTATGAAAAAATATTATTAATACAATAAAAATTATAAATATATATTGGAATTGAAGTATATAAATTCTAAAAAATCTCTATCACTTTATATTACAAAAATATTAGGCAAATTTCTGCATGGACCTCTGGTCCATAGTTGGGGTCCACAACCTATGTTGGACCTTCATATATTGTAGATAAGCATGAGTTGTTCATTGTGTTTCTAAATTTAGATGTGAACTGTAAACCTTCTTATACTTTCCATGAGCTTAAAAATGAATATTTTCTTTATTTTTTGCAAGAGGCCTAATTTTATTTATAAGATCAATGAAATAAGATCTATAAAATAAAAACCCTTAGACCATGAAAGAATTTACCGATAAGCATCTCCTAAGTATTGAGACTTTTAAAAAAAAACTGATGAAAGTTAAAAATTGCACGAGCGGGTTCATTTAAACCTTAAGTCCACCATAAAATTTCTATGCAAATTAAAATATACAGAGTATAACGTTTAAAAGTTTTTAGTCATGTTGGTTAACAATATTAATATTTATGTTTCCATAGTATTAATTAATTACCAATTAACTTTTTGTTAGAAGATTTAAATTAAAACATGATTACTATGAATGTGATTTTAAAAAAATAAAAAATTATCATCATATACCTTATACAGTATTGAATGCACTATGACTAGAGAGACAATGCATTCATTGAACAGGCAAAAAGAAAAAGCCTTCATGAAGTGGGAAAACAATAAAATTAATTCATTAATTCCCAGTGAGCCTATTATTGCCCCATTCATCAATATCCCAATTATCGCCAAATTGGTTGCAGTGTGAATGACGAGACAGACGCAGTGAGAGTGAGACCAAATAAAGAAAAGAAACAATTTTACATGTATGCGATTAAGGAAAAAAAATGATTCTTATCGTGAAAAATAAGAAAAGTACATTTTTGGTCCAACTGATATTCGCATATAGGTCGTAAAGTAGCGTATTCGACCCGTTTATGTAGTTGTATATTTATACCGGTTTGTGATTAATGAAAAGCATACTAGTTTCTGCTAAAATTCTACATAGTATTTGAATGCTAGCAGTAGTCTATAGATTTCTGCTAATTGTGATTCTGATTGGACTAGTTGTTCCGTGTCTCGTCGGTCCGTTAGCGGATATTTTATTATGCTTGGTACTTCTCTAGTGTCATGGAAGACCAAGAAGTGTACAACTCTCACCCGATCTTCGGCCGAGGCTGAATACAGAACCATGACAAATGCTTGTGTAGAAATCCGCTGGATGCGTGGTATTCTTGGCGCTCTAGGTGTTTCGATTCTCCATCCTCCGCGGTTGTATATACTTTGACAACCGGGTAGGATTGTATATTGCAGCTAATCCAGTGTTTGACGAAAGTATGAAACATAGAGATGTTGATTGTCATATAGTTCATGAATCTGTTCAGCGACATGAGGTATCTACGCGTTATGTTCCTCCGTACTCAGCTCGTTATCAGCTACCATACATTTTTACGGAACCTTTACCAAAACTTATTTTTGATTTTTTATTGTTCTAGTTGGGCATTCATGATCTTCACGCATTGAGTTGACGCGTTAGCGGATATTTGTGTATAGGCCGTAAAGTAGCGTGTTTGGCCCATATTATTTAGCCCATGTATGTACTTGTATATATATTTATACTCGTTTGTGATTAACGAAAAACAGATCAGTTTCCGTTAAATCTTACATTGTAAAATTTACACTAAATAGTACTAAAACATAGATATTTTCCAATGTAGTACTTGGACTTTTATATATTCCTTAAATGGTACTTGAATAATAATGTCTAGTTGCGCGAACAATGTCCAGTAATGGTGAACATTTAGTTTGAACAATGTCCAGCGGTGGTGAACATTTACTTTAACAATGACTAGTGGATAATGACCCGTGCTACTACATTAGAAAATAAAAATATATAATACTACATTGAAAAAGTCACAATATATAATACTACATTGAAAAAGTCACAATATGTAAGTACATTCATCTCAAAACAATGCGACATGGCTAGTAAAATAATGCAACCTTATTTACTTCACTCCATATAAAGTATGTATCACAATCCTTTATATATAAATTTGAGAGTTTGGTCTCCAAGAAAAAATGACATGTGTCAAACTTGAAAGAGTGACATGTGTTAATATTTAGAGAATGACATGTGACAATCTTTAAGCGTTTATTTTCTTTTTTAGTATTTCATCTCCTTCCTTCTTCAATTATTTCATCATTTTTACTTTTTAAAAAATGATAATTAATTATTTTTGAATTCATGAATCCAAATTTATAATTAATAGAATTTGTAAATTTTAATAAAATTTTATTTTATCAGAAGTATACATGAACATTTTTTAATACCCGACTCAGATTTAATAAATTATAAAATTTTCAAACAAACTTTTAGGCACATGAATATTTTTTAAAAAATAAAATGTTTTAATCATGTTAATTAGAATTATAAGCATTTATTTAAACAATCAGTCAATAGCATTAAAAGAAAAACAAATTAAAATAAATTAAAATTTCAAGCATTTATTTAAACAATTACTTAATCCTTTATATATAAATTTGAGAGTTTGGTCTCCAAGAAAATGACACGTGTCAAACTTGAAAGAGTTACATGTGTTAATATTTATAGAATGACATGTGGCAATCTTTAAGCGTCTATTTTCTTTTGTAGTTTTTCATCTCCTTCCTTCTTCAATTATTTCATCTTCTTTAATATGTTTTTTAAAAAATGATAATTAATTATATTGAAATCATGAATCCAAATTTAGAAATAATAGAATTTGTAAATTTTAATAAACTTTTATTTTATCACAAGTATACATGAACATTTTTTAATACCCGACTCGGATTTAATAAATTACGGGGTATAAAATTTTCGAACAAACTTTTAGGGATATGAATACTTTTTAAAAAATAAAATGTTGTAATCATGTCAAGTAAGCTTACATACCAAGAATGAATTTGGTATCGTGTGATCGAAGATGACCATTTAAGCTTCAAAGAAGAAAATTCCAAATATTTTATGTTTTGCCATTTATATCAATAAGAGTAATGGCTAAACATTGTCATTTATTGGATTATTTTTTACCAAATGAATATCACTCACAGTCAACTTTATATTGTAGTTTCATGAGTGAAAGCAAATGCATCATTGAAAGTTTTAGTTTGAGATCACAACAATAACTCTTGCAACTTCACCAAAAATGTGATTTACCACGTACGAAAGTGTTCCAAAAGATTTAGATTTAAATTATACACTTACATGTTTTTTCAATTTATATATAGTTGAATTCCAGTCAGCAAACGTTTATGATATATTATTCATTAAAATTCTAATGTTCGATATTATATTTTGCTCGATTTTTTAATCATTACCTAAGAAAAAATAATTATATTAAAAAATGTATTTGTTTGACCCCGTGCGTGGCACGAGTAAAAACACTAGTATAGTTTAAGATAAACTCGGCATGCTTAATTAATTTGCATATAATATAATTAATGTTTGAACTACCAAAATTGGAAATCTTCATCTCCTCGCTCTTATGTCTCCCCACTGCTCACTCAAACAAACAACAAAGTGACATGTGTGCGCTGAGTTAGACTTAGAGAACTTTGCAAATAAAATCAGACAGATTTTCTATTAATTTGATGTATTTGTTGATGTAACTAGTTTTGTCATTTTTTATTTTATTACTTTGGTTACAATTTTGACTTAAATAAAGATTTTTTTGTATACATGTTATTCAAAGAAAAACAACGTACGTGTTGGTATTGGCATACATTAGCATGCACGTCCAAAAATACTTGTATAGTTATGAAGAACACTATATTTAAGTTTTCATAAAAGCCAAAATTAAACACTTCATCCGTCCTAAAAAGAATCTTACAATTTACTATATATTCTGAAAATCATGGAATTTTTTTGTTTATTTGTACCTTTTCATCGACTATTTAATAAAATAAAATATTTTTGTCACATCTTGTTTTAAAAAAACTTAGCTTTAAACTTGTAATTTTATTTTTTATTTCTATACTAATCTGTAATTTATATTATAGTGTTAACGGAACCTTAACCTTTTAATATATTACCTCCGTCCCCGAGTATTTGTCCAGTTTTAACTTTTTTTTGGTCAACTATTTTCAATCTTTGACCTATGATTAAATAAAATATATATTGTATATTAATTAGAAAAAATAATATTTTGAAAATATTTGATATAGTAAATGTAATAAAACTATTTTTGTATCTGATAGAATTTGGGATGGGTATGGACAACTGGATTGGGTAATAAGACACTTGGGTTGAACCACATTAAAAGATTGAATCTAATCTTTTAGTTAGTTAACTCAATAACTTATATACCGATTATTTTTCTCACACTTTTCCGATGTGAAATACTTTAACACTTCCCCTCAAGTGGACAACCGAGTCATTTTGAATCTAACCGGTTGACCACTTGCAAATGAACTCTCATTCCCTTGACTTTTTTTTTTGAGCGCCAACACCTAAAGGACCACGAGCCACTGGGTATGGACTTCCAGACGAGCAATCGTGTTAAACGGGCCACAGGCCGTTGGATACAAACTCCACACGGACAACTTGGCTAAAGACAAACGGGCCGCTAAGAATTAACGTCTAGACGGACACCTTGACAAACGAGGTAGGCCAAAACCTGCTCTGATACCATGAAAGAATTTGGTGGGATACTCTTAACAGTATCATTATCTAATATAATTTTAATTTAATTTCAAGTCAATGTTTATCAATTTTGACCGAAAAAAGTCAAAAATGGACAAATATTCATGGACTGAGGGAGTACTACATCCCTTGGAGAGTGGTTATTCAAATTTGACTCTTCACAGTCAAAATTTGAAAGATTTGACCATAGATTAAATAAAGTTGATATTAAATATTGATACAAAATATGTTTATAAATAAGATTATCTTGTAAGATATTTTCACATTATCATTTTATTTAACTAATACTTCTCTTCCTTCAAAAAAAAAAACTAATACTTCTAGTTAACTTCAAAACCTCAAAACTCAATAAATATTTATTCCGAGAGGGAGGGAGTACACATGCTTCATATAGATGACCCGAATGACAATAATTTGTGCGACATAGATAATAATCATCTATGCGAAGCATGCGTGTACTCCTAGTAGCAACTACTTGGTAGCACCGTGACATTTTTCTTTTAAAAAAGGATGGGAGAGAAATAATATAAAGTCCATAACACGTACACATGCGTTCAAAACCAATACAGTATTCTTCTCACATTATTATGTGTCTCATGAATACCATAAACTCAGAATACATATTTTATATATATATATATATATATATATATATATATATATATATATATATATATATATATATATATATATATATATATATATATATATATATATATATATATATATATATATATATATATATATATATATATATATATATATATATATATATATATAGAGAGAGAGAGAGAGAGAGAGAGAGAGAGAGAGAGTCAAACAAAACGTGTGATATATTAAAGACAACGAAATGACATGCTGTGCGGTGAGTGACTATGTACTGTTCTTTTATTTAATAACTCCATTCCTCCCTAGATATTTGCCACTTATATTTCCGAGGTAAAATATCAAATTTTTTAAATTTATTTTATTTACATATTGGTATAGAAATAAAAAAATAAAATTTACATATCAGAAAACTACATTAAAAGTTGTTCGAAATAAAAGTGTCAAGAATATTCTATTTTATCAAATAACCAATATAATAGAAACGTAGAAATAAACAAAAATTCTCGCGATTGCTGAAAAAGAAAATGTTGTAAATATTTTGGGATCGATGGAATAATATTTTTAACATTTCATTTGAATCTTTCCGTATCATATTCAAAGAGTGAAATTTTATATACTTTGTTTTCTTCTTTTTTATTATTTATTTGATAAAATAATATAGTCATGTCATTTCTAGTTTTCTAGATATTTTGATGTAATTTTTTTAAATATTATTTTTATTTTCAATTTTACATCTACAGTCAAATAAATTGAATTGAAAATAAATTTGATCAAACATCGTAACGTGGATCAGAAAGATTCAAATGAGATGGAGGGAGTATAATCTTACGTATCAAATGATAACCATATATAAACCCACACTCGGTACGTGAATTATTTAAAAAAGAAAAAAAGAATTGTTTGAATTTTTTAATGTTCAGTATGGTCATTTGGTACATTATGTATTATTGAGATTCTGATTAATTAAATACTCCGTATCTCAACAATAGTTCTTTATTGATGATTTAGTTAATTTCTTTAAGTTTTCTTCTTCTTTTTTTCTTAGAAAAAGAAAAAAAATAGTCATAGTGAGGGTACTAGCTGCTCTATCATTGGAAGGTGGGTAAAAAGTTGGAACACAGTGTGTGGCACTATAGTCGATTACTTAAAATAAAAGTCATAATACTCAAGCCAAAAACACTTAGTCATAACTTTGCTAAAAAGTATTTTTGGAGCTCATTTTGTACCCAGAAGTCATACACTATAAGCATAACTAAATTTGACAAACATACAAGAGATTTTTGGCTGAAGAAGAAGCTCAAAAGTTATTCTCAAACACAATGTCAAACATCTTCTTAAAAGTCGTCGTAGTAGCTAGGCTAGCAGCTATGAACAAAAATACGAAATTGTTAGGGGAGAGACATAGAAAACGGAAAAGAATTATATCCCTCCGTCCCAAAATGTTTGCCACATTTGCTTTTAAATATGTAAATTTTGATAATAAGAGTAAATTTCATAATTTGTCCTTTATAATAAAAAGGTTTCTATAATTACTCTTCTATTATCAAATATTATCCCGATGATCATTCTTTTATGGATATCTTTCCACATGTAGTCATTTTTTTATCATCTATCATGTTGATATTTATTTGAAGGCTAAAAGTATAATTTCAAAATGTCATTTCTGATGCATCGTTTGTGAATTACATTCATTTTCTACTACAACCAAAGTCTATAAGTATAGTCTTCTATTGGCATGTGATCCTAACTCACAACCATAGTCATTACTTTTGTATTATTCATCTAACCAATATCAGAATACGTTACTGGACATAAGGCTGATGTCAAATTATACTTTTAGCCATTAAATTAATACCAACATTATAAAAGATTAAAAAAGGATCATTTCTGGAAAGCACCCATAAAAGAATTTGTAAAGGACTACAAGAGTAATATTTGATAATAAAGGACAAAATATGAAAAGTCCCATGTTATAAAGAATTACTTATGGAATTTACTCGGATAATAATTAGTTTTATTGAATAGTAAATGATACATCTATATATATATAGATTACAATAGAGAATTCTAATCTAAATAAAAGAAAATTATTGTAACAATGCAACAAGAAAATAAGAGAATAAGGAAGATAGAATATAATAATATTTTATTTTCTAATATATCTAGTATACATAATAGTAACATTCAAATTTTTAGACTCCATACTTAGATTCTACTATTCTAGCATGGAGATTCACCTTCATTAAAAACTCCATAGTCCCATTAAGATTAAAGTGTAAAGAATTACTCAAACACTAGATATTAGAATTAGGGCATGTATGGATTTTCGTAAATTAAAATGTGTGGTTGAAAATGATTTAAACAGAGAAAGATTTTGAATCAATCAAAAAATTTCAAAAGAAAAGTGGAGTGCTTTTTGTAACCTCACAAAAAGAAAATAATTAAGAAGTGTTTTTTGGACGGAGGAAATATGATACTCCCTCCTTTTCATTTTAAGTTTTCTATTGTTGTTTACGATGTTTGACTGAAGGTATTTGCAATAAATTTATATAGAATTTGGAGTAGAATTAAAAATTAAATTTTATATATTTAAAAATTATAACAAAAGGCCAGGTCTACCAAATAAGAAGTGACATAACTATCTTATTTTATCATTAAAGCAACGAAAATAAGTAATTAAAGTGATGAAAATTAAACATAATTAATAATAAATTGAAAATTTAAATTAGGACAAAAGAAGTAATATTAGAAACCAATTCCATGACAAGAAATCTAAAACTCTAAAAACAAAGATCAAGGCACAAGCAAACATTTCTGGATCGAATGCTTCTTTGGTTCACCATGAGTGCATATTATTTTTATAGACCTTCTCACATAAAGAAATTATATATATATATATTTTATTTAAAAAAAAATTACTTATTTAAATAGTAAAAAATTTTTATTTTGCTCATATATCACTCTATGATGAATCTCGGGTCTATCATAGAATTTGGCAATTTGCTTTATGGACTATACTATTTGTGCATCACTTTATATACCATAATGATGCATTAGTAAAATCTATCAAAGTGTTTGAGCAACGTATGGGCGGTATGGCGCACAAAGTAGTGCATAAAAACGAAAAAAATATTAAAGTATGAATAAAATATTAAAAATATATCAAAATAAAACTTTCATGTTATTATTCTCGAAATAGGATTTAAAATATACTTACATTATCAAATGTGTAAGTTACATTTTACGAACGAGGTACCGAAACGTCCCCGAATTATTCCATGTCATGGGAAGCTTGGTGACTTTTTTTATGGTTGAAATTACTTTAGAAACCTACTCAGTCTACCCATACCTGCCCAACCTGATTTCATCCAGGAACCGGGCCCCGCATTCTTTTACTTTTATGCCCTCCACGTGTCCCCTTACAAATCCGACGGTAACCGATCCAATCCAAAATTCACTAGTAGCCTGCAGCCCTCACGCCGGCCCAATCCATATGCATTTAGTCCGGTCCAGCCCGAATCTGGTCAAACGTGTTCTGGTTCCAGTCAAATCCACTCATCGGCTTCCAGAACGCCCAATCATGTCTCGCCACGCGTCGCAATTTCATTGGGTGTCACCCGAGAATCCAATGGCCCAACGGTCAAAACACTTCTATAAAGAAAGGGACTCTTCCCGACATCATTTCTCCCCTCCTCCGAACAGCCGAAAAAAATGGCGCCAACTCCGTTCTATTTCCCGGCAAGCTTCCGGCACATCTCCGCCGTTTTCTTCCTCGGTTCCCTCATCTCTCTCACCGCCCTCCTACATTGCTCCGCCGGAGCCCAGAACTACCGTGACGCCCTCCAGAAGAGCATCCTCTTCTTCGAAGGCCAACGCTCCGGTAGACTTCCGCCCGACCAACGCCTCCGGTGGAGGAGGGACTCCGCATTGCACGACGGCGCCACCGCCGGAGTAAGTTAGAACCGAAATTGGTTCTTAATTGTTACATTTTGGAATATCAAATTACATTAAAATCATTTTTTTAATAATTTGTGGTTAAATTGGTGCAAAATCCTCTGTTTTTAGGTGGACCTGACAGGTGGGTACTATGACGCCGGCGACAACGTGAAATTCGGGTTCCCGATGGCGTTCACGACGACAATGCTGTCGTGGAGCATAATAGACTTCGGGCGGAACATGGGCGGGGAGGCGAGGAACGCCGTGAAGGCGGTGAGGTGGGCGACGGACTACTTGCTGAAGGCGACGGCGACGGACGGAGTAGTGTACGTGCAAGTGGGGGACGGGAACTCCGACCACCAGTGCTGGGAGAGGCCGGAGGACATGGACACTCTGAGAACGGTGTACAAGATTGACCGGAGCAACCCGGGATCGGACGTCGCCGGAGAAACGGCGGCTGCTCTGGCGGCGGCGTCCATTGTTTTCCGGTCACGTGACCCTGCGTACTCTAGGCTACTCCTCAATCGAGCCGTTAAAGTAAGTGGTGTTTTGTCTCTCTCATAGTAAATGCTTTTTCCATTTCTATAATTCTTTGTGGTAAAAACTAGTCCTTTTGACTTATACTGTTAATTTGTAAAAATTTTGATTACAAATTAAAAAAATATACTTTCTCTGTTCACAAATAATTTAAATACTTAACTTTTCAAAAATTATGGAAAATTTTATTTATTTATATGTTTTCATTGACTATTTAATTAAATACAAAGTAAAATATTCTTGCCACTTCATTTTTACAAAAATTTTTATATATTTTTTTAAATATGTAAATTTTATTTTTTATTTATTTAATAAAATTAAAATAAAATGAATTAAAAAATTTTAAATTTTATTTTATTTTGTGTAAAATATAAATGATTTAGGGAAGAAGAGAGTACACTAAAATGTGATGGGTAGGATAAGTAATTTTAATATTATAAAGGCAAATTCATTTTCATCTTGAAACAAATGTGATGGGATATAAAATGTGGGGATGGGAAAAAATAATTTTAAAAGTATAAGTATAATACTCCCTCTCTCCATCTTGTTTTGAGAAAAATATTTTCATGAAATAAAATCTTTTTGTCACTAACTCCCCCGTTCCACAAAACACTTCCGATTTTGACTTTGAGAAAAAATAAGGAAAGTGTAAATTTGGTTAACTTTTCAATTTTGCCCATGATGTGATGGAAAAAAGTAAAATGTGATAGTTTGGTTATTAGTGAAAAAGTATGATGTGATAGGTAGGATATGAAAAAGTAGGGGTAAAAGTGGTTTTTTAATAGAAAGTGGAAATGTTTTGTGGAAAGCAAAAAAACGAAAGAGGAAGAGTTGTGTGGAACGGAGGGAGTATTATTTTGTAGAAGGTTTGAAGAGCTTTTTGTTATGTATGTTTTATTTTTAATTTTTATATTAATATTTGAATAAAATAAGTTTAAAAAACTTAAAATAGAAAATGATTTAGTTAATATATTCCTTAAAGACAATCCAATAAATGCATGGAAGTATAAATGTGTAAAAAAGGGCCACTGGATGGCCCATTGGCAAACGGTCTCACGGCAAAGGATATTATTAATGAAAAACAGTTGCTAATAGGGGTTCTATGGCTTTAGAAGCCACTAAACAAATTGATAATTTATTTCTTTGTCTAACTCTACGCTTTTCCCTCCAACCATGTCAATTACAGGGTGCAAGTTTAGTTTATTTTGGAGTCAAAATTTTTATTCGTAATTAACAATTATAATTTTGCGATAAATTAAAAGTTAAACAAACACGAATAAAAGTGGCTTTACGAAATGGCAATATAAAAAAATGAATACAAATTCTATAATTGATCCTTAAGATAAAATTTCTCTATTTAATCTTCCTGTTATCAAATATTACAAGGTGATCATTTTTACCAATATGTTTTTCACAAATGCTCCTTCATTTCTCTAAAAATAGTTTTGTACACGGTAATAATTTGTGAGACAGTCAACACAATTAAGTATTCCATTTCCGTCACGTCCCACAGTGAATGATACAGTTGGTCAAACAATTCGTTTTTAATTACAGTACATTATTTTCTTTTTTTTTTGGCATTTTATAATAATCTTTTAAAATTAACATAATACAAGTAGCTAGTAGTAATAATATTAATGATAATAATAAATCACCGTGGTGAAAAATCTGGGCAGGTTTTTGAGTTTGCCGACAATCACCGGGGTGCATATAGTTCCAGCTTGCTGAATGCGGTCTGTCCTTTTTACTGTGATTTTAATGGCTACCAGGTAATTAATTAATTAATTAACGTTTTTATAATTAATTTTTTTTAATAAAAAAATTAATTTATGAATTTTTGGGATTTCAAAATGATGGCCGGACTGGTTTATATATACACCTAGGATGAACTCCTGTGGGC
Organism: Cuscuta australis; assembly: GCA_003260385.1. Lineage (NCBI taxonomy): Eukaryota > Viridiplantae > Streptophyta > Magnoliopsida > Solanales > Convolvulaceae > Cuscuta > Cuscuta australis. The sequence continues at coordinate 522,147 of NQVE01000102.1, forward strand.
GGCGGCGTGGTTGCACAAGGCGTCGAGGAGAAGGGTTTTCAGGGAATACATAGTGAGAAACGAGGTCGTTTTGAGAGCCGGAGAAACCATCAATGAATTTGGATGGGATAACAAACATGCCGGGATCAATGTCCTCATTTCTAAGGTGAATTAATCAATTAACTAACTAATTACTTTCTCTAATTACACTCTATTTTTTTTTACTTTAATAGTAAATATTTGATTGGTAAATTATTTTCTCTAGATCCATTATGAGAGTGGAATAGTGGGTTTGTTTGGTTTGGTGTGTAAAAATATTCACCAAATAGTTCAATACATGTCATTTATTCTTCCTGTCCTATATTATTATCTTTGTCGAGGATTAAGTTCTTGACTTGTTGAGGAAGATGTCTCCCAATCCATTATCCACATGGTGTGGGTTGGATTGGATTGGATTGGGTGAGTGATTGGGTCCTTTTTTTTTCTCTCCTTTTCTTCCATCATCTTTCCTTTGGAGTGTTGGATCCAACCAGGGGTGGGCCCCCTTATTTGAAAAAGGCTCAACCTTTTTTTTGGCAAAAAAAAAGAACCCCCAAGAATTTATATTTTCGTAAAAAAATTTGGGAAATTTATTTAATTAGTATTAAAGTATAATGACTTTTTCAATACAGTACTATTGGGCGGTCATTGTTCAAGTAAATGTTAATCATCACTGGATATTGTTCAAACTATATGTCCAACATCACGAGACATTATTTTTGCTACTAGACATTATTCAAGTATTATTTAAAGTATAAAAAAGTTTAAATACTATGTTAAGAAATGATATACTCCCCATATGTTTTAATATTATTTATTGCAAATTTTACAAATAAAATAGAAATGTGAAAGTTTTTATAGGGCTTAATGTGATTATGTGAAAGAAAGTGAAACACTTGATGGGTGACAATCCTAGACAAGCTACTTAATATGGGAGCCATTCCATATCCAATCTTAGCTTCTAACTTTTTATAAACATGAAAAAGGAAAGGAAAAAATGGGCCAAATTGTAGCTGTCATTTACAACTCTATTTCCCAAAAGAATTTCACTTTGATTTGGCATAAAATTAAAAAAAAGTGGAAATATGAATTTTAAAGTAATACAAAAGATAGAAAAATATTCTGTACTACTCAAATTTTCTATAAAAGAAAAGAAGAGATTTTTTTTTGAGAAAAAAAAAAATAATTTTTTTTTGGGACAGAGTAAGTATTAATTTTCTTATGTAGAGAGAAAAAACCTACATTGCCCCCATATGTCTTCATAAGAGACCTCAAATTAAAAAAGGAAAAAAAATTGGAAATAGGAATACTGTTTCTCTCTCACATTTGAAGTCTCTGGTAATTGCATGTGCAAAAAGAAGTGGGGAAAGGACAATTATTTTTCTATTATCTTTCCATACTGGCTGATGAGAGCAGTGATTCTTCATATCACCATTTTAATCCACATTTGTATATTTTTCAAATATTTTTTTTCCCAATAAAAAAAATTGTGACTGTGACTTCACTCTTAGCTCTAGATTCTGAACTCTCACATGACACATTTTTCCAATATTTTCCCCAAACATGACATAATTATATTGCCTTTTTGAAAAAATCATCATGACTTACTCCTACAAATTACTCCCTCCGTCCTATAATGATCTTCCCGGTTCGCAAAACGAAAAAAAATCCCAAGTTTTTTCAATCTATTTTATTTAAATATTGGTATAGAAATAAAAAATAATACATACATATTTAAAAACTACATCAAAAGTTCAACAAAACAAGTGGTAACAAGAATATTTTATTTTATCATATAGGCCATGAAAAAATACAAATAAATATAAATTCCCGTGAAGTTGGAATAATGCTCTGGGAAGATCATTATAGGACGGAGGGAGTAATTTAAAAAAAGGTGGAACGCCCACTCAGGGCGATTCTACACCTCGGCCTGACAAAATTGTTAAAGGATAAATCATTTATAATCTCAATTTGGTCTTTAGAGAGCTATTACAAATAATAAAACTCACATACTGTCACGGTCGGAATTCAACCTTAGGATCAACGGACTTGACAAACTCTCTTTGTAAAATAACACCCAATATTATATTACTGTTGGGTTATCAAGAATATTTTGTTTTCTTGTATTTTCCTGTTTAAGTAATGTTTTTTTCTTCAAAACTGTACTTGTACTCTCTTGATTATGTGTCATGCCTGCCTGTCTGGTTTTGAATTGCTTTTAATGGTTTCATTGTAATTAAATCACAATTTGTTGAAATTACTAATCAATCCTTTTTTTGGGTTTGTTTATACATATTTAATTAATTAACTAATAGGAAGTGTTAATGGGGAAGGAAAATGACCTAAAGTCCTTCCAGATAATGGCTGATGGTTTCATCTGCTCCATACTTCCTGGCATTTCCCATCCTCAAGTTCAGTATTCTCCAGGTATCTTTCTTATACCCAGTTTCATCTCCTACAGTCACACCACGGATGACACCGAAATAAACACCGTCGCTGTCTAACACATTACAGAGAATTATAATAATTGTGAAGCGGTTGGTGTATACTTTGGTGTCATCCTCCTCAACGGAGATTATATACTACTCCGTATAAAAATAAGATGTTTTATATAATATGATTTTTTAAGAGTTTATTTCATAAATAGTTCCTAACTACAAGTAGCTTTTCATATTTAGGGGCTGTTTGTTTCAGCCTCTTAATGGTTCAGATGTCTGAATGATTCAGCACTTAATGGTTCAGACTGTTTGTTTCAGCCTCTTAATGGTTCAGATGTCTGAATGGTTAAGTATTATACAGAGTCTGAATGGTTAAGAGCTGTTATCTGAATTGATCAGATATTTGCCTCTGAATAGTTAAACAATATACTAGCTCTTAATGGTTCAGACCTCTTACTGGTTCAGCACTTAATGATTCAGACCTCTTACTGGTTCAGCACTTACCCATTTAGAAGTTGCCAAACAGCCCCTTAGTGTTCAATTTTAAGATATTACATAAATGATCCCCAATTTTTTGAAAACTATTCTCCAATTTCAGAAATTATGGAATAATTTCAAAAACTAGGGACGAAATATTTTAGAATTGATGACTAAAATTGGAAAAAGACATGTGAGTAGGGACTATTTATGGAATTTATTTATTTTATTTTTTAAAAAATTTGGGACTGATATGGGTGAGTTATGGCGTGTTTGGATGGATGAAGGTGGACTGATAGTAAAGCCAGGGAGTTGTAACATGCAACACGTGACATCATTGTCTTTCCTGCTATTGGCTTATTCCAATTATCTAAGCCACGCCAATCGCATCGTGCCATGTGGCCAGACCTCTGCCACCCCTGCTCTCCTTAGACGCTTAGCCAAACGCCAGGTTACTATTCTTCTAATCCTTTCCTTTTTTTTTTCTTAGTATATTTTTCCTCTAACCAAACAATTCCTATACGATGGCGGGGTTCAATGGCCACTTGTTTTGAGTGATTACGAAAGACAATGTTTCAATTGAGACACCTATGATGTTTGTTCACAAAATTGATTGTTCATTTTTCCCTCGTAACCCTCCACTTAATCTCCACTTTAACTCATTTCCACTCACCTTAATGGCAGAGTGTAAGTTTAGTTAACCTAGAGGTCAAAAATTCTGTTCTCAAATTCAATTAAACTTGCACTCTGTAATTGAATTGACGTGGGTGAAAGATGAGTTGAGATCAGAACTAACTTTGAGGGTTAGATGTATAAACAATCAATTTTACGAAGAGAGTCTCATAGAGGGACGAACAATGTCCTCTGTGACCATTTAAAGTGAGTGTCATCGAACTTGGGTAAACTAAATTAGAAAAATTTGCGTGAAACAGTTTAACTTTTGATCAAAATGTGCAAAATAATTTTACTTTTTATTTGAGTTTAGGAAGTACTTTTAAGTAACATTGTTTTTCTTGTATTTTTTCTCTTTTAGGTTGACTACATTCTTGGGGACAATCCGATGGGAATGTCGTACATGGTCGGATACGGTGCCCGTTACCCGCAGAGGATTCATCACCGAGGGAGTTCGATACCCTCGGTGAATGTCCACCCGGCCCATATCGGGTGCAGAGAGGGGTCCAAATACTTTGCGAGCCAGTACCCGAATCCGAACAAATTGATCGGAGCCGTGGTTGGTGGGCCAAACATCACGGATAACTTCCCGGACTGGAGGCCTTTGTACCAGGGTTCCGAGCCCACTACATATACTAATGCTCCGCTAGTCGGCCTTCTGGCCTACTTCTCGGCCCATTCGTGATTTTTGCTTCGATGATTGTGTAAAGAGAAAATGTGGTGGTGTGTGCAAAAGCCCACCCTCTCTATTCTTGCTCCATCATTATTATTTGTCTCTATTCCCTGCACACTTTTGTTATTTAAAGTAATTATTAAAATTATTACACCAGGGTTATTATTATTATTATTATTATTCCCTCTGTCTTAAAATTAACTTTTCAGTTTGATTTTTGCAGTCAAATTTTTTAAACGACTGTATATTACGGGAAAAAATATTGAATTTTCATATAAATTTATTATCATTAAATTTATTTTGAAACATTGTTTTGAAATATATTATTTTTATATTATATATTTATATAAAAATAAAGATATTAAGGATCAAAGTGTCGCATTGGAGACTAAAAAATCAAATGGAAAGTTAATTTTAGTCAAACAAATACTTGAACATCAACTTAGAACTTTAATGAGATAAATTGAGAAATGTTAGTAGGGTATTTGTTCAGTTTTAATTTTTTTAATCAAAATTGACAAATTTTAACCACCAATTAAATAATATTAGTTTTAGATATTAATACAAAAATAATTTTATTAGATCTATTTTATACAATATTTTTAAAATATTACTTCATATAATTAATATACTTGATTATTTTTATTTAGTTCAAGGTCAAATGTCAAAAATAATTGATTACAAAAAGGCATAACTCGACAAACATTTAAGGACGAAGATAGTAAATTTATTTTTAAAAGGTTAAGTAAAGTTTAGGTATTTTTTTATGGAAAATTAAGTTTGCCTTGATATCTTACTATTATGGGGTGGGATTTACGCAAATAGAACTTAAACATATCATTTTTCCTTAAATAGGATGAGTCATATCTATTCTAACGTTTGGCAATGAAAAGTTTTCTAACGTTTGGCAATGGAAAATTCTAAAATATTATGCTTTTGAGAAAATGACTTATTATACAATTCAAGTAAAATAAGACATTATTTAAAAAAATTGAATGATCATTAAAATAATCAGACATTATCTAATATTTGTTGCTTATGACCAAATTTATAGAGTCATTTGTATAATAAGTCATTATCCAACACTGTTGCTAATGAATGCATATATGGCAGATCATATGAAATTATGTGTCATAAAAGAAATAAAACATATTTGGTGTCATTTAAAAAAATGTACTACCTTTTTATTTTATATAGAAATTTTTTTCTAAACGAAATGCACCTATTTAATGTGCTCGTTGCAACCATGGCTTATTAATAGCGAAATTTGCACTAAATATGACTAAAACATAATGACTTTCCTAATGTAGGACTTAAACTTTTTTATTCCCTAAATAGGACTTATTAATGACCTAGTGGAAGGAATAATGTCCAGTAACGATGGACATTTAGTTGAATAATGACTACTTGATAATGACCAAAGGTCCTACATTGGGAAATAAAAACATATGGTCCTATATTGGGAAAGTCTTTAGAGAAATATATGAGAAGTGTAATACTCGCTACATTCCAACATAAAAAAGAATGAATCTATAAAATGATCCTTTCTAATTAGGTCTTTTTTTTCAAATTAATCCTTAATAAATATTCCATCTGTTTCTTAAAACACTTCATCTTTTATTTTTTATTTTCTCTAGAAGACTTCCACTTTCTATTAAAAAACCATTTTTACTCATATTTTTTCTTACCCTATCTATCATATTATACTTTTTTTACTAATAATTTATTTATAACATCTTACTTTTATTTACCACATCAAAAGAAAAAAATTAAAAAGTCAACAAAAGTACACTCTTTATTTTTCCAAAAAGTCTAAATAGGAATCATTTTTTGAAATAGAGGGAGTAGTAATTACTAACGTGGTCTATTGTAATTGAGGGTTATTCTCTAAATAGTCTTCTGTCAAAAATGAATATTAAATGGATCGTACTTTGATAATTTCTATAATCTAAACTATAAAAAAAATCTTTAAAATGATCCTTTCAAACTAAATGGATGACTGCTAAAAGAACGAACCCACCATGAGTCAGCTCATATAGACTCCATTTCAGCAAAACACTTAGAAATTACCAGTTTAGAAAAACACTTAATTACAAAAGAGTATTTCGAAAACATATTTTAAGTTTAGATGATAGAAAATATGAAAACATTTTTTATTTGACTGACATTAACGACAGAAACCATTTAAAGAATAAATCTAAATTATAAAAGATCGCGTAAGTAATTACAAGTATTACTTATTGAGTACTACTCCCTCCGTTTCCCTGAGATGTTCTCATTTTGACTTTTAGTGGTTTTTAAGGAGAGTTGAAAAAAGGTAAAAGTTTACCATAATACCCTTAATGAAAAATGGGTGGAGTGTATTAAATTAGGTGGGTGAGGTGTAATAAATAAAGTAAATGGGGGTAGTTGCAGTATTTTAATTGTTAAAAAATGAAATGAGAAGATCTATTGTGGACAAAAAAAAAGGCTATTGAGAAGATCTATGAGGGACGGAGGGAGTAATTTTTAAAAATATCTTGTTAGAAATGCCTATTTTAAGAATCAACTTAAAAAAATATAGAAATGGCTCATGCATGATTATGATTGAAGGAGATAGATACTCCTTTATCCCCATTCCCCATGCACAAATTCTTCAAATGAGTATCGTTGAATCAAAATAATTTATTTCGTAGTATTATTTTTTTAAAAAAATAAGTCACATATTTAATTCTTGGACATAAAAGAAAGAAATATGAAATCTACTTCGAAATTGACAAAAAAAATGAATAATGGAGTATTGAAAATATATACTCCGTCATCGTTGGCCCTAATGAAGGCCAAAGTTTCAAACTTTTGGACTAGTTTGAGTTGCCTATGTCCCGTCTACAATTAATGTAAGGGTTGACCCTAACCTAATTTGTTACTCCCTCCCTCTTAATTTAAATAGTCTGTTTTAGTTTATGCTGAATGATCAAAATTATTTTTAATACAATTTATTTGAAAATTATAGTAAAATTCAAAAATAAAACTTATAAATTAAAGAACTACATCAGAAGATCTATAAAAGAGATGTGACGTAATTATATGATTATATCAAAAAAATAAAAAAATTAAAGAAATAAAGTAAAAGATATTTGATCTTGTCAATAATAAACATAAAGCTTAGAGCAAATACAATGGCGATTGGCGAGTATATTGGCTCCCTTGCCACGCCACATCAGCACAAAGAAGATGGAAAATAAATTTGACTCGTGTGGCTGTCAAATTTCACCATGCATTGAGAGGTAGGAGCGTGGCATTCCATCTTTTATTTATAAAATAAATAAAAGATAATTTTTAATGATTAAAACACATCAAAAATATATGGAGTAGGTAACAAAAACATTTTTAATAATTAAAATACATAAAAAAATGTATTTATTTGAGTAAATATAAATATTTTCACGATTAAAATAAAAATATGGAATAGGTAACAAAAACATTTTAAATACTTAAAATACATAAAAAAAATTATTTATTTGAATAAATAGAAATATTTTCATGATAAAAATATATAGGTAGTATAATTTTTAATAATTCAAATATGGCAAAAATAAGAAAAAAAAGTGATGAAAACAATGACTTGCCACTGCAAGGCATGCCACTGCAAGGCATGCCACTGCACTCACGTGTCACTCGTTGAGTGGACTGTTTTTTATTGGTTGAAATATTCCACGTCAGTGTGTGACATTTCATTTTTGTCTTACCATTATTCATGCTCTTAATTTGGGATGGGAGAATTACAAAACTACTCCATTGGATCAAACTTCCCTATCATTTTCCCTATAAAAGTTGTTTATATTTTTTTCTATTTATAAAACAAAGTTATATTTTTTAATAGATTATTTATGTCAGTACTTTTTACTCCTCCGTCCCAATTTAAATCGCATGTTTTGGTTTATGATATTTGACTGAAGTTATTTTTCAAATCATTATATATAAAAAAGGTGTAGAATTAAATAAATAAAGATTACATATTTATACTTTCAAAAAAAAAAAATTACATATTTAAAAACATCAAAAAATCTACAAAATTAGTGATGAGATGATTATATTATTTTATCAAATGACTTGCAAAAATAGGAAAAGAAAGTGAATGAAATTTAACCATGTAAATAGTAAACATGCAATTTAGTTTGGGACGGAAGGAGTTAACACAACATTTTTGCCTATAACAACATCTATATATACACTAAGGATGAGCAAGAATCCCAATCTCATTGTAGTGAACACTCATAACTACTCCGCATAATACAAGGGTATATATACAGTTCTCAAAAAATAAAAATTATGACATCACTAAATGAAATAGACAATAAAATGACTTAAAAATCCAATGCTATATCAACAAAACAACCCCTCGACATGTACCCAAAGTTTCAAACTTGTACTCTATTATCAGTATACAAATCTTGAAACGTCGTGCCCAAACAAAGAATGCCAAAAAAAGAGAGTCAGGACATTCAGACTCTCCTCTTCGTGCTTTCTTTTTTCAGGAACACGTAACATTTTTCTACAACACAAAATGTGACACATGTAAATAAGGGGAGGAAGAGGAAAATTCCAATTTTATCCTCGCCCTCCCACAAAATTCATAAAATTGAATTAAAAAGAAAATGGACTATATTTTTCTATGACCTAATTTTGTGTACAATAAACAAGTGGACTGTGTAATGCAATAGAAAAGAGACAATAGTGAGTGGTTCACACACTTCACTACAACACACACAAATCATTCACCATTCCCTTTTATCCCACAAAAGGAGGTGTGGTTATGGACCCAACCCCAACCAAACAATAATAATTGGGGTTTAAAAAACATTTTTTTTTGTGACAACAAAAGCATGAGAAAACAAAAGTTTTGGCAGACCATAATTTGTTGTCTCCCAAGAGGACTAAAATGACTTTTCACATCTTGGAGCCCCCCACATTCATGTCCTTTCTAATGCAAGATTTTCATGTGATGTTGCCAATTCTCACTGGACTTCCCCCACAGTTCTATGTAGCCTGAAATGCCAAAGTTAAGTAAATAATAAAAAAAGTTCATGTTAGAGTATATAAAACCTATAACGGGTCTACAATCAACGACAGTAAACAACAACAAAACGCAGTAAAATCCCACAAAAATAGGGTCTGGGAAGGATGTGCGTACGCAAATATTACCCCTACTCTAAAGAGAGAGACAGATTCCAAGAGACCCTCGGCTCAAATACAAAATTATGAACAAACCAGTGAAGCATGAAGAAAGTACAAAAATAGACAAAAACGAGAGTAAATAACAACAAAAAAGCCAGTAGAAGGCAACCGTTTTCGTAAGCATTGATTTGGGTAAAGAAGGGGGTAGAAATGTAAATATATGAAATTAGTTGAGGTAAAGAAGGGGGTAGAATTGTAATGTTACCAATATAATCTTTCTTTGAAGTGTTGATTCAATCAAACAAGGCATCCGTTTCGGGCACGAAGGTCTGCATTTCTTAGAGCGCGAAGGTGTTGGAGAATCTCTTGCAGAAGATCCATCCCCTTCCCGCCACTCTTCAACGAGCTCAAACAGTGCTTCAGAAACTCCCTGTCTGCCTCTAAGGCTAATAGCCTCTCATGAAGACAATCCAATTCCTCTTCAACAGCAAACCGCTTGTTACTATGATTACTATTATTATTATTATTCGAATCATAAGTATCATCATAATCTCCGTTTTCGACACTAATGGCATCAAAGAGTGGGAGCAGACTCTTCCCCATTGAACTGATCAAGATTTTCGGTCTCTCCTTTTCTTCGTCAACCTCTTCAAACTCCATGTTCATTAGCTTCTCCTCCAAGGCCTTGAGCTGTTCAAGAATTGCCACTCGCTCGTCCTCGTAATCCAAGTTTAAAACTTCATCAATGGGTGTGTTATAGAACAGTCCCTCTTCCTCTTTCTCATCTTGATGATGATGATCATGATGATGATTATGATGATGGTTAAGTTCAACAACGGATAACCCATCGCTCTCGTCACTATTGCTACAAGAAACAGAAGAGAATGCGCTTCTCCTCTCTCTAGCCTCGTATTCGAACACCCTTTTCTTATAAACCTCCAATTCTTTCTCCACTTCCTGTCTTTCTTTCTCGCGTTTAACCATGAGTTCGTTTAAGAGTTGCAGAGCTTCTTGGTCATACTCTGCCTGTTCGTCCATCATCCTTTGGTACTGAAGTGCCTCCATTTGGACCTTTGCTTTCTCTTCTTGGAGACGGTTGATCATAGCCATTGTTTGGTTCGCTGCAATGGCCGAAGCACTCCTCTCTTCTTCCAGCTCCATGTATAGAGCTTGGAGTGAATTTCGCTCAGATTCCAAAGCTGATTTTAATCGTTCAATGACTTCGGTTGCACCAGAACCATCAACTTCAATCATCACGCCGCTCCCATCTACTGATTCCAATGTTTGATGTTGGTCTTCTTTACAACCTAAGACATAAAACACATGTCAGAGTATATATAAAACCTTTCCTGGACGTATAACCACAAGCTTGAGCTTGTGGTTGAGTTGGTTCCTTGACAAACACACACATTGGTTACAAGTTGAGCTAAACTTTTGGCATGTTGAAAATAAAATATAGAATCTTACAATGATATTCATGAACAACTAGACAGCTTGTAGAACTAATGGTAGGGTTTTCATGTACAATATCCAAATCGGGGATCTCAGTCCCGATTGAGACTTCAGCTTCAGTTTCGTTCACCTGCATTTGTGAATTTTCTTCAGAAACTGCAAAGACATATAAAAAAAGAATCACTTGAGTGTATAAGCCCTTGGTAACAAGTTGCAGAAAATGAAGTTGAGCTTTTCAGTGTTCATCAAAAAATAGCATTTTTAATAAGTTTTATTAGGAAACAGAAAACATGAAAAAAGAATCATGATTAGAGTTAGGCCTAGCATTGTTCTTTACACCTTGGGATTGAATTCTACCTGCAACTGTAGTATCTGATTCTATTTCTTGGTGTTCTTGAGAATCGGAGATTCGAACTTCAACAATGTTTTCTGTTGATTCATAGCACTTTCTTTCTGTGAAGCAGTCCGAATTCGAGTGAAAACCCAGAGAACTTTCATCCTCATCAATCTCCATGGACTCAGACACTGCAAATTTATGTTCTTTGAGATCATCTGTTTCATTTTCTTCTTCGAGTCTCCGCCTATCTTCGTCTTCCTCCACAGTAAAATCCACCAGTTCAACCGGCACCAGATCACGCCCGCTCCAATCGACGAAGAACTCGAGATGTTTGGAGGTATCTCCCAAATTCGTTTCCAAATTTGCCCCCGGGATTCCATTTTCAAGAACCAGCCCTCCTTTTACCCCACAAATTTCTTCACCCTCAACCCTAAAACCTTCAAGACTCGATTTTTCACAGATTTCTACATGATCCACCTCTTTGATCAGCTGATTCCAAGAAGAAGATTTGATCACAATATAATCTTTACCCTCCCCAGAATCCCCAGCCAAGCTCAGACCGCAGCAAGAACAGGCATCATCCCCGCTATGGATCACCTTCAAATCCTTCATCCATGGAAACATCCCGAAATCCAAACACTCCCCACACATGCCCTTAGATTCAGCTAACCTGTGATGGGTCTCGCAGAATCCCAATTTGGAGACTTCCCTGGAATGGGTTTCGCACAAAAGATCTGTGTTTTCGATGCTCTTGAGATTCTTCCACCATGTTCTGAACAGGGGATCAAGGTTAGAACACCAGAAACAGGGGGGTTTCAGGCGAAAGTGGTCTGCGAACTTGACGATCATGAAAGAAAGCAAGGAGTTGAGGAGGAGAAGGGATATTAGAGTCCACTCCAAGACTGCGAAGGTGAGAGCAACTGTGATCTTGTTCGTGTTCCTCTGTAACATGGTCGCGAACTTACTGGCCGCCATTGTTGATGCTCTGTTTCTTGAATAAATGCACGCCAGACGAATGGAATGGAAGGTTGGTCTTCTTGAGAGAGAAAGAGAAGTGTTTTGTGGTTTTGTTGGACTGAATTGACAGGAGAAAGCTAAAGGAGACGGAGGAGTACAAACGAATACATTTCTGTTGGGAAATGGAAAAATTCTTAAGAAAATGAATAAAGGTAAGAAAATAGGAGTAAATGTTAATATTGATTTTTTAAGTAATTCTCCATAATTTTTGGAAAAGAGTTGTTGTATGAATTATTTAACTGAAAAATGATGTGTGCAGAGTCTTGATCAAATCTGTTGAAATATTGGAATAATAATATTGCTCTCTTAAATTATGAAGTACATGATAGAGTATATATAAGAGAGACTACTAATACAATTACGAATAGAGAATGGAAACTAACTAATAAAATACAACTTCTACCATAACTAGGAATACTTAATATTATTGTCTAATATCCTCCCTCACGCTGAACTCTGACTGCAAGAGGAAGCTTGGACACTAGGTGGAAACTGGACGCTTTGAGAAGAAAGAAGTCTGACGTGCGCCGATAGCTGCTGACATCGTTAGAAAAGAGAGAAGTCTAACGTGCGCCGGTGGCTGCTGACGTCGTTGGAGAAGAGAGAAAAAGTTGACGAGCGCTTGTAGCTGCTGACGTCGAAGAAGGACAGAGAAGGCTATTGGATGTGCCTCTTTAATTGACATTCTTTGTCTTCCTTTTGGATCCGGGCAATGCCCTATTTCTTTTCTCAATTATAAGAATTTTTAAGACTTTCTTTGAGGGGTGAGTTATCGAGGTATTCATTCCTCTTTTTCTATTCCCCCTCTCAGCTTTGCTTTTGTGCTAATTTGCTTTAGATTTTTATTAGTTTCAACGGAAGAGAAAGAGATGAGAGAATAATGATTAGAATAAGTGATTTGAGAGAGAAAAAAAGATAGATTAAGAATTGGTGATGGAGAAAAGATCTAGATATGAGATTTTTATATTGTGAATTGGAGAGAAACAACAATCATTTTTTGAGAAGATAGGATAAGTTGAAAGAGTTTGTGAAGAGTTGGGTTTTTTGAAGAACCATGAAGATGACAAGAGAGAAGTTTCTCTTTTGATGGTTTTTTGTGTGTGATTTCAACAGGGTTTTTTTTCTTTTCTTTTCCATTTGAATGGAGAAGTTGATTTGATGATAAAAGAAGGAAAAGAAAATAGATGTGGAGCTGTCGTCGCTGGAATTACCTGCGGCGGTGAAAGCAAAGAACTCTTTTAGGTCACCAAGAGCGGTGGCTCTGATACTATGTTGAAATATTGGAATAATAATATTGCTCTCTTAAATTATAAAGTACATGACAGAGTATATATAAGAGAGACTCCTAACACAACTAGAAATAGAGAATGGAAACTAATTAATAAAATACAACTTCTACCATAACTAGGAATACTTAATATTATTGTCTAACAAAACTCATAAGAACAACATTATTTGGATAGACAATAAGACATATGTTTTGGATGATATAAGGCAACAAAACCTATTTTACAAAACACTTATAGTCTCTTCGTCCTGAATTAATTGTTTGGATACAACACTCTAAACAACGTGCAAAAATCTATTATTTTTAAAATTATTTCAATTACAAATTAGTATAGAAACAAAAGATTATATATTACACCATTTAAAAGTACATAAAAGCTCTACAAAATAAGATGTGTCAGAAACATTTTATTTTACTCAAATTATTTATGAAAATATACAAAGAAATAAAAATTATCGAGAAGTCGCAATAGTGACAGTGTCATCCAATTCGGGACGAAGGAAGTATTATAGACCATATATTCCTTAATTAGGAAAATAAAAGAGCGACTCAGTGAAGTAATTATTCTCGAACGAACTAAAAATAAAAGTGACAATTAATTCGTGATGGAGGGAGTATTAAATTGTTTCTTTTATCTTATAGATTATAGACACATGCGCAACAACTAGACCTGCCAAATCGGTTGGTGAGTTTGGGTCGGGTTCGGTCACCTTAGGTTTGGATTATTTCGGGTTCGGATAAGTTCGGGTTCAGGGGCATGACCCAGTGTTATCGGGTTGACCCAACGAGTTATGAGTTTCATTTATTTTTCTGAAATTTTTTATAATTTTTATGACTTAGTGTCAATATTACGAATAAAAAATTTAAATATGTAGAAATTTTGAAAAAAAATGTAAGATAATTATGCGACATCATTAAAATTTGATATGATGGTATAAATCCATATACAAAAATGAGTAGTAAGTAAAGAAATATAATTATAATCTTATTTTTATAACATTATACTTCATATTAAAATGTATGATTCTGAAAAAATATTAGATTAGCAGGTTGGTCAGGTCGGGTTCGGGTTCGATCGGGTTTGACCCATTTTTAATGGGTCATTTCGGGTTCGGTCAGCAAAACCTTTGTTCAAAACTCAGTATTTTCGGGTCGGGTCTCGGGTCAAAAACAGATCGGGTCATTTTTTGCCAATTCTAGCAGCAACCAACTAAAATTCCACCAAAATATTTTTTTTTAAAATGTGAAACTCCCAACTTAGGTCATGTTCTCCAAACTAATTTTTTTTACTTATTACTTATTCTTATTAGAATCAGATTGGATCAGAGGAGATCTTATCAGAGCATATCAAAAATAGCTTTAAACTTAACTATATCCAAATCAGATTAAACTAGACTGGATCAGAATTTATTTCAATCAGATTAGAATCAATCAAATGAGGTGAAAAGAACATGACCTTAGAGGTCCCTCACAACCTTGTCCTAAAATTGTCAGAAGAGATAATTGAAAGGATATGTCTCAATTAGTAATATACAATATATATATATATATATATATATATATATATATATATATAAAATTTAATTATATGTCAAAGACTAAAAATGGTTAATTAAAAAAAAGACAAAATTGAATAAATAATTACGGACGGAAATAGTAAAAAATATCGAAAGATCGTAATAGTAAGTGTATAGCTCATCTGGACGGAGTTTGGGGAGTATTTAAAAAGGTACTTAAAATATTACTCCATCTGTTCCTAAATAGATTACAAATTGCGGGTTACGAAGTAAAATTTCCTACTTTTTGAAATTATTTTATTTAAAAATTGGTATATCAATAAGATATAAAAATTACATATTAAAAACTACGTCAAAAGTTCTACAAAACAAGAGGTGACAAGAATATTTTACTTTATCAAATATTTAATGAAATCGTGTAAACAAACAAAAGTTATCGCGAAGATAGAGAAAAAAATTATAATCTATTTACAGTACTTAGGGATGGAGAGAGTAAATTATTTAATATATATAAATAATTTTCATTCATCGAAAAGATTAATACACTCATAAATTAAACATAGAACCAGATGTTGTAGTCGTTGAAGCAGTTAGAGTATATATGAATTCTTTTTCTAGGCTCCAATTTGATTGAACTTTCTTCACGAAAAGTCTTTGCTCAAAAACCATTTTGGGATTAGCATATTTAATACTTTAAATAATTTTTAATACGGACTAGTCCATACTAGCTAAAAATACTCCCTCAGTCCTAATTTTTTTTCTTCCCAAACACTATTCATATGGTCAAACTACGATCATTTCTTTAATCTATTTTTGTTAGTTATTTGATAAAATAATAAAGTTATGTCGCATCTTGTTTTGTAGAACCTTTGATATAATTATTAAATATAAATTTTTAGGGTCAATTTGGTATACGGAATTGATAGAATTGGAATTGAATTGAAGTTCCATGGGATTCGTCAATTCCAATTCATTTTTTGCACTACAAATTCCAAATCCACATAATTTATGTGTTATCAAACACCATAATTGGAATTGAAGTCTTCAATTTCAATTTCATAATTTGAATTCCGTATACCAAACAGGACCTTATTTTTTAATTCTACACGTATAATCAAATAAATTGAATGGATAATAATTATAGTCAAACTTCGTAAACCGAACTAGGAATAAAGTTTTAGAAGGCAGTGAGTATGATTTAATAACAGTTGTAAGCCACTAAACACCTCATTTTTAAAGATTTGAAATAATTAAAGCTTCTAACAAATAAAATACTTCTTATTTGTCCAATTTGAGTCTCTTTTTTTGTCATTAAAGTCATGTTCTATTCACCTGATATTATTAGAATAAATTCTAACCTAATCTGACCGGATCTAATCTTTTTAACTTTCACAAGTTCCTTTTTCTTTTTCCTTTTTTTATTGAGAATAAATAGGGAGTGTACTTTGGACCATACTAAAATGACTTTTTCTCTTTTGCTTTGGCAAAACCAGCAAACTCCACTCCTCTTTTTTTTTTTGCTGCTTGGGAATCGAGTGTGTGGGCCCCCACAAGACCGGGGAAAAACAGGAAAGGCGGGTCCCACTTCGCATGCTGGCACTCATTCATCGTCAACAATTTAAACCTAATCTTTTGCTTTTGTCATGTAGACAATAAACAAATGTGGGAATGTTACTTGTTGTAAATTTCATATATGCATTAATAGTGTGTTGTGTTTCCCTTGAAATGAACATTAAGATTAAGATTTCATTTCTTATGATTCTTTTGTTTTTTCTTATACTTATTCTTTTCTCTTTTTTTTTGTAAAAAAAATGTTACTACCTCCGTCACATTTTATAACGCATGTTTCGGTTTACGATGTTTAACTAAAATTATTTTCAAGCCATTTTATATGACAAATGGTATAGAATTTAAAAATAAAAATTACATATTAAAAAACTACATCAAAAGATCTACAAAACTAGTAGTGACAATAATATTTTATTTTATCAAATTGCTAACGAAAATAGAGAAAGGAAGTGAATGAAGTTTGACCCTGTAAATAGTAAACAGACATTATAATTTGGGACGGAGGGAGTACCATTTACGATTTTTGACTAAATTTTTTTTAATTTATTTCCTTCGTTTCAGAAAACTTTTTTGTTTTTATTTTTTCGGTCAAACCGTGACACTTTTTCACCATAAATTTTAAAAAAAGTATATATTTCTTTTTAATGTGAATTCAATACAACTGGGTTCATCTTAGGATATACTCCGTAGTTTTGATGTGTCAAATTTTTACGGAGTATAACATTAGTTTATTCAAATTATGTTTCATTTGTAGACCAAGAGTTTCACTGGTTGACCAAAAAAGTCAAAACATGAAAAATTTCCTGAGACGGAAGGATTATTATATTTAGATTTTACAATAAATGCTTTATAAAATAAATGGTGATACATATGTATTATCTTATCAATGATTAATAAAAATATACTCTATATAAAAAGTGAATTATGTTTGACTTTGTGAATAATGAATGAAAAGTTATGGAGTTTAAACTTAAATCCTTCTAATTATGTATGAATCATTTTTTTAAGAAAAAAATATATTTAAGATATTGTTGGCGACAGAAGAAGGAAGTCGGATCAAAGAAAGAAATTGAATCCCTTTGGGATTCGGTTTAGTATCTTTCCTAGTTTGCTTAGTTCTTGTTATAGTAGGAATAGAAATATGGTAGGAATAAAAGTTTACTTATATGCTTTACTCTCTTCCTATATAAAGAGGGTTAGACCTTTGTATTCACCAAAAAAAAGCCAATTCAATATACAGGGAATTTCCTCCCAAATAATTTTTCTACATGGTATCGGAGCAAGTTTTGAATTCTTGAGACCTCAAACACGCTTCTTCCCCTGCCGGTGGGCATACACAATTCAATGCCTACCGGCGGGATATTGTAATTTTTGATTTTCTTTGATTGTTCTCCCTCACTAAAGAATATCATGAACTCCTTTGACGAAAAACATTGCTGTCGAGGAATCCCGCCCAACCATCAATCTTGAAGAAGTTGTCCGAGAAGGGTTGTTCTACAGAGACAGACAACTCTTTCCTTAGTAGGCAATAAAAAAAGTCGGCGTTCAGGGTGTTCGAAAAGAATGGCGTTCCCCCTGTTTGTTCGAATACGGTGAAGGTTCGAAAAGAATGGCGTTCCTTTACTCGACTGATTATTCAGCGGATTCGAAAAGCTTGGCGTCTCCGTTGAAGAAAAAAAACTGAAGTGTCTAGATGACACTTGGACAACGATGGCAGCGACTTCCTCAAGCTTTGTTGCTTTGTTCAATCTCTTGATGTCCAAGCTGGGCATGTTGAACTTCCATGATCCAGCTTGAGGGGGGGTGTTGGCGACAGAAGAAGGAAGTCGGATCAAAGAAAGAAACTGAATCCCTTTGGGATTCGGTTTAGTATCTTTCCTAGTTTGCTTAGTTCTTGTTATAGTAGGAATATAAATATGGTAGGAATAAAAGTTTACTTATATGCTTTACTCTCTTCCTATATAAAGAGGGTTAGACCTTTGTATTCACCAAAAAAAAGCCAATTCAATATACAGGGAATTTCCTCCCAAATAATTTTCTACAGATATGATTCTCTTTTGGACAAATGGAGTACTATATTTTTTTATTAATACTTTTAGCAATTAAAAAAAATTACCGAAAGCGAGGAGTGGTAATCACTCTTAAGCAAAAAGGTTAAGCTAATCTATGCATGGAAGACTTTGGCTAAAATGACTGAGGGCACGTTGTGTTTCTTTTTATTTGTGAAAATGTATTTGGACAACTGATGGGTATTTGTAAAAGTGAGGTTCAATTTAAACGAAATTAACTTAATTAAATTTATGTCGTGAAAATATTTTTTTAAAAAATATTTTATTTCATTATGTTAATAAAAAATGTACTTATATTAATTTAATTGGACAAATACATTGTACAAGATGTGATATGCCAATATTGTTTTATCAAATGAATAATAAAAAAGAAAAAGAAAGTAAATATAATTTCACACTTTCACTTTGTAAATAGTAAACAAATAACTCAATTTGAGAGATTATTAATTATCTAAATCTACATTAATACTTGTTTAATTAATTAAATGTTTTAGAGAATAAAAAATTAAGTCGTGTGGGGAAGAGAACCACGTTTTTGTCGAATTTGGAGCAATTTTCTCATATTTTCTAGAAAGTTTGTAAGAGCTTTGACAAATTCCAAGGTTAGATTTCCTATTATACCCTTTATATTAATTCTAAAAATTACTCCCTCCAACTAAAATTCTCAGAAGAAAAAAACAATTAAAGAATAACAATATAATTGTTGTTTTCTCATACGAGATAGGAGTATATTTTACACTGATAATTTGATAAAATAACATAATCATTTTGTAAACTATTTAATGCAATCTAAACTTATTTATTTTGACAAAAAATAAATTGCAAAAAAATATACGATGACGGAAGCAGTATATAAAAATGAGAGAAATGAAATAAAATCTTTAAGCACCAATGGAGTATTAAGATTAATAACCAAAGAAAAATCCAAAAGGGTAAACATGACATAATCCTATTTTGAAGTACAATTTGAGTATGTATGTATGACATAGTTTCATAGAAAAAACAAAACAAGAAAAAAAAAGTTAAAATTAGAACAAAGCAAAGTATAGATATTAGAGACCCATTTAGCCTCATCTTAGAACCCTATTTTCAACATCATTTCTCTCCTTGGGAAGAATCCATTGTTGTCATCATCATCTCCCCAAGCTATCCTACCACCCGTTACCCGACCGACCGACCAGACACGACGAAACAACACTATGTAAATACCGTATTTGCCCCCCTCGTTCCGAGCAAAATGTTTATTACGTGACTACCCTTCGCCCTAAGAAAAAATCAATAAAACCTCCTTCGTGAGTCGTGTCCGGTGTCTCGTCCGGGTGAATTACTGGGCGGTGAGGAGAGCCGAAAACTTGTTCCAATCCCAAGATTGGATATCCGGGGACGTGACGACCGCAGCCCCCACGCCAAGCAAGACCGCCACCACGGCAAAACTCTTGAGGCAGCCGGGCCCACGCGATAGCCTTCCCAACAAGAGCTTGCAGTACTTGTCCGCGTCCTTAAGCAGCGGCTGATTCGCAGCATCAACTCCTTCCACTTTCTCATTCTACACATAAGTTTTAAAAAGAATATGAACTTGCACAAGAACAAGAACAAGAACCGGGACAAAGAAGAAGAAGAAGAAGAAGTAATGATGAGAATGTTCATAATACCTTGTTCCTGAAATGCAGGAGAGTTTCTCGGAGAACATCGTGAGACGATTTGTCAGCAGACAAAACTTTCCACTGGTCAGTGAGTTTTCTCAAGGCAGCAACACTGGCTTGTATGTTGTCTACATAGATCTTGTCCTGGATTGAAAACTCATCACAACTTGTAATTAAATGAGCAGGTAGGAATCATAATAATAATCCATAATATATAATTTGTAAAGAATGTTAGAAAAAAACATTACCCACTGCCGGTAACAATCAACATTTTGGGACAAGCACCACACAAAGAGGTTAGTCCCTTCCTGAGATAGGGCGGGAGTGCCTGTGAAGGTAGAAAGTATTAACTTTTCAACCAAACAGGACATGAAACGTAATGTGGGAAAAGTGCAGGGGGTTGGAATGGCAATTTACCTTCCCCGGAGACCTTCACAGCAATTGGGAAGATTTGTTGGGAAAGTTGCTTCATTGCTTTGCTTCCAGGAGAACCGGCAAGAGCTATCTCTTTGAGAGTGGGATATATTTTCTCGAACCTTTCGGTAGCCTGAAAACACGTAAAACAAAAAAGCATGAAAATTAGTGCCCCGTTAGGCAACACTTTGTGTGTTTAGCTTTATTGCTTTGAAAAGATTATCTAATGATAGCGTTTAGCTTTAGCACTTTCAAAGTAAATCTGCAGCATACAAAAACTATCCAAAACACTAATTGAAAATGATGTTCCCAAACGAGGCCTTAAATGCTAAATGTCTATTTGGTAACACTTTGTGTATTCAGTTTTGCACATTCAAAGCAGTTGTGTGGATGTTACATATACTCTTTGTTATGGAAAATAATGGATTTCATAAAGATTTCAAGGCCCTGTTTGGTAGCCTTGTCTAGCTTTGGATGAAATGGATTTTACCAAACGATTTTTTATTAGAGAAAAACTTAACAGCTTCGTCCATTCCAGCGAGATGAATCTCACCTAATGGGCCATGGGTATTATAGACCGTGTCTGAATAAGAAAATATGTTTTCAAAAACAATAAATTCATGTTTCCGAATTCCAATAATTGTCACATTTTTACTCCGTGCATCCCCAGACAATTAGACTTTTTTCAGCCAATCTGGACAAACTTTGGTCATAGATAAACTAAGAATTGCATTGCATATTAATAATTTAATATATGATTAAAGTTCAAAGTTCATCTAGTTTGATTGCAAAAATCCAACTTGACCAATACTTTTTAAATATTTTCATTTTCAAAAAAGATTACTTCGGTGGGCCATAATCAACCAACCTTAACTCGTGCTGGCGGTGCAGGAAATGTCACTCGTAAGAGCAAATCAAGCGCTGATGGTGGCACTAAACGCTCCCCCTTCCTAACAGCACCATTTATTAAAACGGTACGAGCTTTTGGTGCAGATAGGATCCTATAACCACAAAAAAAGGTAACAAAATTTAAATACCATTACAAGTCAAAATAAAAAAAAATTAAAAAAGAATGAGTAAATCAACCTTTCCACTGACTGCAGAATCAAGTCCCTTGCCTGTGGATTCGAACCTGATTTGCCTCCCACTAAAGGCAAGATCCAATGGGCCCACAGGTACAACCCTACACACATATCCCCATGGCAAGCCTACAAAAAAAGCGAATATAGTTATCAAATGCCAGTCCACTTAAGGGTACAAATGATTCAGAAACAAAAAATGTGCGATTTTGGCAACATCTTTAGTATTTTGAAAATGCAATCTAATGACAGTGTTTTCAAAGTTAATCTGCGCGATTAAAAATTATCCAGAATGATAACTGAAAAAATTGTTCTCAAACAAGGCCTACATATATATAGAAAGAATAACGTTATAAGGTAAGGACCTGAGCTGTCACCCAAACCATGACAGGAAGTGTCTCTTGCTTTTCATACATATTGTTTTCCCTCAATTTCGGCATTATAGTGATCAAAACATCAGGTTTCCGTCGCAATACCATTGATAGAACCAAAAATATGGCTACCTGTTAGCAGTACAAATCATAAGAATCACAGCATGGTATAACAATAAAATTCCAGCTGAAAGTAAGGCATGTCTAGTGGAAGGATGCACTTGGGTGATGGGTTTTGGAGGAAAAGGGGAGGTCAAATTTCTCATAGTTTTTAGAAATAAAAGATTACAAATGATGAATTTGTATAAACTCAAGTCATGGCTTTTAATTTATAGAAAGCCTACTTTCAATGTGGTTATAATTCTCCAAATGCTTTTAAACTCATGTATAATTCTCCTAAAAAATCCCTTCCTTTTGTTACCCTCCAAATGCTTCTTAATTATAGAAAGCCTACTTTCAATGTGGTTTTACCTTAATAACGAACTCCCTCCGTCCCAAAGTTTACATTTTAGATGTACCAAAATGAGGTTTACACTTTCTTTAATCACACACCATTCAGTTTTCGACATCTTTCTTAAACTCTACAAAGTCAAAGTGTAAAGTTCATTTTGTGAGAGATGTAGTATATATAGTAACAGCTACTAGCATAAGAACTCGAGAAGACAAACGGCTATGTCCCCCCCCCCGGTTTGGCCTAGCTTTGGGGGGGGGGGGGGGGGTCAAGTGTTTAAGGGGTTTAAAAGTTGAAAGTTTGATGCTTCACTCATTTGATTTTTTGAGAATGGACTAAAACTCAAAAGTTCTAAATTAGAGCCCTTGAAAAAACTTCTTTTGATAAGCACCTTTTAAATATATTCATTCCCGATAAAACTTCAACAATATTTTAAAAATACACATTTACCCTTATCCTTAAAAAAACTTTTTTTGATAACCCATCATGTGCCTTCGCAACCAAGTGCACATCTAATTTGGGATCTTGACCAGATATTATGAATGGCAATGAAAAGATGCAATTCTGTCCGTAAAAAATTGAAGACATTATTATACCTGAGACTTAGAGGATGTTTGTTGGACACCTTTCTTTGTGGCCTTAGAACCAGCTTGTTGGGCTGCTAAATCAGCAAGGATACTGTTCAGCAACCACACCACAAAGGGTCCGAGGTAATCATAAGACCGTTTGCTGATCCAGTCAACCGAAGTCTTGTAAACAGGTTCAGGGAGATGGCAAATAGGGACCTGTTCGCATTAAATTTGGTACAAAACACGAAAGATTATAAAAACAGCAATAGATTATTCCAAACACAGGAGCACTCATTTGGCAAAACAAAACAACACAAAAAAAGAACAGAATTTTTTTTTGAATCTTTATCCAACTTTATCAGGCTCGCCAATCACCAATCTAATCTATATCGAAGAACATTCAAAATCCATGTAATTCATACATTCCCATCAAATGAAATAAAAACATTATACTTAATAGAGGAGTTTAAACATTTCAAAAGCACATGACACACACACACATCAAATTATAAATACTCTGTACTTAATATGATTAGAGTTTAATGATGGAACCAATGTGCAAAAATTGCATCTTGCATACCAGATCATAAGCCCAACAGCTGCATAGCAATTGGGATTCAATTAAAAAATGAATCTTTGCAGATTGGAATGCATTTGCTCATATTTTAACACAATTTATCAAAATTATAGATAGATTTGTGCTCACATCAGCAATCTTTGCAACCGGAGATTCTCTGAACAATTTGAGCCATGGGAATTGAGAAGCAGACACAGTCGAAAATGCACGCCCAAAATAATCAGCAAATCGCATCAATATTATTTCTTCTTGTGTATCTGAATCATACGATGCCTTGAATTGAAACAGATGAAACATGCTCAATTAGATCAAACAATAAAAAAACAATATTTTTTATACAAATTAAAGGAAAACGAAACAAAGAATCGACCCTACCGAGATCTCATCAAGGAAAGCCGATAATTCAGACTGATCGATCTTGGCCGCAGCTTCAGCGACGGTGACCTTAGGCTTCTTCGGCTTCTTTTGCTTTTCCTTCTTCTTCACTTCCACAGCTCCATTCTGCACGGCGCCCTCGGAATCGCTGTCCGGATCCTCCTCGTCGGATCTGTGCTTCGGGGCGGATCTCGCCGGAGCTTCGTCGTCGAAGTACATCGCAGCTCGCTGAGCCTCAATTCTCTGGTGGCGCTCCTCGCCGCGCTTCTCCAGCGACAAGAACACATTGTCGGGGCCGGATCCGTCGGAGGCGATCCTGGCGGAATCCGCCGGCGCCTGCTTCTTCCTCTGTTTCTTGGCGTAGGACACCTTCTGCCACCCGTGGTCGCTGCCGGCGTCGGAACCGAGCTGGTGGGTCGCCTCAAAATCCATCGATTGAATCTCCATCTCCGCAGATTCTCTCAGAGCTGCGAGAAAAGGGTAGGTTTAGAGAGATAGAGAGAGAAATGGAGAAGAGGGTCGTTGAAATTTGACCTGCATTTATCAAAGGGAGAGCGGTGAGATGATCCGAGTAAAACAAGGACGTGGGGAAGATCCATTTGAGAGGACGGACGGATAATTTCATCAATTATCAGTCCAATTGGGATTGGGTCATCAAAGATTCATTTGGATCTCTCTATTCCTTATGAGAGAAAAAAATAAATTAATTTTAACATTTTTAAACTTAATTTGTCTCATTAACGAGTAATCTAAATTAATACTCGTCTCGTCCCAATTTAAATCGTCTGTAGTTGCTTACGAGGTTTGATTAAATTATTTTTTACTAAGTTTAGCTAAAAATTAGTGTGAAATTAAAAAATAAAATTTACATATATAAAAACTATATCAAAACATCTACAAAATTAAAGGTCATCTAAGATTCTTTTGAATTTCACTTGCTTTATATGAGAAAAAAATTAAAGAGTATTTGATTTTAATGTTTTTGTAGTATAATAAAAAAAATTGCGAATGTAACGCAACCTAATTGGTTAAATTGTTGAATTTTTAGTTGTGAAAGAATTAAGGGTTTGAATCATACCCATTAAGCATTGTATTTTTCAAATTTTATAAAATTATTTTCTGGCCTCTTTTATACTCCCTATGTTTTCTTTTTAGTTTTTGTTTATGGTTCATATCCCACAATAGTATGGTTGTAAATGAATAACAGAAAATTGGATTATCGTTCGCATCCATATCCGTTTATATGAAAAATATACGCATCTGTTAAAAGCGGTTATTATCCATATCCGATTGCTAAACGGATACAGCTTTGGTAATCATACATCCGATTCGTTTATAATCCGCTCCGCATTGACATCCGTTTAAATAACCCTTCATTTGTGTATCTGATTCATTATATATAGTTTTTCCTAATTTTTTATTTTTATATTTTGTTTCTCTAATGATATTTCAAAGTATTAGATATTTTTATATGCAAAATATGTGTAGACATATAAAATATGTGTATATATGTACTCTGTATATCTTTTTATAATATAAAGTTATCGTAAAATATCATAAACTATAAAAAAAAATAAGAAAATAATTATCCCATAAAAAAATTATAGTTCATTTAACAATATTTTGATTTAGTTTAATTGAAAATTTAAGTATTGTTTAATTTGGTTTTAGAAATTGGAAACGGATACGGATATATCCGATATCCGACGGATGCGGATACAGTTTTGATTTTCAGCATCTGTCAAGATCCGTATCCGAATTTGATATCCGACAAAAATAAACAGATACAGATTTGGTATTGGCACATCCGATCCGATAAATATCCGTTTACACCTCTACACAATCGGTATTCTTTGTTAAAATATTTCCATAGGATATTCTATTTAATTTTATGGTAAAATATCCCAATAATTATTTAGATATTTACTTTTAAATAATATTATAAATTTTTTAATAATATATTGATTAGATTGTACAAAAATTGATTAGATTATACACATAATAAATGTTATTATGATTAAAATACTACGATCCGTATGAATTAGAAATAATCATTGCGATTAAATAACTTAAAAGATTAAAATATTGTAAAATTGAATTCAAAATGATTTCAGTCAAACCTCGTAAACTTAACTGGAATGATCATTTTAGTGCGGAGGAAATATTATATAAAAGATGTAACGCCCCAAAATCAGGCCCAAAAGAATTAATTAAATTGTTAGGGCAATTGATTACGAATTGGGCCCAATTAGGGGTTAAAATTATAATTTGGATTTTAAGCCCAACTTTTATGTCATCTCGTAGGAAATATTTTTGTGATCGCGTCGGTTCAGACGGTTCGCGAATCGGAGTTATGGAACTCAAGTTATGACCATTTAATCAGGTATTTTGGGTCCGAAGCCCAATCCTTTTTGGAATGGGACTATTAAATAAACCTAAACTAATTTCAGCCACAAAACCCTTATCTTATTTCTTCTTCCTCTTCCCGTTCTCCTTCTTCCTTCTTCCTTCTTCTTTTTTTCCTTCTTCTTCTTCCTTCTTCTTCTCCTTCCTTCTTCTTCGCCAATCGTCGCCGCCGGAAGCCAGAGTCGCCGCCCAGCCATCCGCCGTCGTCCTCCCTGCTGTTCGACCAACCGGCGTCGCCCGAGCCAGACGCCGTTCTTCGCCGGTCATCCCTGCCGTCCGACCTCCGTCTCCAACGCCGCTGCCCCGTCGCTCGCCGCCAGGTCCAGCGCCGCCGACCACAATTCTCAATCTTCGAGCCGCAGTCGTCGCCGTCC
This sequence comes from Cuscuta australis, assembly GCA_003260385.1. Lineage (NCBI taxonomy): Eukaryota > Viridiplantae > Streptophyta > Magnoliopsida > Solanales > Convolvulaceae > Cuscuta > Cuscuta australis. Next base: position 549,090 of record NQVE01000102.1, read on the forward strand.
AATTGCAGCGGCCAGCGCCGGTCATCCCTACCGGAGACCACCATAATCGCCGCCGCTGCTTCCTTCGCCATCTGCCGCTGCCTCATCACCGACGAAGCGCAGCGCCGCCGTCGCCGAGCTTCCAGTCGCTGCCCCGACGTCGCCCGTCGCCGGAATCTGCTGTTTCGCCCTCGCCGGAATCGAGAGCCGCCGTCGGCCGAGTTTCTAGCCGGTCGCCGTTCAATTGGAGCTTCCAGCAGCCGATTCACCTTCGCCGGTCGTCTGCCGCCAGTCGCTGTCCAGCGCCACTGTCGCCGGCGTCCGTCACCGTCGCCGCATCGAGCCGCTGCCCCGAGTTGATATCGCCGGCAGATTAACCCCCACGCCGGATTGATTGGTCAATTTCGTACTTTGACTCGATTTGACCCATTCGGTTGATTTCGTCGATTTGCCTTCCGTTCGAGCTATCGATTCGATTTCGACGTAATCCAGGTCCGTACTATGAAGTTAATAGCATTCAGAATAGATTTAATGGTTTGGATCGTTATATGTGTTTATGCTATAATTTGGCTAAATTGGTTAATTGAATTAAATTGATTGTTTGAATTGAATTGTTGAGGATTGTGAATTGACTGAACAGGTTTGACTTTGACTTGGGTTAGGTCATGTTTGACCTAGGCTTTGACTGGATACGCTGTTGTCGTAGGTTTGACCGAATGGTTGAATCCAAACTTTAACGAATTAGTTAAGTTAATTAATTAATTCTAACTGGTGAATAAGGTCAATTGGGTTATTGTGTCAAACATAGAAACTGGCCAACGCTCGGGCGGCTGCAGGGCCTGGCCAGTGAGGTTAAGACGTGCACGAGGGTCTGCGATCTTGGGTTTGAGGCCATCGCCCAGGGGATCCTACCTCCACCGAATTGAGGCCATCTTCGGTATTACGGATTGAGGCTATCTCCGACATAGGGAATAAATGTTAAATTGGTTTGATTTTGATGAAAGTCTAAATTGGTTTGACCGGTGGTCAAAGAGTCAATGGGAAACCCGTAACACCTAAATCGTTTTGAAAAGAAAGAAAATAAGTTGACTGTTGGTCAACCGTCTAAAGAACCAAATGTAAAGTGGAATAGATTTTTATTAAGAAGATAAACATATGCACGATCTTAATTGTTGAATTATTATATTTATTCTTGTGCTTCAATGGAGTACCACTCAGCGTCAATGCTGAGCGGATAGCGTTGTTTTCTTTTGCTGTCCGTAGGTGATCAGACAGATGAACCTAGAGCCGATCCCAGAGGGCGTTGAGGAGGAGATGTACGATGGCATGGCTGTCACTTTAATTTGTTGATTATGTTTTATTCAATTAACTTTAATGCTTATTACGTTTTCGGGCAAGATCCCAAGTTGTTTGACTTTAAAAAGGCTTCCGCATTATTTTAAATTACTCCGATGAATTTTATATGTATTGATAGAATGTTTGTTTAAAATTGTTTTGAAAATGTCGCAAATTCGGATACCAATTCAGTAGCACACCGATCCGCTGTCTCACGGGTTTGGGTCATGCGGGTTGGGTGTTACATTTTGGTATCGGAGCATTTGGTTTTAAAATCGGTCTTCGGACCCTTTCAAAAGAAAAAAAAAATACAATGAATAATTCAGCCGCATCTGCATCTCACGTGACTCCTCTGCCCCGGGAAGGTAATAAGTATTTATAGCTTTATTTGTTAAGTGTTAAGATCTGACATTGGAATTTCCTTATTATTTTAGAATGAGTCAAGAATCGACCCACGGTCAGTACGTTCCGGAGCCGGAGCACGTGAGCGTGCACACGGCTAACACCGAGGGTTCGAGTTTCACGCCTCCGGGTGACGGAGGGCAACGACAGAATCCGCCTGAGCCAGCGGGACAGCCACCAGCTGTACCACCGCCAGTCGTACCACCTCCAGTGATGCCACCGTTGGCGATACCGCCGGTAGCCTACGAGCAGATGTTCCCGGCCATCATGGCCCACTATATGCAGCACATGGCGCAGTTTATGCCCATGTTCCAGCCACCTCCACCACTAGAGCCGCAGCCGCGCATCGTTACCTTCAAAATGTTGAAGGATAATGGAGCGGAAGAGTTCCGAGGAGACAATTTGGGGGAACCCCAGATTGCTTTGGATTGGCTTGAGCAGATGGACCGGGTACTCAAGAATTTGAGAGTCCCAGATGTTGATCGCTCGGAGTTGGCGTCACAGATGTTCCGGAAAGGAGCATATGATTGGTGGAAGCGCATTGACCAGGATCCACACACACCCAAGCCGTGGACCTGGGATCGCTTCGATCGAGCCTTCACGAAGGAGTACGTCCCCACCCGGTACCGCGAGGAGAGGCGCGATGAGTTCGTTGCGCTTAAGCAGGAGGGGATGTCACTGCCTGAACTGAGACAGAGGTTCGACTACTTGTCCCAGTACGCGACGAGTCTGGTCTCCACTCCGGAGGATCGTTTGAACGAGTTCGTCAAGAAGCTACGGCCGGACTTGAGGCCGTACGCCGCACTGATCACGACGACAGATTTTAATGCGGCGTATGATTTGATTGTGAAGACAGAAAAGAGCTTGGATGATTTGCAGGCAACCAAGAAGGAGGATAGAGCGACGAAAGACCCGCGACCCGCGGCCAGCACCGGGCCGAGCGGGAAGAGTTTTGGATTCGGGGGAAAGAGGTACGAGAAGGGTTCTTCGAGTGCGCCGCCGCCTAAGAGGAGTAAGTCGAGGCCGTCTCCGTCGGTCGCCGCGAGCAACTCGAACAGATCGAGAAGCCACCCGCAATGTGTACATTGTGGTAGGCATCACCCGGGCGAGTGTTGGCTCACCCAAGGCTTATGTTTGGGTTGTGGTCAGCCAGGGCACTTCAGGAGGCATTGCCCGACAAACCCTAGCAGCGAGTCTGTTTTACCCAGAGCTCCGGATCAGCCTGCCGCATCACATCCAGCACGGAGTCAGCAGTCTACTGCCGCAAATAATCAGCAGAGACCACGTCCGCAACAGTCAGGCCGGGCACCAGCGCGTACCTACGCCATGCATGGGCGTACAGATCCTAGCCCCGATGTTATCTTGGGTACGTTCGTACTATTTGATTCAGTTATGCATGCCTTGATCGATCCGGGTTCTACGCTCTCCTATATCTGTGTTGGCATGCCTGCTAATTCTGTGATTGTGAGGAGTGACCTTGAGATACCTACCATTGTATCGAATCCGCTAGGACATAGCATGCGTCTTCATCACATTTATCATAGATGTCCGTTGTCCGTGCAAGGGAAGCAATTCCCTGCAGATTTGATAGAGCTACCACACAAGGAGTTTGACATTATCCTTGGTATGGATTGGCTCACCGAGCATAGAGCAGTGGTCGACTGCAGTTGTCGGACCGTACGGCTGAGAGCCGAAGACGGTAGCGACGTATTACTCTCCGGGGAAGTGTTCCCCGAGACTCCCGAGTTCATATCATCCTTGAACGCGAGGCGCTTGATTCGCAAGAAGTGCGAGATGTTCCTATGTCACGTTCAGGATATGCGAAAAGAATCGCCACGTCAGCAGGACATTCGTACGGTTTGCGACTTCCCTGATGTCTTTCCCGAAGACCTACCTGGTATGCCTCCGCCGAGAGAGGTAGAGTTCTCGATCAATCTCATTCCGGGTACGGAACCCATATCTGCTACACCGTATCGTATAGCACCTGCCGAGATGAAGGAGTTGAAGGCTCAGTTGCAAGAGCTACTGGAAAAGGGATTCATCCGACCTAGCGTTTCCCCATGGGGAGCACCAGTGTTATTTGTTCGAAAGAAAGATGGATCCATGAGACTTTGCATCGACTACAGGCAGTTGAACAAAGCTACAGTGAAGAATCGTTATCCGTTGCCTCGTATCGACGACCTGTTCGACCAGCTCAGAGGGGCTACGGTATTCTCGAAGATTGATCTGCGTTCTGGATATCATCAGATTTCTGTCAGGAGAGAAGACATTCCGAAGACTGCTTTTAGGACACGCTATGGGCATTATGAGTTCTCAGTCATGCCCTTCGGATTGACTAATGCCCCGGCAGTGTTCATGGAGCTTATGAACAGTGTGTTCCGACCATACTTGGACCAGTTCGTAGTAGTGTTCATCGATGACATCTTGGTTTATTCACGGACTCAGGAGAAGCACGCTAGACATTTGCAATTGGTTCTGAGTGTGTTGCGAGAGCACAAGCTGTATGCAAAATTGTCTAAGTGTGAATTCTGGTTGAGTGAGGTGACATTCTTAGGACATGTTATCTCTGCTACCGGTATCCAGGTAGACCCCAGCAAGATTTCAGCCATAGTGGACTGGAAGGCTCCACGGAATGTTCGTGAGGTGAGGAGCTTCCTTGGATTAGCCGGTTACTATCGCCGATTTGTTAAGAGCTTCGCCTCGATCGCTACTCCATTGAACAAGCTACTGCGTAAAGACATCAAATTTGAGTGGTCAGAAGCGTGCGAGCGCAGTTTTGATCAACTGAAGGAGTGCCTGACCCAGGCACCAGTCTTGGTTCAACCTACTCCTGGCATCGAGTACACCATCTATAGTGACGCATCTCATAGCGGCTTAGGTTGTGTACTAATGCAGTTAAGTAAGGTAGCGGCCTACGCATCGAGACAGTTGAAGACTCACGAGGAGAATTATCCGACACATGATTTAGAGTTGGCAGCCGTGGTATTTGCCTTGAAGATTTGGCGCCACTACATCTTTGGAGAGAGGATTCACATCTTCACCGACCACAAGAGTTTGAGGTACCTACTCACCCAAAAGGAGCTGAATCTTAGACAACGCCGATGGTTGGAGCTGATCAAGGATTACGATTTAGTCATTGAGTATCATCCGGGCAAGGCTAACATCGTGGCCGATGCTTTGAGCAGAAAATCGTTAGCCGAGTTACAGCTTCAGTCTCCGTTAGAGCAGGAGATCCGTACAGCACAGAGGGATGATGAGTTTTGTCAGAAGACTCGAGAGTTAGTTCCTACAGGAAAGAGGCCCGAGTTTACAATTCGCGATGACGGAGTCTTGTACAATCGTGAACGCCTAGTGGTGCCCGCGGTGAAGTGAGGGATCGCTTGTTACGCGAGGCTCACGGAACCGTATACACTATGCACCCGGGTAGTAACAAGATGTATCAGGATTTGAAGAAATCCTATTGGTGGCCAGCTATGAAAAAGGAAATCTCCGAGTTCACTGCACGTTGTTTGACTTGTCAGCAAGTCAAGGCTGAGCACCAGGTTCCGACAGGGTTGCTGCACCCTCCTACCATTCCGGAATGGAAGTGGGAAAGGATCACTATGGATTTTGTGATCGGATTGCCACGATCTTCACGAAAGAATGACGCCATCTGGGTCATTGTTGACAGGTTGACGAAGTCCGCTCATTTTCTACCCGTCAGACGTGACTCTTCCTTAGACAAATTGGCAGATTTGTACGTTAGAGAGATAGTTCGTTTGCACGGTGCACCGCTGTCAATCATATCTGATAGAGATCCCCGGTTCACTTCGAAGTTCTGGAGAGGACTTCAGAAGGCTTTTGGCACAGCTTTGAACCTTAGTACGGCATTTCACCCTCAGACCGATGGCCAGTCTGAGAGGGTGATACAGATTGTCGAGGATATGATGCGAGCTTGCGTGATCGACTTTGGAGAAGATTGGAGCGTTACTTGCCATTGATGGAGTTTGCGTATAATAACAGTTACCAGGCGAGTATTCAGATGGCTCCGTATGAGGCACTCTACGGCAGAAAATGCCGAACCCCAATTTGTTGGACAGAGCTTAGCGAGCGTAAGCTCGAGGGACCAGATATTGTGCAGGAAACCGAGGAAAAGGTTCGTGTGATCAGAGACCGACTCCGCACTGCTTCGGACAGACAGAAATCTTATGCAGACTTGAAGAGACGAGACATAGAGTATAATGTTGGTGACATGGTATTCTTGAAGGTTTCACCTTGGAAGAAGGTCCTACGGTTCGGGAAGAAAGGGAAGCTTAGCCCTAGATTCATTGGACCCTACCGCATTCTGGAGCGAATAGGACCTGTTGCCTACAAGCTAGAGTTGCCACCAGAGCTGAACAGGATTCACGACGTCTTTCATGTCTCCATGCTACGTAGATACCGTTCAGATCCGACTCATGTGTTGCCGACCAATGCTGTAACCCTCGACGAGAGTTTGTCTTACGAAGAAGAACCAGTTAAGATCTTGGCGCGCGAAACTAAAGTGTTAAGAAACAAGACGGTACCGTTGGTAAAGGTACTGTGGCGTAATCATGCAGTGGAAGAAGCAACCTGGGAGACCGAAGAATCTATGCGAACTCAGTACCCTCATCTCTTCGACGACCAATGACTCAGGTAATTTCGAGGACGAAATTCTTTTTAAGGGGGGGGAGAAATGTAACGCCCCAAAATCAGGCCCAAAAGAATTAATTAAATTGTTAGGGCAATTGATTACGAATTGGGCCCAATTAGGGGTTAAAATTATAATTTGGATTTTAAGCCCAACTTTTATGTCATCTCGTAGGAAATATTTTTGTGATCGCGTCGGTTCAGACGGTTCGCGAATCGGAGTTATGGAACTCAAGTTATGACCATTTAATCAGGTATTTTGGGTCCGAAGCCCAATCCTTTTTGGAATGGGACTATTAAATAAACCTAAACTAATTTCAGCCACAAAACCCTTATCTTATTTCTTCTTCCTCTTCCCGTTCTCCTTCTTCCTTCTTCCTTCTTCTTTTTTTCCTTCTTCTTCTTCCTTCTTCTTCTCCTTCCTTCTTCTTCGCCAATCGTCGCCGCCGGAAGCCAGAGTCGCCGCCCAGCCATCCGCCGTCGTCCTCCCTGCTATTCGACCAACCGGCGTCGCCCGAGCCAGACGCCGTTCTTCGCCGGTCATCCCTGCCGTCCGACCTCCGTCTCCAACGCCGCTGCCCCGTCGCTCGCCGCAAGGTCCAGCGCCGCCGACCACAGTTCTCAATCTTCGAGCCGCAGTCGTCGCCGTCCAATTGCAGCGGCCAGCGCCGGTCATCCCTACCGGCGACCACCATAATCGCCGCCGCTGCTTCCTTCGCCATCTGCCGCTGCCTCATCACCGACGAAGCGCAGCGCCGCCGTCGCCGAGCTTCCAGTCGCTGCCCCGACGTCGCCCGTCGCCGGAATCTGCTGTTTCGCCCTCGCCGGAATCGAGAGCCGCCGTCGGCCGAGTTTCCAGCCGGTCGCCGTCCAATTGGAGCTTCCAGCAGCCGATTCACCTTCGCCGGTCGTCTGCCGCCAGTCGCTGTCCAGCGCCATTGTCGCCGGCGTCCGTCACCGTCGCCGCATCGAGCCGCTGCCCCGAGTTGATATCGCCGGCAGATTAACCCCACGCCGGATTGATTGGTCAATTTCGTACTTTGACTCGATTTGACCCATTCGGTTGATTTCGTCGATTTGCCTTCCGTTCGAGCTATCGATTCGATTTCGACGTAATCCAGGTCCGTACTATGAAGTTAATAGCATTCAGAATAGATTTAATGGTTTGGATCGTTATATGTGTTTATGCTATAATTTGGCTAAATTGGTTAATTGAATTAAATTGATTGTTTGAATTGAATTGTTGAGGATTGTGAATTGACTGAACAGGTTTGACTTTGACTTGGGTTAGGTCATGTTTGACCTAGGCTTTGACTGGATACGCTGTTGTCGTAGGTTTGACCGAATGGTTGAATCCAAACTTTAACGAATTAGTTAAGTTAATTAATTAATTCTAACTGGTGAATAAGGTCAATTGGGTTATTGTGTCAAACATAGAAACTGGCCAACGCTCGGGCGGCTGCAGGGCCTGGCCAGTGAGGTTAAGACGTGCACGAGGGTCTGCGATCTTGGGTTTGAGGCCATCGCCCAGGGGATCCTACCTCCACCGAATTGAGGCCATCTTCGGTATTACGGATTGAGGCTATCTCCGACATAGGGAATAAATGTTAAATTGGTTTGATTTTGATGAAAGTCTAAATTGGTTTGACGGTGGTCAAAGAGTCAATGGAAACCCGTAACACCTAAATCGTTTTGAAAAGAAAGAAAATAAGTTGACTGTTGGTCAACCGTCTAAAGAACCAAATGTAAAGTGGAATAGATTTTTATTAAGAAGATAAACATATGCACGATCTTAATTGTTGAATTATTATATTTATTCTTGTGCTTCAATGGAGTACCACTCAGCGTCAATGCTGAGCGGATAGCGTTGTTTTCTTTTGCTGTCCGTAGGTGATCAGACAGATGAACCTAGAGCCGATCCCAGAGGGCGTTGAGGAGGAGATGTACGATGGCATGGCTGTCACTTTAATTTGTTGATTATGTTTTATTCAATTAACTTTAATGCTTATTACGTTTTCGGGCAAGATCCCAAGTTGTTTGACTTTAAAAAGGCTTCCGCATTATTTTAAATTACTCCGATGAATTTTATATGTATTGATAGAATGTTTGTTTAAAATTGTTTTGAAAATGTCGCAAATTCGGATACCAATTCAGTAGCACACCGATCCGCTGTCTCACGGGTTTGGGTCATGCGGGTTGGGGTGTTACATTTTGGTATCGGAGCATTTGGTTTTAAAATCGGTCTTCGGACCCTTTCAAAAGAAAAAAAAATACAATGAATAATTCAGCCGCATCTGCATCTCACGTGACTCCTCTGCCCCGGAAGGTAATAAGTATTTATAGCTTTATTTGTTAAGTGTTAAGATCTGACATTGGAATTTCCTTATTATTTTAGAATGAGTCAAGAATCGACCCACGGTCAGTACGTTCCGGAGCCGGAGCACGTGAGCGTGCACACGGCTAACACCGAGGGTTCGAGTTTCACGCCTCCGGGTGACGGAGGGCAACGACAGAATCCGCCTGAGCCAGCGGGACAGCCACCAGCTGTACCACCGCCAGTCGTACCACCTCCAGTGATGCCACCGTGGCGATACCGCCGGTAGCCTACGAGCAGATGTTCCCGGCCATCATGGCCCACTATATGCAGCACATGGCGCAGTTTATGCCCATGTTCCAGCCACCTCCACCACTAGAGCCGCAGCCGCGCATCGTTACCTTCAAAATGTTGAAGGATAATGGAGCGGAAGAGTTCCGAGGAGACAATTTGGGGGAACCCCAGATTGCTTTGGATTGGCTTGAGCAGATGGACCGGGTACTCAAGAATTGAGAGTCCCAGATGTTGATCGCTCGGAGTTGGCGTCACAGATGTTCCGGAAAGGAGCATATGATTGGTGGAAGCGCATTGACCAGGATCCACACACACCCAAGCCGTGGACCTGGGATCGCTTCGATCGAGCCTTCACGAAGGAGTACGTCCCCACCCGGTACCGCGAGGAGAGGCGCGATGAGTTCGTTGCGCTTAAGCAGGAGGGATGTCACTGCCTGAACTGAGACAGAGGTTCGACTACTTGTCCCAGTACGCGACGAGTCTGGTCTCCACTCCGGAGGATCGTTTGAACGAGTTCGTCAAGAAGCTACGGCCGGACTTGAGGCCGTACGCCGCACTGATCACGACGACAGATTTTAATGCGGCGTATGATTTGATTGTGAAGACAGAAAAGAGCTTGGATGATTTGCAGCAACCAAGAAGGAGGATAGAGCGACGAAAGACCCGCGACCCGCGGCCAGCACCGGCCGAGCGGGAAGAGTTTTGGATTCGGGGGAAAGAGGTACGAGAAGGGTTCTTCGAGTGCGCCGCCGCCTAAGAGGAGTAAGTCGAGGCCGTCTCCGTCGGTCGCCGCGAACAACTCGAACAGATCGAGAAGCCACCCGCAATGTGTACATTGTGGTAGGCATCACCCGGGCGAGTGTTGGCTCACCCAAGGCTTATGTTTGGGTTGTGGTCAGCCAGGGCACTTCAGGAGGCATTGCCCGACAAACCCTAGCAGCGAGTCTGTTTTACCCAGAGCTCCGGATCAGCCTGCCGCATCACATCCAGCACGGAGTCAGCAGTCTACTGCCGCAAATAATCAGCAGAGACCACGTCCGCAACAGTCAGGCCGGGCACCAGCGCGTACCTACGCCATGCATGGGCGTACAGATCCTAGCCCCGATGTTATCTTGGGTACGTTCGTACTATTTGATTCAGTTATGCATGCCTTGATCGATCCGGGTTCTACGCTCTCCTATATCTGTGTTGGCATGCCTGCTAATTCTGTGATTGTGAGGAGTGACCTTGAGATACCTACCATTGTATCGAATCCGCTAGGACATAGCATGCGTCTTCATCACATTTATCATAGATGTCCGTTGTCCGTGCAAGGGAAGCAATTCCCTGCAGATTTGATAGAGCTACCACACAAGGAGTTTGACATTATCCTTGGTATGGATTGGCTCACCGAGCATAGAGCAGTGGTCGACTGCAGTTGTCGGACCGTACGGCTGAGAGCCGAAGACGGTAGCGACGTATTACTCTCCGGGGAAGTGTTCCCCGAGACTCCCGAGTTCATATCATCCTTGACGCGAGG
>NQVE01000164.1:0-30000 GCA_003260385.1 Cuscuta australis
GAAATATCAAAACTCATGTCTCTTTTGTTCACCAAGCACACCACTATTATATTAAAAACTGATGGCCGATATCCAGAGGACGCCCAAATGAACCATTTAAACAGCTTCGGGTCAAGCACCTGTGAAATACTCAAGCTGGGCCGGCCCAAGGAGCTGGGCCTAGTTAACCTCAGGCCAAGCGCAGCTGGCAGAGTCAGTCCGGAGAAGGAGACGGAGCTGATTGGCCGTTACGGGGCCGGGAAAAGGGGATCCGCCCTTGGGGCTAGACTCCATCGGTTATGCTTCACCTTAATTGTTGAGAACTCTGTTAAACTCGTGTAAAATAGAAGGACCCGAAAGGGGAGAAGAAAAGAAAAAAGCTAAATCAAGCTAGTAATACAACATCCAATTCTCGAATTCTTGTTCTTAATTTTGTTCTTGCGATCCGCTCTGTAAATCGGATCATTTGGTGATTTATTGTCCATCAAATTGGTGCTTCCATTGAGAGTTCGAGAGAATCATACTCGGAAGAAATCCTCCACAACGGCGATGGTGCAAACACGTAGCAACGCCAACATAGGTACCGGAGTTCCCCAACAGGGGGACGAGAACAGCGCCACCGGAGGTCGGCACCCCCCCATCACCACCGGGAGGCTGAGGCCCTCATTCAGAGGGTTGGGATCACGACCGAACAATTCAAGGAGGTGCTGGCCGCACTTGCGCCCAACCGCGAGGATAGTGGTGGGAGATGTGGCTGGGGGACCCACAGGCGAGAAGGCTGGACCTGCGGGCTCCCAAGGAAAAAAGAAAAAAGTGAGGCGGTCCAGAAGAAGAAGGCGACCAAGCCCAATGGGAAGGCTATGATGGCAGATGCACTTTCCAGGCTGGGAAGAAGAGGATGAGTCGTCCTCCTTCGAGCGGATGTCTTTTGACCGTTTGGGGAGATCCCAAGTCGAAGAAAAACCTCGGACCTCTGCGTTCGAAAGGTTGCAGGACACTCGGTCGGCCCGAAAAGGCGACTTGAGAGACACGCTCAAGGAGAAGAGAGGGGAGTCCACAGCGACCTCCAAGGTCGGTTCTGAGGAGCGACGGACGACAGTCGGGATAAGGGTGCAGCCGAGCTGTGGAAAATGTACGAAAACTGGAGAAGCGGCTGGATGCCCAGAACCCCTATCGCCAGGCGGTCTTCAGTGAGGTAACGCCCTTCTCCAGGAGGATAATGTCCTGCCCTCTCCCAGATAATTTCAAGACTCCCCAGATCAAGGCATACAATGGGACGACCGATCCCCAAGACCACCTCGCTCGTTTCGGGGCCAACGTGGTCATGTACGCGTATCCAGAAGAAATCAAGTGTCGGTGCTTCCTGGCAACACTGGAAGGGCAGGCTTGTGAGTGGTTTCACAAGTTACCCAAGGGGTCGATAGATAAGTGGGGCGACCTGGCCCACAAGTTCTTGGAGAACTTCGCGTCCAGCCGGAGACAAAAGCTCCCCTTCTCGCATTTGCTCAATGTGAAGATCCGGAAGGGGGAACAGCTCCGGGAGTTCATTAATAGGTGGGAGAAGGAGGCTAGGGATGTCCAAGGGCGGACGACCAAGCCCTGATCGCCATGCTCCAAGCTGCACTCCCCCAAGGGGATGTGCGTAAGGAGCTGCGACGGAATCCTCTCTCGACCTATCAAGAGATGTTGGCCAGGGCGAAGTACCTGGCGCTGGAAGAGGAAGATGATGAGCTACCAGTCCGGAAGGAGAAGAAAAGCGGGCCACCGGTGGCAGAAGGAAAGAAGAGGAAGGAATATGGTAAGGGGCCGAACCCCACCGGGTATCATGCGAACAGGCATCCCGTTCACGCGGTACAGTCGTTGCCGGCCCCTCCTCATGGTCGGGAAAGCTATGGTGTGCAAGATGCACCCAAATACTGCGAGTACCACCGTAACAGCACCCATAACACGTCGGAGTGCGTTACGCTGAAGAAGGAGATGGATCAGCTGATCGCTAGAGGGCCACCTCCTCGGTCAGAGCGACCGTCCACAAGTAACCGGACCTGGAGGAGGCCGCCAGCCCCCACGGCAGCGATCACAGCAGGAGAGGGGCAAGAAGATGGACGGCGGCACCTAGGGCGAGATTGTGATGACCTAGATGAGGAGGAGAGGCAAGGTCGCCGACACCTGGGGTGTCGGTTCATCATGGGAGGAAACACTGGAGGAGATTCGGTATCCTCCCGGAAGAAGTGGAAGAACATGGTGTACCTGGCCGAGGTACAAAGGCCACCGCTGCCTAAGCGAAAGAAGAAGGAACCTCTGATCTTTACAGACGAGGATTATCCCCCAGTCCTCAGTCCTCACAGGGACGCTCTGGTGATAAGAGTGGAGATCAATAATGTGGTTGTTCACCGAACCTTGGTCGATACGGGCAGCTCGGTCAACGTAATGTACAACAACACCTTTAAGGAGTTGGGATTGTCCCGAAGCGACTGAAGCCAATCCATACGCCGCTGTCAGGATTTACAGGGGATACTATCGAAGCAGAAGGAACTATCAGGTAAAGGCCGGGGTAGGAGATGGCACCCACCGACTCTGGGTCGACATGGAATTTATGGTAGTACAGCTCGACTGTGCACACCATCTGATTCTGGGACGACCAGGGTTGGAGGACCTGGAGTGCGTAATCTCCCCGTCCACTTATGCCTAAAGTTCAACACTCCCACAGGGGTGGGAGTAGCAAAGGGGAACCAGAGCCTGTCACGGTCGTGCTATGTCAGGGCGACCAAAAGCCAAGCCCGAGTCGACGAGAATGTGAGCACGATCTGTGCGGCGATCCAGAAGGAGGAGGGGCGACCCCGAGCTGAGCCGGCGGAAGAGGTCGAGGAAGTTTCTTTGGACCCGGTTGAGCCCGAGCGGAAGGTGAAGGTAGGCAAAACCTTACCGCTTGAATTAAAGGAGCAGTTATTGGAGGTCCTCCGAGCATTCAAGGTGCTATTCGCTTGGGGACCAGAGGATATGCCAGGGGTCGACCCAAAAATCATCTGCCATAGATTGGCAGTGGATCCGACCCACAAGCCGGTCAAACAGAAGAAGCGTTTCCTTTCCGCAGAACGGAGAGAGTTTGTCACCAAGCAGGTGACCACCCTGCAGTCCATTGGGCACATCCGGAAGTCCGCTACCCGGAATGGTTGGCAAATGTAGTCCTCGCACCCAAAGGGAATACCTGGCGGATGTGCGTCGATTACACTGATCTAAATAAAGCTTGCCCGATGGATCCTTTTCCTCTCCCCAACATTGATCAGTTGGTTGATGAGACGGCAGGATGTGAGCTGATGAGTTTCATGGACGCATTCAGTGGATACCATCAGATCAAGATGGCAGTGGCGGATGAAGAAAAGACCGCTTTCATCACCCCCAATGGGGTATACTGTTACAAGGTGATGCCTTTTGGTTTGAAGAATGCTGGGGCGACCTATGCACGGATGGTGAACAAGCTGTTCGCGCCAGTACTAGGGGGGTGCATGGAAGCGTATGTGGACGACATGATTGTCAAGTCCAAACGGACGGAGTCTCATGCTGGCGACCTGGAGAGAGTATTCAAGATCATGAAGAAGTTCCAGCTTCGCCTTAACCCCAAGAAATGCACATTTGGGGTGCAGGGGGGTAAATTCCTGGTCAGCCGGAGAGGGATCGAGCCTAACCCGGAAAAAGTAAAGGCGATTTTGGAGATGGAGCCTCCGCGAAATGTAAAGGAGGTCCAGCAGCTCACCGGCAGGATTGCTGCTCTCAGTCGTTTCTTATCAAAGATAGCTGATCGAGCGGCTCCTTTCTTTCAGACCATTAAGAAGAGTAGAGGGTTCGTTTGGACCGAGGAATGTCAACGGTCTTTTGAGGGGTTAAAAGCATATCTCCTCTCCCCACTAGTGCTTTCGAAGCCAGAGCCCGGAGAGACCTTATTCCTATACTTAGGAATCTCTCCTCGAGCTGTGAGCTCGGTGCTTGTGAGGGAGGAGGAGGGCGCACAGCGACCTGTGTACTATGTGGCCCGAGTGCTGCGAGGGGCGGAGTTGAGATATACCAACATGGAGAAGACCATCTTTGCGGTAGTGTGTACAGTGAAAAAGCTCACCCCATATTTTCAAGCCCATCCGGTCCATGTGTTATCACAAATTCCCATCGGAACGCTTCTTCGAAGCCCAAATGCCCCGTCACGGGTCAGCAAGTGGGGAGTGTTCCTGGGATCCTTTCAAATAGAGTTCAAGCCGCGACCGGCGATAAAGGGGCAAGCATTAGCAGATTTCGTGGTAGAATGCACTGCGAGGGAGGTAGAATCTAGTGGAGAAGAACCCGAGGGGAATTGGTGGACCGTGTACACCGATGGGTCGTCCGCGACTGATGCTTCGGGGGAGGTGTCGTGGCGATATCTCCGGAAGGGTTCAAGGCATACTACTCCGTGAGATTCCGATTTAAAGTCTCAAACAATGAGGCTGAATATGAGGCACTGCTTTGCGGCTTGAGGTTGGCAGCCTCATTAAAAGCTGAGCGAATCCAAGTCCGGTGCGATTCCAAGCTAGTGGTAGGCCACGTCACTGGAGAATTTGAGGCCAAGGATGAACGAATGAAGAAAGTATAGAGACACTGCCCTGGAGTTGCTTAAAGCATTCAGGGCGTACCGGATAGAGCAGGTCCCTCGGGAAGAGAACGCTGAGGCAGATATCTTGTCAAAGCTTGGTCCGGATTCCCCGGATCATATTAAGGCAATGACCCAGGAAGAAGAGTTGCTCAAGCCAAGCATCAGTCCCAGACAAGTGCTGATCATCACACTCAGAGAGGAGCGGATTGGATTGATGAGATTACCATGTACATCCTTGACGGGTCGTTACCCATCGACCCAATCGCGGCAAAGGTGGTGAGGCGACGTGCACCCAGCCTACACGCTGGAGTGCGGTCGGCTGTATAAACGATCGTACAATGGTACATTGTTGAGGTGCTTAAGAGCGGGCGAGGCACATAAGTTAATGGAGGAAATCCATGAGGAATATGTTCAGCGCATCAGGGAGCCTTCACGATGTCCAGGAAGGTGACCCTACAAGGATACTTTTGGCCAACGATTATCAGAGATTGCGCAGAGTACGTGCGCAAATGCAAGGTTTGCCAGGAATTCCAGAGGATGCCAGGGCGACCGGCGACGAATTATACCCCGATAAGCAACAGCGATTCCCTTTGCCCGGTGGAGGCATCGATCTGGTCGGTATTTTTGCCTCGGGACAGGGAACAACACATACCTGGTGGTCGCGATTGACTACTTCACCAAGTGGGTCGAAGCCGCCCCCGTGCCAACCATCACTGCGGAACAGATGACAAAGTTTGTTTCCAAGCAAATCTTGTGCCGATTCGGGTGCCCCAGCAGATCATCACTGACAACGGAACCCAATTCGAGGCCGGGGGGTTCAATGAGTTTCTACAGAGCTGGGGCATAAAACACAGCTATGCGGCGGTCGGGTACCCCAAACCAATGGGCAGGTTGAGAACACCAACCGTACCATCATGGATGGCCTCAAGAAGAAGATAATGGAATGCAAAAATGCCTGGGTGGAAGAAGTGCCCTATATATTGTGGACCTACAGAACTACTCCAAGGAAGGCAACAGGTGAAACCCCTTTCTCGCTCACATATGGATTTGAAGCAAGGGCTCCAGCGGAGACCTCGTTGTTAAGTTATAGAGTAGAGACGTTTGATGCTCAAGGAAATGAGGAGAACCTGAGGGCAGAGCTGCACCTCATTGATGAGCGAAGGGAAAGGGCATATATGCGGGCAGAAAACTACCGCCGGCAGGTCAAGTCATATCACGACCAGCGGGTGCGACCAAGGCAGTTCAAGATGGGCGACTGGGTCCTTCGGAAAAGGGAGGTCAGCCGGCCGACCGATGGAGGAAAGTTTGCTAAAAGCTTCGAGGGGCCATATATCATAAAGGAGGTGTTGGCCGATGGGACATTTAGATTGCAGACTCCAACCGGTGGCGACGTTCCGCGAGTATGGAATGCCGCCAACCTTATTAAATTTTATCAATAGATTGTATTCCAGCCATGTCTTTTTTTTGAGATTTAATAAATCCAGCTCTCTCGCACATCTTGTCTCCAATTCTCAAAAAAAAAGAGGAGCGACCACAAGAGATCGATCGCTAAAATTGCACGGTGATTCGTGCTAAGATACCCAGTAGTGGGTGAAGCGTCGAACCCTGTCAGGCGACCAAGGTTGAAGACGACGCCGTGGCAAGAAAGTCTGAGAGAACGGCTAAGTCTGGAACACAAGATCTGTTGATCGCATGAGCGACCAGGGGATCTTGGGGGTATGGCGACGCCACAAGGGTCAAAGTAACCCGAAAGTGGCTAAGTCAAAAGAGGCGAGGTATTCTCTGATTCAAGTCCGAGGGAACCGGAACGTCAAATGTAGGAATGCGAAAGAGAAGAAGGTGAAACTTGTAAGTAAACAGGTAACATCAAAATACATTCACAGAAATGTTCATTACATTTCAAGGATAATCTCTTGCATCTACTACAGTACAGTTGAGAACAATCTCTACGTAAGGAAGGATACTTCCCCATACATCTCCTACAATGAAAAACAACAATCTAAGACTTTGCGAGTGAAGGTCTAGGGGGGACAGGCAGGTCTGAAAGGTAGTTCTGCGGCTGTATAGGCAAGCAAAACTCCGATCACCAGCCGTCTAGGACGACCACCTTTCTTCCCCAACATGGAACGGGAGTGGTCGCCCCCAGCCTCGGCAAAAACCCACCGCCCTTCTCCTACCAAGGAAGGACGGGGGACGGCTCACTTCTCTGTGAACCCCAACCAGCATCACCTAGGCGAGGACGGAGATCCTGAAGCCGCCCGAGCTACTTCAAGTCGCCTAGGGGTCTTCTGGGGAAGTGAATGGCAAGCGGGGCGGGGTAGGGGAGAACCCAGTTCTTCCCCTAACACAACCTCCTCCGAAGGCCTCACCGGCGAACTGGTGCGACTTTCGCTAGTCCATCGCTCAAAACTTGCGTAATATGCGCACTCATGCTCCAGGAGGGGTAAGTGCTCATCTTGAAAGCTCTCCCAGGCCATACATTGCAGGGAATGGAGGGGGCATGGAGCATCCCAGTCAATCCGCCCGTCAGGCAGGCGGTCGGCGGAGAGGGCCTCGTACGCCTCATTAAAGTCTTCATAAGGGTTTGGAGGTGGTGGCGGCGGTTTCACCGACGGCCACTGCCGGCGAGGCAACCGGCGACAGAATTCATAAGGGTCAAGCCCCCCCCAGTCATTGGAATTGACTGACTTGGGGGAAGAGGCAGGCTCCGGCGAAGAAGGAGCCGGCCCGTCGGAAAGATCTAGAGAAACAGGAATTCCTTCAGACATGGCAAGAATGGAGAAAAAGGGGATATTTGGTGATGGAGCAGAGTAGAGGCCAGGGGGACTTATAAATAAGCCAGGGCGAAGGAACCGAAGAGGCGGTCAAGTCTCGAGGCAGCCGAACCGATAAAGCAGCCTTGAGCCGCGCGAAGGTCCAATCAGAAACGGTGAAGGGCATTGGATCAATTGGGCGGAACGATGGCCAATCCAGGGATTGAGCCCGGGCAGGTAAACGGGCCGGGACTAGGAGTTGGGCCCAAACTAAAACATACATGTTAACCAGCTAAATCAAAAAAGAGAGTGCTGAAGTAAAGCGCCAAAGAGAGAAAACACATGGCGAATCTAGAAAATTAAACAACATAGGAGCATTGTATCAAAACGACAAATCATTCCGAAGGAAAAGAGAGAGGCAAGTGTTGGTAAAGCTATGGGGGAACAATGGGGGATTTAGACGGCCGAGCCGGAGGGTCCACCCGCTTTGGACATGGCTAAGCTGGCCTCTGGATTCTGGTCGCTCTGACCACCTTCCACTTCTTCTTCTTCCTCCTCTTCCGACGCACTCGAGCTCCCCCCGTCCAGATAGGGACTGGGGTCAAACTCGGCCAAGGAGCGGCAGGGAGGAGGGAAGCCAAGGTCGGGGAGAGAGAATCCTTTAGGGAGCTGGGCCAGCCTGTTGTGGAAGACCTGTTGGGCATGGAAGAGTCCGCAATTGAAGGACTTGGTTCCCTCCTTGACCATCCATTGGGCCCCAGGTTCAGTTTTGAGCCAAGCGGCCGTTAGTTCTTCCATCCGCTCCATTGCGACTACCGTGAAGTCAGGAGAGGACTTGAAGGATTCTACCGCTCCCTCTGCATGGCGGACCCGACCGCTCCTCTCCACCTCCAACTGCTGGATCAGATCAGATTTCTCCCCTTCCAGCTCGACCACTCAAGCAGAAACAGATTCTACCTCCAAGGACAAGGAGGCCTTGTCTGCCTCAAGGGCGACGCAGCGGTTCTCCTAGGAAGCTTTCTCCACAGTAAGCACCGCGCAGCGATTTTCTTTCTCCTCCAACTCCCTGGTGAGTCGGGCGACCTCCTCCTGCAGCTCCTTCTGCTTGGCCTCGGCTGCTTTCATCACCTCGTCCGCGGCGGCCTGGCGACCCCGTTTCCGGCCGACCACCTCAATCATCCCCAGCGTAGCCTGCGCAAAGGGGTGAGGGTTAGGGGCCTAAAGAAAAGGAGTGATGCATAGAAGATCAAGACCAGTACCTGACTGAGCCTCAAAAGGACCATGTTGTCAAGGTCGTCCTCGGAGCCTGCCGAGATACGAGCCTGGTCTTCTGCAGGCAGAGTGATAAGAGTCTCCAGCTGTACGTCCCCTAGGCTTTGGGGCAGGGGAGGATGCAGAGCCTCGTCGAGCGACCCCCGGTCGCCACCTCGTAGGTCACTACGGGTGGTGATGGAGGTCGCTCCAAGGCAATGCCCTGAGACGACCCAGCGAGGTCGCCACCCTGCATCACGGGGTGTGGAGGGGACTGGCCAGCCATGGTACCCGGTTCCTGGGTAGCATCTTCTTGGTCCTCCACCACAATTACGACCGGCTCTCGAGAAGGACCCTCCTCGTGGTGGGATGAAGAACGTTTGCCCTGGCCCTTCGTCTCCCTCTTCCTTTTCCTCCCTGCGGTGAAGTGACTGAGCAGGAGATCGCTGTCCATCTCTTCTCCTGAATCTTGTAATTCCACTGGAAACAAAGGAAATGGTCAGCCTTGGGAAAGATAAACTAAACATCTGGGCAAAAGAAAGGGTCACCTACCAAAAGGACCACAATCAAGACCTTCCTCAGGAATGTCCTTCAGCTGGTCAGGCTGATGCCCCCCGGGGATGTCCCTCAGTAGGTTGGGTTGGTGGCGAAGCTCATCCTGAACAAACTCAAACCCCAACCCGGCAAGGGTTTCCTCTGTCACCACCTCTTTGATGTTCATAACTCCCTTATTGCAGAATTGGCAAGTGATAGACAAAAGGGTGGCATCAGGTGGGGGGCGTGGGATGCGACGGAAGGAAGGGCGCCCTGAACCTGTGAAAGGAGATTCGGGCCCCGTCGAAACGAAGACAAAGAAAGGCTTCCAATCTTTGGTTGACCCCTTCTTATCACTAGCAAAGAGTTTACTGGACCTCTGGGAAAGACTGGCATAGGACGCCCAATCCTTATGGCCCTTGGTCAGTTTGAAGGTGAATATGAAATGGTCCAAGGTCGGATTCACCCCTACATCTTTGCACCGGACCAGGTAACCGGCGATGTACCGGTGAGAGTTGGGGACCAGTTGGCACGGGAGAAGGTCCACCACGTTGAGGAATTCGATCAACAACGGGTGGAGTGGGAAGCGCAGCCCCTTCTTCAAAGACGCCAGATGGACCGTGAAGAACCCCAACGGTGCTTCTAGAGCAGTTTGAGTACTGGTGGGTCTCATGACCTCGATGGAGGGTCCAACCATGTCAGTGGCATCGGCGAACCCCCGGTCAGTAATTTGACAATGGCACAACGCCATGATGTTTTCGTCCAATTCAACCCTTGAGCCCTCATCTACCGGAGTTGAGGAAGGGTATTGCTTCCTCAATCGACGCCGTTTGTGGCCAGGCACGGCCGACGACGACGGCCGGGGTGATGGAGTGTGGCCGGGGTTACGGTCAGAGGCCGATTGGCCGGCTTGGCGAGAATTGCGCGATGGGGTAGCCGAATCGGAATCCGAGACAATCATGGCGGCGAGAGAAGGAACTGACCTGGACAGGAAGAAGAACGAGTCGGGTGAGCAGCGGAGTTGTAGACGAATAGTAGTGAAGAAGGCGAAAGGAAGAGATGGCGTCCAGCGGCGGTTTTTAACTGACAACAGGAAGGCGAATCGGCAGGCCATGATTACTTATTTTTGGAGATCGTGCCCAAGTGTCGTGCGGAACCCAAGGAACGGCCCGGATCCCCGCTGGAACGTCCACGTGGACTTTGCAAACTCCCCACTCCTCCGCTTGGCCCAGCTGAGGACTGAGGAGTTGGGGGGCTTATGATGGGCCGATATCCAGAGGACGGCCCAAATGAACCATTTAAACAGCTTCGGGTCAAGCACCTGTGAAATACTCAAGCTGGGCCGGCCCAAGGAGCTGGGCCTAGTTAACCTCAGAACAAGCGCAGCTGGCAGAGTCAGTCCGGAGAAGGAGACGGAGCTGATTGGCCGTTACGGAGCCGGGAAAAGGGGATCGCGCCCTTGGCGGGCTAGACTCCATCGGTTATGCTTCACCTTAATTGTTGAGAGCTCGTGTATAAATAAAAGGGACCCGAAAGGGGAGAAGAAAAGAAAAAAGCTAAATCAAGCTAGTAATACACATCCAATTCTCGAATTCTTGTTCTTAATTTTGTTTTGCGATCCGCTCTGTAAATCGGATCATTTGGTGGATTTATTGTCCATCAAAAACCCTTACGGTTTCAAAAGATTGCACACACATCCTTCTGATTATTTTCCGAAGAATAGGGGTATATGTACCTATTTTTCAAACCATGAGGGGCAACAGAACTCATTTTCCATTTTCTTTTAATTTTTTTATTTGTTCCTTTTTTATATCTTTTTTAAAAATATTTTTTTAAAATCCTTTTCTAAATGTTTTTAATAACATTTTAAAATTAAAATTTTTTTTGATTTTGAAATAAATAAATAAAATAAAAAAATAACATATACTTTATCTATCTCAATTTAAAAAATAAATAAAATGAAAAAATAACATATACAAAAATACTCTTAAAAAAGAAAACGTAGCTACAAAGTGCACAAATAAGGTTTCTTTTTTAGAAGTCTAAAAATTTTTATAATTGAGATTCCCAAATCAAGTTACTTTTATAATTATTATTTTATAGATGACTTCTTTCAATTTTAATTTTTTGAATCTGCCGGGCACTGGTCCAAATAATTCTTAACCCAACATATTAAAAAATTACTTTTTTGAGGACTCCAAAAAATAAAACTTATCAATGCACTTCATGAATACATTTTCAGTTTTCTATAAGAATATTTTTTGTATGTTTTTCTTATTTCATTTTCTTTTTCTATTTTTTTTGCTTTTCTTTTAATTCCTTTTTCTATTCCTCATATTTTGAAGTTCCAAAAAATTTTTACTTTTTATTTTGGAAAACAAAAAAAATAACTTTTTGAAATTTGAGACTGCTAAATATATTAATTATATTTACTATCTTTGTAATTATTATGTTACCATACCTGTATAGACTTCCTAATATGGCTCTCCTACTATGATTAGGATTGAAGCCTCTACTATATATTGATGTAACCTCTACACAATTATTCAATGAAAATATTTCTTCTTCATGGTATCGGAGCCACAAAACCCTAAACCCTAACCTCCTCCACTCTCTCTCTCTCTCTCGGCCCTGCTCGCCGCCAGCACCGCCTCCCCTCGGCGGCCTTCTCTCCCGGCGACGCTGCTTCCCTCCCGGCGGCCCTCTCTCTTCCCCTCTCTCCATGGCCGAAAATAGTGAGGTTATTTCCCAAAATATGTCCTCCAAAACCCCCCATCTTGCTCTCACAACTATCTCCAATGTGAGGTTGCATGTTCCCGTTCAACTCAGTCTCTCACAACCAAACTACAAAAAATGGAGTCGTCTGTTCCTCCTCCTCGTTCGGCGATTTAACCTTCAGGGATACCTCGATGGATCCGTTGTCCCCCTCTCCGACGACGATGACGAATGGTGCCAACTCGATGCCCTTCTCCAGGGTTGGATTCTCTCCACCATCACCGACGAAGTTTCAGATCTGGTAATCTCTTCTCTCACCACTGCTTCTGCTCTCTAGAAGGTCATCCACGACCTATTTCACGACAACAAACATGCCCGGGCCATGCAGTTGGAGCATGAATTCTGCACCACTGTTAAGGGCTCCACCTCCATGGCGGCCTATTGTCAACAACTCCAAAATCTTGCCGATTGGTTAGATGATGTCGATGCACCGGTCTCTCAGCACCAACTAGTCCTCCAGATGCTCCGAGGGCTTCCCGCAGATCTTCAGGCTCAAACCTCGTTCATGCAGTTTCAGGATCCTATGCTGAATTTTCTTCAGGTTCGATCGGCTCTCATGCTTTTAGATCGCCAACGGTCAAACCCCGTTGACCCCGGCACCTCGGCCTTGCTCACTACCCGGGCCGGCGGCCAACTCCACGGCGGGACACACGGTGGCAGCGGCGGCTATGGTGGATCGCACGGCGGCAGCGGCTACGGTGAAGGGAACCCGGGACAGTGCGGAGGCTATGGACGTGGACAAGGACGTGGCGGTGGACATCGGGGTCGCGTACGTGGACGTCAAAACGGCTCTAGGCAGCGACAAACCCATGACGGAAATACTACCTGGCACTCACCTCACCCAAACCCCACCCCTGGCCTGCTTGGGCCACGGCCCACACCCCACCCATATCCCCCCCCATGCCTACTACACCACCACTACCCCACACCCGTACCCCCCCTCTCCTACAAACCCCTACCCGCAAGCCTACCCCACAACCCCAACCCCCCTGCCGTATCCTCACCCCACTGCCGAAGGGCAGTACCCCACCTCCCCACCCTACCCGCAAGCCCAAACACTCACCCCCAACCGCTCTCGCCCATCACTTTGACACCCTATCTCTACGTGAGCCTACATGGTACATGGATACCGGTGCCTCCCACCACATCGCCTCTGATCCAGGTACTCTTTCTCATGTCTCTTCTCAAACTCTATATTCACCATTATATATCACTGTTGGTAATGGATCTAAAGTCAGCACTACGGCTGTTGGTAGCCACACCTTCCCCACTACCCCTGCCCTATCCCTTAAAAACATCCTTGTCTCCCCTCACATCACCCATAATCTCATCTCTGTCCGCCAACTTACCCGTGATAATAACTGTACAGTTGAATTTGATGCGAATGGTTTTTCTGTGAAGGATCGTCGGACGGGAACCGTGATGCATCGATCCAATGATATGGGACCCCTCTACCCTCTTGGCCGAACAACACCTGCCCAAGCCAATGTCGCCGCTGTCGATCTTCAGACCTGGCATCGGCGTCTAGTCCACCCCAGCCAAGCCGTTCTCCGTGGCGTCTCCTCTCTTCCATTTTTTAAAAATTATAAACATTCTTTATGTCATGCATGTCAATTGGGAAAGCATGTGCGCCTCCCATTTTATTCTTCTAGTCGTGTTTCAATGTTTCCGTTTCAACTTTTACATACAGATTTATGGCAATCTCATGTTCCAAGCATTACTGGTTTTAAATTTTATATGTTGTTATTGGATGATTTTTCTCATTATTTATGGGTTTTTCCTTTAAAACACAAAAGTGATGCCTTTAACCATTTAACCTCCTTTATTGCATATGTAAAAAATCACTTTAACACAACCATCAAAGCTGTGCAATGTGACAATGGAACAGAATATCGAAACTCTCCTCTCAAAAATATTTTTGATTCTTTAGGCATTCTCTTCCGTTTTTTGTGCCCTCACACAAGCCAGCAAAATGGGCGGGCTGAACGCACCATACGCACCATAAACAACACCGTCCGCTCTCTCCTATTCCAAGCCCAACTACCTCCCACTTTCTGGGTCGAGGCCCTTCACATGACAGCCCACATTTTTAATATCCTCCCCACCACCACACTCAATAATCGCACCCCCCCACGCTACACTTTACAAATCCCCCCCTCCTACTCTCACCTCCGCGTCTTTGTTTGTCTGTGTTACCCCAATATTTCTGCCACCGCTCCTCACAAACTCGCCCCACGCTCAGCCCGCTGCATCTTCCTTGGCTACCCTTCCAACCAACGAGGCTTTCGTTGCCTTGATCTCTCCACTAACAAACTTATTATCTCTCGCCATGTTGTGTTTGATGAGTCGTGTTTCCCGTATGGTCACCCCACCTCCCCCCCACGATCTCACTTTTCTCGACACCACGGACAACGACCCGCCCTCCCCCTACACCCACACTCGGCCAGCTCCTCCACCCGCCCATACCCAAATCTCCTCGGCCCGGTCCAATGACCATTCCCCAACCTAGCCCACCCCCTCTGCCCCGTCCCCCCCTCTGCCCAGCCCGCATCCCTCACCCAACGGCCCACTCCCAAAGCCCAGCCACATCTGCCCAGCCCGCAACCCCACACCACCCCACCCACCCCATCTGTCCAGCCCACTTCCCCCTCCCGTCAACCCAACCCAGTTCCACTACCCACACCTGACACCCAACCCCAGCCCACGGACGCCTCACCCCCCTCCCCGCCCAATGTTCACCCCATGCAAACCCGGTCCAAAACTGGTGTCTTCTGCCCCAAACAAATCCTAAATCTAAACACCTCCGCCCCCATCTCCCCCCTCCCTCCAACATACCGTAGTGCTCTCAAAGATCCAAACTGGCATGCTGCTATGTGTGATGAATATAATGTTTTGATCAAGAATGACACATGGGAATTAGTACCCCCCTCCCCCACCCAAAACATCATCACCGGTAAATGGCTCTTCCGACACAAACTTGGCCCTACAGGTGAGTTAACCAGGTACAAAGCCCGATGGGTTGTTCGCGGTTTTAATCAGCATTTTGGGGTCGACTACGGTGAAACGTTCAGCCCTGTTATTAAGCCTGCCACTGTCCGCATCGTCCTTAGCCTCGCCCTGTCTCGGGGTTGGCCCATTCATCAGCTCGATGTCAAAAATGCATTCCTCCATGGCCAGCTTCAGGAAACCGTGTATGCCAGCCAGCCTTCTGGATTCCAGGATGCCAATCGCCCTCATCATGTCTGTAAGCTCAAAAAGGCCCTTTACGGCCTCAAGCAGGCTCCTCGATCATGGTATCACAGATTTGCAGGTTTCATTCAGACTATTGGGTTCCACGGGTGCAAATCTGACACATCCCTATTCGTCTTCTCTCATACCACGGGGACAGCCTACCTCCTGCTATATGTTGACGACATAGTTCTCACTGCCTCTTCCTTTGCACTCCTTCAGAGCATCATTCAGAAACTCAAGGCTGAGTTTGCCATGACGGACATGGGTGACTTGCATTTCTTCCTCGGCATCAATGTTCATCGCATTCCCACTGGGATGTTCCTCCATCAGACTCAGTTTACCCACAACATCCTAGAGCGGGCAGGGATGGTCTCTTGTCGCCCCATCTCCACGCCAGTGGACACCAAGACGAAACTCTCCTCATCAGCTGGTACGGCACTCCCAGATCCGACGCTGTACAGATCCGTTGTTGGAGCCCTGCAGTACCTCACCTTCACTCGACCAGACATCACATACGCCGTCCAGCAGCTGTGCCTTCATCTCCATGCACCTAGAGACGCACATCTCACAGCCATGAAGCGCATTCTTCGCTACCTTCGTGGTTCGGCCACCCATGGCATTCACTTGACACAATCCAATACAGATTTTTTGCAGGCTTATTCTGATGCAGACTGGGCCGGCTGTCCCGACACTCGTCGCTCCACCTCTGGTTACTGCGTGTTCTTGGGCGACAATCTGGTCTCCTGGTCGTCGAAACGCCAGGCCACCACGTCCCGATCAAGTGCAGAGGCTGAATACCGGGCTGTGGCCAATGCCGTTGCAGAAACTTCGTGGATCCGAAATCTTCTCCTTGAGCTTCAGCAGCCCCTACGACGTGCCACTCTCGTGTTCTGCGACAACATCAGCGCCGTCTATCTATCATCCAATCCAGTGCAGCACCAGCGGACCAAGCACGTGGAGGTCGACATACATTTTATCCGCGACAAAGTTGCACTCGGTCAGGTTCGCGTCCTTCACGTGCCCTCCTCTTCCCAGTATGCTGACATATTCACCAAAGGACTGCCATCTCTGCTCTTCCTCGAGTTCAAATCCAGCCTGGGAATTCGACTTCCTCCACATCCGACGTAGCCGGGAGCATGCTAAATATATTAATTATATTTACTATCTTTGTAATTATTATGTTACCATACCTGTATAGACTTCCTAATATGGCTCTCCTACTATGATTAGGATTGAAGCCTCTACTATATATTGATGTAACCTCTACACAATTATTCAATGAAAATATTTCTTCTTCAGAGACATCTGCAATATATGTTTTTAAAAAAATCATTTCATTTATTTTTTATTTCAAACACAAATGGTTTTTAATTTTAAAACATTATGAAAATTTTTTTTTTTAAAAAAAATGTCTATTGAGAAATAAACAAAGAGAGAAAAACGAAAAAACCAGAAAATAAATGAAAAATATGAAATGAGCTCTAGTCCCCATGTGGTTGGAAAACATGCTCTAATGCCCCATTTTCGCCGGAAAATGGCCAGGAAATGATCAGAGGATGTGTATGTGCAACATTTTTAAATCACAGAGATTTTATAAATAAGTTTTGAAAATCGAGAAAATAGTGATGCTTATTTTGCCTTTTGCCTTTCAAAACTAACTATGGTCCTAAGGTTCATGCTCATTTTATAGATCATAGTATATTGATATCAAAAAAAATTGGATGTTTTAGAAAACAAGAAAAAACCAGTTGTAAGCCAATAAAAAGTGTAAGATGCTCCACATTTTACGTGTGGACTTTAGAACCATGAAAGAACAACTTTTAGTATAAACACAACGAGTAACTTTATCTCTCGTGACTCACATGTTTTTCTATTCATATTCTAAAAAATTCTTAACTATAAGATTATGAAAGAAATGAATAATTACTTTTCTATTACGAGTTTGTCTTTTTGTGTTGAGAAAAACATAGCTGAATGTTGGATAGTGGTGGATCAGTAAAAAATACTTGTTGGGTCTGATTGGTCCGAGGAAAACTTCCCAATAAATTTTGTTAAGGACAATTTAAAATGATAAAAAATAAATTTCAATTGAATAATTATACAAATAAGTTAAATAAAATATTTCAAAAGTAAGAAATATATAATTTATGAATGCATCATAACCTTTTTTTGAAATCAAAGAAATATTATCATTAAATTCTCAACTCCATTTGTAGAATATCACAAATGAACGTATAGGAGGGGTGGCATCCCACTCCAATAGATCAGAAATAGAATCAAAAGCTCATGCCAACAACTAAGCTACCTGATTCGCAGATCTACAAACAAAAGACAAAGGAGACGGAATGAAACTCTAACATCAACGCTTTACTATAAAAAAACCAAACCTGAAAAGTACGAAAAATTTTCCTCCCCGCATGGAGAGAAAGATAAAGTGTCTAGGTTGTCCATCTCCAACGTGATTATCCGGTCCCGGAAGAATTCTTTGAGCCAGCTGAGTGCTTCTCGCACCCTGATCGCCTCCGTCATGCATGCATCCTCCACCTACCTTAAACCTCGAGACGTTCCCTTCTGGAAACATCCATTGCTATCACGCACCAACATGCCCACTCTAGTCATATGTGTGTCCTTGCATCAACATTGCACTTAAAAGCCCCTAAAGTTGGTGGTTCCCATCGGTTGGGGTATGATGTTTGTGTCATTGCCACCTTGGGGACTTCTTTATTTGCTTCATGCCATGAATGATACCATGCCACTATAATGCCTGAGTGATAAGGGTCTTCGGTTGCATGTATTTTATTCCACACCAATTGGTTACGCTAAGTCCAAATCTCTC
Source organism: Cuscuta australis (assembly GCA_003260385.1). Taxonomy (NCBI): domain Eukaryota; kingdom Viridiplantae; phylum Streptophyta; class Magnoliopsida; order Solanales; family Convolvulaceae; genus Cuscuta; species Cuscuta australis. The sequence continues at coordinate 17,975 of NQVE01000164.1, forward strand.
AAAGGATGATCGTCACACTTGCAACAAAGTCCTATGATCTTTCCCTCCATAGAGCTCCGAACCACTGTGCAAATGATGGTTCCACACTGCCACGCTTGCCATCTTGTTCCTTTAAGCATCAAACTGAAAACGAACACAACACCAACCCATGCAACATCGTTTCCTGTGTGCTCAAACATCTCGGACACCCTGCCATAATAGCAACCCCTTTATGCACTCAATTTGCCCTAACCAGAAGTACCTCATACACAGCTCTCCATAAAAAAATCCTAATTTTTGTTGGGACATTCAATCTCCACAATCCTCGCCACACTTCTTTGCCCAGACTCCCATCTGCCGGTTGGTCATTATGAGCTACCTAGTATCCTTGCTTCATCGTGTAATGTCCATTCCGATCTCTCGTCCACATCCATCGACCCTTCTTAATAGAATGGCAGAGCGGGATGCTTTAAATTTCCTGGCTATCCGCTAACAAGAAAATAGAAAGAATAAGCTCCCTATCCCATGACTTAGTTCTAAGGATGATTAAATCAGCCACCTTCATGTTTGCCCGATCACTTGGCACCGAAGTGAGAATGTATGGATCTTCATCTCTAAGCAGCCAGGGATTGTTTAAAACAACCTTCTCCCTCCCATCATAACTTAGTACTGAGTACTTCATATTATTATTATATTTAAATTCTATTAAAGAAATTTTTATTTTAAAATATAATTTTCTTAAGTGGGGGCACACTCTTTTTTATGGGGGGGCACTCATTTATTATACCTAAAAATATTATTTTTTGTCAAATATATATTGTTAGAAAATAATAAATGTCTCCCCTGACTTGAGTGGTAGGAAGTCCAATCTGCAGGGCTCATGGGAAAGTTAACTCAAGTTCAAGCCCTGTCATAGGCAAAGGTGTTGGCTTTTTGTGCATCATTAGGTTGAGAAAAAACTATGATCATATACTACGTTGTAATAGAGTAAACAACATTCAAAAAAAGAAAATAATAATAACAATCATGATAATAATATTATTATTATTAATATTAATATTAATTATAGGTGTTTTGCTTATTAATCAGCTTTTATTATTGGAATAATTCCCACTTATGCTATGAGGGCTTCATACATATAATTTCTTGTATCATTTATTACTCTTAAGTAAATTCATTATTATATTATTCTAACATGGTATCAGAATCCCTGTTTTTGGCAGCTCAAAACTATCTGCCTTTGCTTTTGATGTGCCTTTGATTTTCCTTGTTCTTGGTTTCCATTTTCAAAATCAAATAAATTTCATATCACCAGTGTCGTTAAAACTAAAACTCCCAACTTGCATCATTGTCCATTGCTGCCTCCTTTATTCATTGGATCCTTGGCCGCCACTGTTATTTGTTGGTTTAAATCCACCGTAGTCCACTAATTGGATTGGTCTTTAATCGGGTCATCTTGCCGCACAATAATTTTCAGTTTTTTATGCTGCTTTATGGATCTTCTTGACGTCAGTGTCTTTCAATCCCCAACCAATCAGAACTGTTTATTTGGAGCCCAACATCATTATTAAATCATAATCATCATCCAATCGATCAGCATCATCCTCCAGAGATCATCATCAGCTGGTTCAATGAAGAGCTTTTCTAGTGAGAGAGTTCTTCACTGGAAAGAAGAAACCCCTCACCTATGTTTAGTCGTCTTCTATGTTTGTTGTTGCACAAGAAGGTTGCGGTCTCCTACAACAAACAAAAGGTTTGTTAGAATAAAGGCCCAACGCTAGAGGGGGGTGAATAGCGTTTAAAACAAAATCGCAGGAAATTAAAACGAGAGCGTTAAAGTAAAGAGCGTAAGGAAGGAACACACCTGATTTTATCCTGGTTCACCACAACGTGTGGCTAATCCAGCCCCCCGAGAGACTCTCTCGAGCTACACTAACTCCGTTAAGCTTAAGGGTGCTTAACAAACCGATACAACTTGAGAACCCGAGTCACACGAGCCTCAACACCTTTGCTTGGAGATACCGCACTCCAAGACTTCTCACGAAGGAAAAAGGAACTTCCTTCGAGTTTACAACAAGGGAACAACCTCCCTTAAAGTGTATGAAAACACTTAAACACTCAGGAATAAAACTCTCACAAAGAGTAGATATGAGTAAACTAGTAAACGCTCAAGGACACGACAATTTCTTCAAGAATTGGCTCTCAAATAGCTAAGAAAAAATAGGAATGCTTATGCAATGAAAGAGTATTGAAATGTTGAAGAATTGTGTGTCAAATGAGAGGATTTGGGTGCCATTTTATACCCCAAAATGGGATAAACCCGTTGTTAGAATTTCCAACAGGATGAAGACAAATTTTTCAGGGACACAGGCTGATAGTCGATTGCCAAAGCATGATAATCGATTATCCAAAGATTCCCTGTCCAAAAATTTAAAATTCTATCCGTTGGAGGACAACGGTAACCCAGATAATCAATTGTCAACAAGTGATAATCGATTATTGGTCCTCTCAGAAGATTCTGGGTTTTGGCTGCAAAGACTGATAATCGATTATTGCAAAGCTGATAATCGATTATTGCGTGCTTCAGAACTTTGGAAGTTCAAAGCTGCAGGGGCTGATAGTCAATTGTCACTAAGATGAGAATCGATTATCACCCAGCAAAAGTCTAGCCAGCTGAAACCCGTTTTGAAAAACCGAGGTCCAAAAATGAAGTGTTCCCAAAAGTAAAAACCAGGTTTGGAAAATAATGTATATGGTATTAAATAGTGAAAACATGACTTGTTTGGTAAAAACCAAGTCTCCAAGGTCGTACAATACGTACGTACGGTTTAGACCGTTTTTCACGTGTTAGACCGATTGACCAAGATACAAAAGTGGTTTTTATAAAATAATTATTTGGGAACATTTTAAAGCCGAACGTCGAAAGCCGAACGTCGAAAGCCGAACGCCGACTTAGGTGGTTTTGGTTCTGAGCAAGGACCAGGGATTTTAACAATAAAAGGAATCATAAAAAAAAATGTTTGTTTTGATGCACAAGAAATATTTTTTGATTTGTAAAAATTGTTTTGACTTTTTGAGAACCGAGACTTGAATTTATTGTCGGTTTTGATCACAAAAGACCGACTCGACTAAGTCTTCAATTCTTGATCTTGTCCTTGAGTCTTTTAGGTCTTGTTCCAAGCCATTCTTCACGCCTTGAGTTATTCAACGAAACTCTTTATATCCACGGCGGTTTGGCAATTATCAAAACCTGTCAGAAATGAACACGACTTTAGTTTATCGTACAAAGTGCGTTCCAACAATTTCCCCCTTTTTGATAATGGCAAACAAGACGGGGATATGCATAGGGTTTTGATATTTTTTGAAAAAAAATTCCCCCTTAATATATGCATAGCCCTTATCTTCCCCCTTTTGACATTAACAAAAAGATTGTTAACAACAAAGATCATAAAGATTTTTTTATTAATTAATTAAGGGAAATAGCGGAGTACATAACGAAAGCATATTAAAAGATGATAAAATAAGGAAGAGAAGAAAGTAGAGCTAGAGCTCTAGAAATCCGGGGAAAGATCATTGAGAAGTTGTTCTTCGTCAATGTCTTCTTCTTCTTCTTCATCTTCATCACCATCGCCATCATCATCATCATCATCATCATCATCATCATCATCATCGTCTTTTTCTTCCTCTTCTTCTTCCTCTTCCTCATCGTCCACCTCGTCATCTCTACCAACGTTTTGAGTCCCACTTTGTTCACCTCCGAAATTCGGTGGAGGAACGTAAGGGACTATTTGAGCGTACGGGTAATTGACAAAGTCAAAATACCCGTGAAGTTCACGGCTCAAGGTATTGACGTTGTGTGCCGTTTTGGAGACGTTGGTGTCAATCCGAGAGAGAGTGGCGGTTAAGGCTTCCATTTGCTCGGCGAGACAAGGATTGGTCGAAGTGGTGGCGGCTGAGGCAGTTGCTCTCAGTTGGCGGCGTGGACGAGGCTGTCGAAACGGAGTCTCGTCGGTGCCCGAGTGGAAAGAGGATTCATCAATCTCCCAATGCTTTGTCCCCTTTATCTTTGGCCCAACATCGGTTTTGATGTTATGTTCTTCAAGAATCGCCATGACAAGGAGGGCGTAGGGGAGCGGCCGATTGTCGGAGGTGGCCGTGAACATGTGAGTCATCACAAATTTACACCAATTGAGATTGGCGTTGTGAATCATCGCATGAATTGTCTTCGTGTCCTCCTGGGAGAGAGTGGTGTGATTGAACTTCCTGGGTTTGAGAATCCGTGTCAAAACATAAAAGATGAATCGAAACACGGGACTCATGGAAGCAATCGTAGGGCGCCGCTGTTGGGGAGTGGGTACGAAGTGTCGGATGCCCACTTCCTCCAAGAGAGCGGTCTCGTTGAACCGTGCTCCTTCTTCTCCAACGTAGAGCCCGAGATCCTGTCCATCCCGACGAAGCCCGGTGAGGATTTGAATGTTCTCCTCATTCAAATAGATGTCCACCCCGTTGACGTTAGAGATCAATGCTCCGTCCTCATCCTTTTTCAAGTTCGAGTAGAAAGCTCGAACAAGAAAGGGTTGATAATTGACCTTCTTGATGTAGAGGAGATCGAGGAAGTTTCCACGTTCGAGGATAATCCGTGCCTCACGTGGAATGGAGTCATGAATGAAGCGGGCGGTGGAGAATCGGGGAGGGAGAATCTCCCGGTGCTCAAATTTCTCCGAGAACCGCGTCGCCTCTTCGTGGTCGTTGAACCAAAGGAACGACCCGTCGAGGTACTTGTGCGCCGGTGGTGGAGGAGCCGAGGAAGAAGCCACGTTCTTGCCGGTGCGGGATCTTTTTCTTTGACCTCCTGCCATATCAACAAAGAGTAGGGGGCAGAGCAAGGCAAAGAGAAAATTGCAGAAATTTGGAAAGAAAATGAAGAATAGGAGCAAGAATGATGAATTATGATGAATATTTGGAGAAAGTATGATTTGAGTGAGTATAAAATGAATAGAGATCACCAATTTATAAGGGAGTGGGCTGGAGATCCGTTGGGGAGTTCAAAACATGCATTAATTGCTCTCCAAACGTCTCTGCAACGGTCAGATTTTTTAAAAAATCGTCGTTGATAATCGATTTACACTCCCTGTAAATCGATTATCTGCGCCTTCAGATTCTCCGCCAAAGAAACTGCAGGCTTCAATAATCGATTTCTGCCTTGGTTGTAAATCGATTGTTGGAGAGGATTTGCCTCAAATTTATGAAGGCTTTAATAGTCGATTTACATGTTTTTTTTGTAAATCGATTGTTGATGTCTCCAGCTAAGTTTCCTCAAACTCCTGCAGGCTCAGATAATCGATTATCTCAATGTTGATAATCGATTGTTGGCTCCTTCAGTTTCTTTGCTCCAACTCCCGTGGGTTGTGATAGTCGATTATCACAAGCCTGTAAATCGATTTACACTCAATCCTGGGAACTAGAAATCGATTTCTTTTGTTCCCCCTGACTTTGACACCTGAAAATAAAAAAAAGAGCCCTGCAAAAAAGAATTAAAAACGTCTCCGACGTTCAAGTTAGTAGGGACCAAAAATAATAATTAATGCACAATTTAGATCATCGTGGAGTCAAGGATTCCGAGTTCACTACGAATGCGGAAAAACGACTCTTTCTCTAAAGGTTTTGTGAAAATGTCGGCTAATTGGTTGTGTGTTTCAACGAACTCAATTTCGACATCACCTTTGAGAACATGATCTCTAATGAAATGATGCCTAATGTCAATATGTTTCGTCCTTGAGTGAAGAACCGGATTCTTCGTCAAGCTTATAACACTAGTATTATCACATCGAAGAGGGACGTGATCGATACTAAGGCCATAATCCACAAGTTCTTGCTTCATCCAAAGGGTTTGAGCACAACAACTACCGGCGGCAACATATTCCGCTTCGGTTGTGGATAACGCAACACTGACTTGCTTCTTGCTAAACCATGAGACTAAAGAACTACCAAGCAAGTGACAAGTCCCACTCGTACTCTTACGGTCTAATCTACAACCGGCAAAGTCCGAGTCGGAATAGCCAAAAAGATGACAAGGAGACCCCTTGGGGTACCATAGTCCAACGTTCATTGTACCAACAAGATACTTCATTATCCGTTTCACCACCGTTAAATGCGATTCTTTCGGACAAGAGAAGGGATCCGATCATACCTCGATACTTCTTTACGTCTACTTCCTTACCCTTTTCATATTTTTCCAAGTGCTCGGAGGTGCTCATTGGGGTAGCCATTGCTTTGGAGCCATCCATTTCAAATCTCTTTAAGAGCTCCTTGCAATACTTTGATTGACAAATGAAGGTCCCTTCCCTCATTTGTTTGACTTGTAACCCCAAGAAGAAATTGAGTTCCCCCATCATGGACATCTCAAATTCATTTGTCATTAAGTTTGAAAATTCCTTGCACAAAGATTCGTTAGTAGCACCGAATATAATGTCATCTACGTAAACTTGCACCAAGAGGATGTTATCGTTTTTACTCTTGATAAAAAGTGTAGTGTCAACCTTCCCCCTTTTGAACCCGTTGTCAAAAAGAAATTTGCTCAAACGTTCATACCAAGCACGAGGTGCTTGTTTAAGACCGTAGAGTGCTTTCTTTAGTTTATAGACATACTCCGGGTGCTCAAAATCCTCAAAGCCCGGGGGTTGATCAACATACACTTCCTCTTGAATAAAACCATTGAGGAAGGAACTCTTAACATCCATTTGGTATACTTTAAAATCCATAGACGAAGCAAAAGCGAGTAATAAACGGATAGCTTCTAAACGTGCTACTGGTGCATAAGTTTCTTCAAAATCAATGCCTTCTTCTTGATTGTAGCCTTTAGCTACGAGCCTAGCTTTGTTTCTAGTGATTATTCCATTTTCATCGAGTTTGTTACGGAACACCCATTTCGTACCAATTATGGTATGATCATCGGGTCTTGGCACCAATTCCCAAACGTCATTTCGTTTGAATTGGTTAAGCTTCTCTTGCATTGCCAAGGTCCAATGTTCATCATCAATTGCTTCCGAAATGGTTGTAGGTTCAATTTGAGAAACAAAAGCCATGTGACCTACGGTGTCCCTGAGAGAGCTACGAGTACCTACCTTTCGGTTGATGTCACCGATCACCTTGTCAAGAGGATGGTTCTTTGAAGTCCTCCATGCCCTTGGCATTGGCGTTTCCTCCTCTTGTGGTTGTTCCTCGTTTACGGGTGGCTCTACTTCTTCATCTTGGCTTTCCTTTGAGTTGTCTACTTTGTCATCGTCGTAGATGTTTTCCAACGAATCTATAAGATCATCACAAGAAACCTTTCTCGCCAAGCGAGCATCATTTTCGGAGAAGACAACATGAGGAGATTCCTCAACGGTTAAGGTGCATTTATTGAAGACTCTATAAGCCTTACTACACAATGAATAACCAAGAAAAATTCCTTCATCCGACTTTGCATCAAATTTACCCAAATTATCTTTTCCGTTATTGTGAACAAAACATTTGCAACCAAAGACTCGAAGATGGGAGAGGTTTGGCTTTCTTCCTTTGTATAATTCGTATGGGGTTTTCATGAGTATCGGTCTAATGACGGCTCGGTTTAATACGTAGCTCGCGGTACTCACGGCATCCGCCCAAAAATACTTAGGAATTTTTGCCTCATCAAGCATAGTTCTAGCCATCTCCTCAAGGAAACGATTTTTACGTTCCACCACGCCATTTTGTTGTGGTGTACGTGGAGCGGAGAAGTTATGCTCGATGCCTAGTTCGTCACAAAACTCGGTAAAGAGATCTCGTTTGAACTCTCCACCATGATCGCTTCGTATGGCTACGGTGGTTAAGCCTTTTTCATTTTGAACTTTTTTGAGAAAAGTTTTGAAAACATGAAATGCCTCACTTTTATGAGTTAGAAATAGTGTCCATGTGAATCGAGAGTAGTCATCAACAATCACAAAGGCGAAATATTTTCCCCCAAAACTTTTTGTTCTTGATGTTCCAAAGAGATCCATGTGCAAAAGTTGTAGGGGCCTTGTTGTAGACACAACATTCTTTGATTTAAATGAGGCCCTTACTTGCTTGCCCTTTTGACATGAATCACAAATGGTGTCCTTCTCAAACTTGAGTTTTGGAAGGCCAACTACTAGGTCTTGTGAAACCAATTTATTCAGAAGATTCATGTTGACATGAGCTACTCTACGATGCCATAGCCACATATCGTCCTCCTTACTCATTAGACATTTTGCAAAGTCGGAGGGAGATTCATCTAAGTTAACCATGTAAATGTTATCAATTCTATCACCACGAAGAATCGTCTTATTGTCACTAAGACGTTCTATCGTACATGATTTGGAATCGAAGGTCACACGATTTCCCTCGTCACACAATTGACTTATGCTCAAGAGATTGTGTTTAAGACCCTTAACCAACAAAACATTATTAATAGAGGAGTTTTCGTTTTTACCAACTGAACCAATGCCGATTATCTTGCCTTTGCTATTATCGCCAAAGACAACGTTTCCTCCTTTAGTTGGTTTGATTTGCAAAAACTTGGATGCATCTCCGGTCATGTGCTTGGAGCATCCGCTATCAAGGTACCAAAGTACACTTGATGCCTTTAAGCACACCTACAAACCAATTTAAAAAGTTTTAGGTACCCAATTCCTTTTGGGTCCTTGGGCATTAGGTGCACGTTGGTAGTGTGATTGGTTTTGAGTGCAATGCCTATTCCTAGTGAAACAAACCGGGGCTATATGTCCTAACCTATTGCAATAATGGCAAATAACATTTGGATTATGCATTCTCCTAGGTTGATAATAGTTACTAGGTTTTCTATATTGCTTGACCCTAGTTTGAGAAAAGTTTTGTTTATGCATATTTGGAAAATGGTTTCTAGATTCTCTAACTTGATCATTGTTTATCCTAGTGTTCTTTCTAGGTGGTCTAGTGTTCCTGGTTGATGTAGATTGTCTATTATTGTTCATTTTAGTTTTCCTAGGTTGAGCATTAGGTTGTTTAGGTGGTTGCTCAACTTTTTCCTTGTTATTTGTTTCATTTTCAAAACCTAAGCCATGTTTAGTAAGTTGCAGATTATCAAGAACATCATTAAGGTTTTTATGAGAAACACCAAACTTCTTCAAAGTTCCTTCAAGTTTTGCAACTTGATCCTTAAAGTGATATACAAGAACTACTTTTTGAACTTTCCGGTTTGTCGGCGCTTCTTTTTCCGAAAAACTTATTTTCTTCTTTAAGTTTTTCATTATCTTTTGATAGTTTATCAACTTCCTTCTCCATGGAAGTAAGTTGTTTCTTCAAATCCTTGTTAATTTTAGAAGCGTTGACATATTCATCATAAAGTTCATTAAAGGCTTCTTGTACATCATCAAAAGTATAGGAATCTTTAGAAGTGGTACATACCTCTTCCGGTGGTTCTTCGTGTGCCATGAGGCAGAGGTTGGCGCTTTCATTTTTTTCTCCTTCCGATGACTCATCGCCGGAATCACCTCCCCATGAAATGTAAGCTCGGTGCTTCTTGAACAGTTTCTTCTCCTTCTCGTTTTTGGCGTTTGGGCATTTTGGCTTGATGTGCCCAACTTCTCCACACCCATAGCACTTGGGTGGTCCTCCATGCTTTTTGCCCTTTCGTTCATACTCTTTTCGCATGAATTTGTGGAATTTTTTGATGACGAGCCTGAACTCGTTGTCCTCATCGCTTGATTCTTCCATGGTGGGTTCTTGGCTTGAGGTAGCCTTGAGTGCAATCCCCTTCTTCTTTTGTTCACCTAAAGAGGGGAATAGAATGGTGGACTCATAGGTTTTGAGGTTACCTCTAAGTCCGTCAATGGTGTTGTTGGTGATGCCGATGGACTCTTGAATGGCGTCGGCTTTGGAGCACCACTCCGGTGTGAGACTTCGCAGGATTTTTCTCACAAGCTCCTTGTCCGTGTACGTCTTCTTGAGAGCATGAAGATCATTGACGATTTTGGAGAATCGTTCAAACATCTCATCGATTTTCTCGTTTTCCTTCATACGAAACAATTCATATTCATGGGTTAGAAAATCAATTTTAGCTTCTCGGACTTGATCCGTACCTTCGTAGGTGATTTCTAGTTTGTCCCACATTTCCTTTGCGGTGGTGCAACAAGAAATCTTCCGGTAGTCATCCGGGTTAACGGCACAATAGATGATGTTGATGGCCTTGGCATTGTTTTCCACCTTCTTGATGTCTTGCGCATCATATTCATCCTCGGTCTTAGGGACGTTGATTTCCTCGACCTTCTTCATTGGCACGTTCTCACCATTTTTGATAATTCTCCAAAGGAGAAAGTTGGTGGATTGGATGTAAATCCTCATCCGTTCCTTCCAATAGGTGTAGTTTGTTCCGTCAAACAATGGAGGCCTCGTGGTGGATTGCCCTTCACCTAAACCTGCGTATGAACTTTGAGTAGAAGCCATTGATCGTTTCTCTCAAACGGTTAAGTCTTTCAGAGAGTATGGCTCTGATACCAATTGTTAGAATAAAGGCCCAACGCTAGAGGGGGGGTGAATAGCGTTTAAAATAAAATCGCAGGAAATTAAAACGAGAGCGTTAAAGTAAAGAGCGTAAGGAAGGAACACACCGGATTTTATCCTGGTTCACCACAACGTGTGGCTAATCCAGCCCCCCGAGAGACTCTCTCGAGCTACACTAACTCCGTTAAGCTTAAGAGTGCTTAACAAACCGATACAACTTGAGAACCCGAGTCACACGAGCCTCAACACCTTTGCTCGGAGATACCGCACTCCAAGACTTCTCACGAAGGAACAAGGAACTTCCTTCGAGTTTACAACAAGGGAACAACCTCCCTTAAAGTGTATGAAAACACTTAAACACTCACGAATAAAACTCTCACAAAGAGTAGATATGAGTAAACTAGTAAACGCTCAAGGACACGACAATTTCTTCAAGAATTGGCTCTCAAATAGCTAAGAAAAAATAGGAATGCTTATGCAATGAAAGAGTATTGAAATGTTGACGAATTGTGTGTCAAATGAGAGGATTTGGGTGCCATTTTATACCCCAAAATGGGATAAACCCGTTGTTAGAATTTCCAACAGGATGAAGACAAATTTTTCAGGGACACAGGCTGATAGTCGATTGTCAAAGCATGATAATCGATTATCCAAAGATTCCCTGTCCAAAAATTTAAAATTCTATCCGTTGGAGGACAACGGTAACCTAGATAATCAATTGTCAACAAGTGATAATCGATTATTGGTCCTCTCAGAAGATTCTGGGTTTTGGCTGCAAAGACTGATAATCGATTATTGCAAAGCTGATAATCGATTATTGCGTGCTTCAGAAATTTGGAAGTTCAAAGCTGCAGGGGCTGATAGTCGATTGTCACTAAGGTGATAATCGATTATCACCCAGCTAAAGTGTAGCCAGCTGAAACCCGTTTTGAAAAACCGAGGTCCAAAAATGAAGTGTTCCCAAAAGTAAAAACCAGGTTTGGAAAATATTGTATATGGTATTAAATAGTGAAAACAGGACTTGTTTGGTAAAAACCAAGTCTCCAAGGTCGTATAATACGTACGTACGGTTTAGACCGTTTTTCACGTGTTAGACCGATTGACCAAGATACAAAAGTGGTTTTTATAAAATAATAATTTGGGAACATTTTAAAAATGCTCAGAGGTAAAAAACAGGGTTTAAAAAATTGAAAACCACGGAGTTGGTTCGGGCGCCAAAAACCGAACGCCGAAAGCCGAACGCCGACTTAGGTGGTTTTGGTTCTGAGCAAGGACCAGGGATTTTAACAATAAAAGGAATCATCAAAAAAAATGTTTGTTTTGATGCACGAGAAATATTTTGTGATTTGTAAAAATTGTTTTGACTTTTTGAGAACCGAGACTTGAATTTATTGTCGGTTTTGATCACAAAAGACCGACTCGACTAAGTCTTCAATTCTTGATCTTGTCCTTGAGTCTTTTAGGTCTTGTTCCAAGCCATTCTTCACGCCTTGAGTTATTCAAAGAAACTCTTTATATCCACGGCGGTT